>JAYESA010000012.1:168192897-168742897 GCA_036927795.1 Iris macrosiphon
TTTACACTATTATTTTATTATAAGCCTGAGCCTCAAGATGTATTATTGAGCTCCATCTACTATTGATGTTATAATAGATGTGGCTGAAAAATATAGCTCAAGACACAAATTTATAAAACATGAATAAATTTAGAATAGGTTGGGCCATACGAGGGAGACACTATTAGAGCATCTTCAATAGATAATGAGGCTAATAATGCATCTTAGGGTTAAATTTATATATATAAAATAAATCTGTCCATGTGAGAATAATAGAAAATGGATTGGGACTTATTTGGACTATTTTTTCTCCCTTATTTTTCATTAATTTTAAATCATGATGCTCCAATTTTGCGTTACTATTATAAAAAATGAGCTCTTACTTTCTGAATGTAAAAAAAATTCAGGTCAATGCTACAAACTCTTGTGGTTGGGATGAGACCATCATTTCAGGTCCAGACTACACAATCAAGATAAAACTTAATTAAAATATAAACATAAATAAAATTTAGACTTTTTCCAAATCTTGATTTTTTTAGATTTTTAGAATTTTTTTAATACATGTTTTGTTATAGTTTCCTAGTTGAAAACTAACTAAAACACTATTTTCGAAATTTTAAACTCTATTAATTGATGTCGGAAGCTTCAGAACAAATACAATCACGTTTGGACGATGGACGACTGCTAAAGTTTTGTCAATCATGAAGTCAGAGTTGACTGAATTCAACACTATCAAAATTTTGACAGTTCTTATATATATTTCCTAAAATCGAAAGAAAAAAATATTTAGAAGTGAAGTACATAAAAATTATTTATGTCGTCTTTAAAAAATAATTTGCGGTACCAATAACACTGGTGCATAAAAAAAAATTGCTTGTCGCAATTAAAGCTAAAACTAGAATGTCGATGTGCTTTGGACGAACTAACTGCTAGAAGTTTTCTGAACTTTAGATTTGATTTAGATTTTTAGCACATCTTAATTTCCTTAATGTACTTTATATACACACTGAACACCGTAACAATGTGAAGTAACCACTAATAATCAGAGGTCACCTCTGATTAGCTGTACAAGTTGCTTCTAGACAGATATTTGCAATTGGAACATAGAACTCTGTCTGTCTATAAAACATGTTCCAAATTTTGGACAGCATATACAACCACCACCGCATGGAGCATGATTGTACACAACAAACTAAGGATATAAAACTGGAAGAAATTTTTTTTTTTTCCCCACAAAAAATATATTGATAAGCTGTAGCAGCCTTAGAAAACAATCCAACAGTTCATTATTAACCTTTCCATAAGTTTTTTTTTTTTTCTTTTCTTTTGATATGTCATTTTTATAGGATAAGGAACTAAATTCTCAAAAAAGAATTTGAACATCTTCCATCGCAATCAACAGACCATGACTCCACGGACCATAAGAACGGAATTGAGCAAAAGAGATACAGAAGGGATGACCAGTTTAATTAGGCTCTTGATAAATGCACTACAAAAATAACTTGGAACAACCTAAATTTTTACCATTGATAATTACAAGTTTGCCACTCCCAAAAATTACTCACCGGACTGTCCATTTTCAATTATTTTTTTTATAATCAGGACTGTCAAAATTTTGACAGTCTTACCAATTGTTAGGACTGTCAAACAATTGGTAAGACTGTCAAAATTTTGACAGTCATAAAAATATATGTTAATTTTTTAGGACTGTCAAAATTTTGATAGTCCGGAAGGAAAGGTTACGCGAGGTGACACGAGGACGGGGCTGCATGAAGGCCAAAAGGGGGGGGGGGGGGCGAGATGGAGGAACGGGAGGGGGAGGCGGCGGCGGAGGCGCGCGAGGGGCGGCGGCGAGCGAGCGGGGGCGGCGAGCGGTGGAGGACGAGGCCGCTGCTGTGCTTGGGGACGACGACGAGCGGTGGGGGCGGCGACGAGCGTTGGAGGAGCGGTGGGGGAGCAGGAGGAGGGAGGTGAAGAGGGTGGACAACCCTAGTAAATTTTGGACTAGTCTGAATAAAATTTCTTTCTAACTGGACTAGCACCAATACTGGACTAGCCCCGAATACTGGACTAGCCCCGAGTCATTTTTTTAATGCCTTTATCAACAGCCTTTAATTATGACCATTATTAGCATTTAACTATTGATTAAACTGTTGGGGTATCCACATATACCACTTTACTGGAATTGAGATAGCTTGTCCTCTTAACAAGGATGCTAGTTTGATTGGAAGTTTAGCTCATCCGATGAACACAGAGGCTATGATTCCACTTTGTAAATTTAGCTCATCCGATGAACACGGAGGCTATGATTCCACTTTGAAGAATACAAAGATAACAAAAATATTTGATTTTAGGGGCTGAATAGAATCACCTTGTTTCTTTGCTTGCTTGAATTTTTTTCCATTCACCTTACACTATTAACCATTTGCTTACATAGCTATATATATAGGGACTCAAGATACATCAAGAGCAATGGACATGACTCTTAATTTTTCCAAATACATTCATGCATGCAACAATGAACTTGATTATTTCTAGATTCATTCATGCATAGATTCATCTAGACATGTAACAATAAATTTGGTTTACATTTCCAACATAAACGTCGGCTAAATCCGGCTCGGCTCCGGCTCGCTGAAGCCGCAGCCGCCAAGTCTCCCGCCTTCAATTGTCGGCGCTCACTCTCCTATACTGTATAAATCCCACTCTAAATTCTGACCAAAAAATTAGAAAAATTAAAGCAAAAAAGCAAAAAATAAAAGTCGGAGTTTTTTATCCATAAATTCGGAGAAAATCTCCATTTTATCCATAAATTCGGAGAAAAATCTACACTTTCCGCCGAAAATTCTTTTCCTCGGACTCTCTTTACTCCAATCGATCGAGGTGAGCTTCGAAATCTATGGCAAATGCGGCTGATTTGACCCTCAGATCCGTCTCCATCGGTCCAACTTGGACAGATCTTGACCTTGATCAGTGGATTATGAGGCATATAGTAAGTTTTTCTTTGGTTGATCTCTAATTTTCTGGCGATTTTGGAAGTAGGTGGTGATGCGAAGGAGAGTATAGATCTGCACTTAGTAGAGGAATCTACTGAGTCGGAGGGGGGATGGCGGCTGCGCTCACTTGGAGGCACGCGAACGGAAATGGCGGCGCCCATGGAGCTCCGGATCTGGTAAGTCCTCCTCTTAGTTTGCTAGTGCGGTGAGAAAATTTGGAGAGTGAAAAAAAGAATCCAATCTTTACGTAATGTGAGAAAATGTTGGAAAAAGATCCGATCTTGGTGTATTTTGTATTGTCAATTATACTAATTTCCAGCGACGACATGTATTTTGGAGTGTTTCTGTTGTCTCCAATCTGTGACCGACACGTCTCCATTTTTGTTCTCCGGCCGCCTCTTATTTTACAACAGCAGTAGGAAATTTGGAAAAGATCCGATGTTGATATGATAAATCTATAGGCTATACGTTATTACTAGTTCTAGGAGGAGTTGGGGATTATTAAGGTCAAGTTACTAGATTATTTTGCAATTCCAGACTCAAAATCTTGCCTTCTTGTGTGTACAACACAAATATTGTTGGAAATGTAAACCAAATTCATTGTTGCATGTCTAGATGAATCTATGCTTGAATGAATCTAGGAATAATCAAGTTCATTGTTGCATGCATGAATGTATTTAGGAAAACTAAGAGTCATGTTCATTGCTCTTGATGTATCTTGAGCCCTATATATATATATAGCTATGTAAGCAAATGGTTGAAGTAAGGTGGATGAAAAAAAATTCAAGTAAGCAAAAAAACAAGGTGATTCTATTCAGCCCCTAAAATCAAATATTTTTGTTATCTTTGTATTCTTCAAAGTGGAATCATAGCCTTCGTGTTCATCGGATGAGCTAAACTTACAAAGAGGAATCATAGCCTCCGTGTTCATCGGATGAGCTAAACTTCCAATCAAACTAGCATCCTTGTTAAGAGGACAAGCTATCTCAATCTCAGTAAAATGGTATCTGTGAATACCCCAACAAATATGACACGAAACAATCATGGTGATAAGGACATGGAATCATTTTGTGTGTCCTAGTGGTGACAACCTTTTTTTGGGATTGTCTGCACTTCCTAGGGTTGGTAATGTCTCCTTCTTGCTTTCGCAACTGCAGGGAGAATATTGGAAAATATCTGACCTTGATATAATGTAAGAAAATTGGTAAAAGATCCAATCTTGATATATGTTAAGTCAAATTTGACCAGTCCAGTGATTATTTATGGCTCAGTGGAAAGAGCAATTCCAGACTCCAAATCTTGCCGTCTTTTCAGTCTATAATTGTTGAAGACTATGTTGAACAGACAGAAGTACGGCACAAGATGGACATGGTGATGCGGAGACCACCATTTTTGGTGTGTTGTAGTGTATTTTGGAGTGTTTATGTTGTGTCCAATATGTGTCCAACACGGACACAAACCATTTTGAAGATGTGCTTCCTACGTTAGAGTTAAGGAGTAAAGTGTGAATCTTATGCAGAATACTCTGGGAAAAAAAATCTTACATTCCTAGATTTATTGGTTTCACTAATTGTTTGTTGGTTTTGCAATCTTTTGTTGTTATCATCTTTGTAAATGGTTATACAATGAATCCATCACTAATCAATCTCAACATTCAAGTAGCAATGTGCATTCTTCTTTTGGTATTAATGCTTGTACTTGTACCATTTTGAGGACTTCCTGTATCACATTGCTTTTTCTCTTCATGACCACAGGAGAGAAGTGGGGATGCTAAAATACATGGTTCAGAGCCTCCAACTCCACATTCAATTATGAGAATGGGTTCAAGGTGATTCAACATTTCCTTTCTAGAACATTTTTCTATCAGACATTTGTTATGGGTTTTGGATATTAATTGATACAAAGACAATGTTTGTACATTTTTGCTTGAGTTTGTTGTCAGCGTTGAAACTTATGTAAGCCAATGAACTTATAAACATTTAGTTGTCGTATAACATACATAAATGGTAACTAAATCTGTTAGCAGATGTTATATTTGTCCACGATTTAGAACTTAGAAAAATAAGAAAGAGTAAAATTGTTTAAATTATCCGTGTATGTTGCAACTATTCATGTACATATTATATATTTATGTAAGTGAAGGTAGGAAAAGTTAGCAAAGGTTCCACAAAAATTGCAACCTTAACACAATTAGTTTGATTTCTGAAAGTGATTCAGTTTTTTTTTTTTTTTTTTTAAATGTGTGTGTGTTTGTATAAGTAGTATTTATATTTCATGGTAATTGGTAGGTACAATTGTACAATCAGGATGGCTGCTGCATGTGTGTATATAGTCAGTATACTCATAAAAGAAGGGTCGAATTGACATAGTAGAGATAATTTGTTCTCAATTGGTTAAATATGCCCACAGGTCTAATAGGTGAGTTATCATGTGAAGTAGCCCATATCATAGTTGAATCATAGATGGAGTGGACAAAACATGCCATGAGATTGAACGGAAACACACTTCGGCCGAAATTGAGCTTGTTTCACTGGCATGTTGATAATGTTATTAGGAAGTGGTTGTACATAAATGCCATATGATGGATGCATTTAAAACTGAAAAATCTGAAGTCGAACTGTATCAGTAGTAACGAGTGATCACATGGAAAACATTTTAACTACCGGACAGGTATATTATATAATAATTTTTTCAAGGCAGGAAAATACGGAAGGTGTAAAATAAGCCCTGTACCACTTGATTTGTCCGTCTACTTCTAAATTTTCCAACCACTCTTGGAGAATATGTATTTCATGTAGAGGAAGAATAATGCTTAGTTTACATTTTCATGAGTAGCTGCAGGGTCCATATATTTTTCTTTAAGAGAATCAACCCTCATTGTGGCTAGTGAATTTTCCTGTTTAATGTTCAGCTCTCATACTAGCGACAATTTTTCCTAATGTGTATTACTAGCATTTCTTCTAGTCTAGGTACATCTTTTTTTTATGTGAAAACCACCATTTGATCATAAAGGATTATAATTTGTTAAGGAATAAACAGGGTCAAAATAGATCAAGACTTGTCTATCTGCTACTCCACTTGGTCTGTGCAGAAATCAGTGACCAGTTGATTGGTTGTTTACAGAGACATGTCGACTAGTTAACCCTGTAAGTAATGTTGGTTGCATTTGAACTGGTTGACTGATATGAAGGTGATTGAATGATTGACCAATCAATTGGTGACTAATTTCTACACAGACAAATGACAGCAGATTGACCACTCGACTGCTCCTTTAGATACTGTTTATTCCTTTATGAAATATGAAGTAATTGTTCTTCATGAAACTAGGTTTAGCTTTGAAGTTTTGAATGGTATCAAGGGCATTGCTCCTGTGTAGTTCTGAGCTAGGTTGATCCGGGTTTGGTGAATTCTTTGTTTTTTGTTTCCTTATTGTATTTTTTGTTTCTCTTCTTTCTCATTATATTTGGTCTTCTCTTAGGTCTCTCCAAGTGTTCTTGTTTTCTTATCGTTGGTTCTCTAGGTTTATTGATTTTTTTTCTTTTCCAGTTTCTTTAGTTCCCAATGTTATCATGTCTTTTCTCTCTTCCCTATAATATTTGATTAGTTTCCCTGTCTAATATGTATTATACAAGGTTTTCCTGTTCTTTCTCTTTCTCATGTTTTGTTACCTTTGCTCATGATGCACAACAAAGATCTGCAGGGTCTTTTTTCTTGTTTTGTTGGTTCAGTTTCATTTCCCATTAGGGTTTGAGCTACTTGGTTCATAGGATTTCGTTTCCTAGTGAGTTGACGATTGGTCTAGTTTCCCTTTTCGTTTCGACCCTTAGCCTTTTTTGCTTCGCACTGGGATTCTGTTGTTCTTTCAGCGAATATCCCTTCCTACTTAGATTCCTTCCTTTCTTTTTCCATTTCTGATTGGATTCAATAGTTAAATTTGTTGAACTAGTCTCAAAAGAAATATTTTTTGAATTACACGCCGAAGTAGGAATCAGTTCTGCTTTTTCATTTCCTGGTACCATAAGGTTATTTTATTTCTGTTTTCAAGCATAATTCAATTGTACGTTGTTGCTTTGCATTTTCTGGAGGAATTTCTTTCGTTCATTTGTGGGTCCTTTGATTCTGATCATGCATTTGTGTGAGTCATTCACATCACCTTCAATAAGTTTCTGTCTGGAATTATGAATTTACATTTGATCGTTTGGGACACAACTCCACTAATGGAGGTTCTTGTAGTTGGTTCTCTCAGTCAATCATTTAGACTTCAAGTTGGCACATGGGCTGTTTCCATCATGATCTATATGTTGTAGAAGTAAAATTTAGTTTCATGGAGAAGCAAGGTTCCTACTTGACTTGTTCTATAATAGCTTTGTGGTTTTCCATTGGTCCATCTTCATCAAGAAGTTTGCAAGTTCATGGTTTCCCGTTTGGAGCAATATGGACATTTTTTTTGTGCTGTTTTACAAATTTAGAGCAGCTACAAACTGTTTTTTTTTTGTTGAATATTAAGTTAATTGACATTTTTTAGAGCTATAATATGCCAAGTTTCTAGCCTTTAACATTTAGGTTTTTGTCTTTTTAGTGTTTATGCAACAAGCTTGGTTTCATGTTATCAATACACCAGCTTGAGGGGGGGATGTTAACAAATAAACAATGTCCATGTTGGACTGGTTGACTGGTATGTTTGCTGGTTCTCTGGTCCGGGTTATCTAGTGGCCAAACAGGCTAGTCGAGGTTCAGTGAGTGGTCTACTTTGGTCAAGTAGTATGTCGATATCATGGTTATCTGAATTCACCATATAGGTAGGGTTCTATGATCCTGGAACATGTTTTTCGCAATCCAGGAATGTACGTTCAGGAACTTCGAATGTCGTCTGATTGGAACGTGGGATTTACTTTCCGGCAAGCGAACACATCATGTACTTACTTGGATTTTTCTAACCAAGCTTTTAAAGGGAAGACATTTTTTTTGTTACATACCATAAAATTTGCAGAGTATAAGACTTGCTATTTATTTTGAAACGATATTATTGCTAAGGGGGGTTTAAAATTTATGGATCTTTTTTAATTTTTTTATGATGCTATATTACTGTATTCTATTATTTTTGATTCTTAAATATGCATTATGTATTATATTACACTAGTCATGTTCATGTGCGATGTACGTAAAAAAAGAAAAAAAAAATCTCTGATATGATAGAAAAATTAAATAAATTTTTTAATTATATTAAGTTTAAATATGATTTAAATATACTTTAACTAAAATTTTTATAGATATGTTTTTAGAACCTTAGATATATGTTTAGATAATACAATTTAGTTAGTTTAAATATAATTTGAATATTGATATATTTTAATTTGGATTTGATATAGATATGTTTATAGAAATTTGGATATATGTTTAGGTAGTTAGAAGGATTTAATGATTTTTTACGTGCGGAATATATATACGGTGGTAGTTAAAAGGATTTAAAAAATCTTTTTCTTAATTACGTGAGGATATACACAAGGCTTAGACGACTCATTTTGAGCCGTTTTCAAGCCTCTTTATAATAGTAAATATATTTGTTCCTTACAAAAGTATTCGTTTTGGAGAAGCCTGCCCCAATATGCCCCCAATGTATCGCATAGTGGTACCACTGACACCCCTTGTGTACCACATTTTGTATTCGTTCTGTGTTCTGGAGCGTTCCACGTTACGGGTATGTAGTGCATTGTGTAAAAGCTTTACATACAAATAACCTTACGATAACGAGAATAACAAGACACAAATTAACCGAATAATAGTAACAAAAAACGCAACACACAAACACGCACTATTAACATGGTTCGGTCAAGCACGACCTACTCCACGGGGCAAGGAAAAAATAACTTTATTGAATGAGTAAGAGAAAACTTTACAATGATTACACACTTAGTACCGTAATGAGAAACCCTACCTTACAAAATCTCGAACAAACTCTCCTTCTTCTCTCTAGATTACCTACCTTAATGGCTTCCAAGATTTATCTCCTAGGAGACTTAAACTTCAAGACCAACCAAAGCTAGGGCATGAAGAGCCCTATTTATTGTAGCGCCCCGTTCTCCCGATGCGGAGAGCGCGGCTAAGAAACACAAGTCGGTATCGTTCGATCGGGATAGATTGAATTAAGAACTCGTCCTCGTTATGGATTTGTTTCTTCGGAATCGATTCCCATATTCAGTGGACTGCGCCCCAAGGATCGGCTTAGCGGCAGAGTCAGGAGGGACCTCTCCGCTGCTATCTTTTATTGCCTCGGTTTTCGATGTCGCTTGTTGCTTTCGTGCTTTGAGTTGGTTTTGGGATTTGCTTGTTTTCCTTGAACGGTTTCGATGATTTTCATTGTTTTCGTTCATCAACTTGCACTTCTATTCCGAGATTGGAAAGAGAGGAAGAAGTATTAATCAAGCTGTTCGTGTGCAGGTGAACGAGCAGTAGGCGGCTTGCGAACGGAGTCGTGAAGCGCCTCTTTCCTTCTTCTTTCCAAAATAAGTGAGTGGCTACCAACCCGATTAGCTAGTCCTGCTTCCAAGCTTCACAGCTAATCAATCCGCACTCTTCTTTGCCCCGATCAAACGATACCAAGTAATAATAAAAGAAACCAAGATAAAAGAAAATAGACTTGGTATATTATGCTTGTCAAATAAACCGCACGAACGGATACTTAACTGCATGCTTGTTCGCTTGGAAATAATCATAAACTGTTGCTTGTCTTGTGCAAATACATATTTCATACTCGTGTTGCCTGAAGTGCATAAATACTTAACAATTATGGATATGTCGTGTGCTCGTGTTGCCTCGAAGGCGTAACTGATTGTTTAAGTAACGTATTGTTCGATCATGGACAACTTGTGCACAAGGGTAAGTTCTGCGGACGGTCGCTGGGGCACTGGCACCGTTCCGGTCCGGGCGGAACTCGTGTGTAGTCATCGTGTGCTGGAGGGGATAGCTTGCAACGCATCGTGTGCTTGTCGTGTTCTCGTTGCATGCTATCCCTGTCCTTGACTATGTCCGTTATGGCACCACGCCAGTGATCATCGTGTATATTTAAACCTGTTGCATACTAACTTGTGTCTTCGTGGCAGGGAAGGCATGGTAAGTATTGTGCAGGTAATTCAGACGGTCAGGTAAAAATCCACCTAACGGTGGCACGTTCATTTCAGTAAATTCTATATGCTGCTTACTTGTAAATGAACTAAGGCAAGATAGAAACCCACAAAAATATGCATGCTTCACTAAACAACGTGTTGATTGGTATAGTCAGGCTAGCTCGCCTTCACCAGCATGTTTCGATATGCTGACCCTCGTTGAAACAGGTTCTCCGCACCAAGGCGAACCGAGCGAGGAGCCGAAGTCGTCTTCCCGATCCAGTCCAGCTGTTAGCGCATCTTCACCGCGCCCTCGAAGCCTTTTGAAGTCCGAAGCTGCAACTCTTCATACATAAATGCAGCTCCGGGGCAAAGCCGTCCTCCAGCTTGGAGGTCCTTATCGTTTTGAGTTTATAAAAGGATGTAATGTACAGGACTGCTATCTCATTTTGAGTCAACCCTTTTGTAAGCCGTTCGGCATATTAGCTGACTCGTTCAAGAGTTTGTAATAGATGTTCATTATCAATAAAGAGAACTTTTCTATGTTTCAAATCTGTGTTTCAATTTATCTGCGTACTCTGAATATGTGCTTGCTATGCAAATCATTAAAGCCTTGTGCGGGCGCAACTCTAGGCCCGCACGGCGGTCACGACTCGGGGGACGCCTCGGGGCGTGACATAGTGGTATCAGAGCACAGATTCAAAGTTCCTTAGACTTCGTGCTGGAAAAGTTCCTTTAACGATCAAATTTCTGTGCGAACTCTTGAACTCGCTAGACCAAAATGAGATACATTCATGCAATAAGTCCATAATACATTATGATCCTAATGTAATTTACCTTCTTTTGAAGGAATGGTACCCGCGCAATCTGCAGCGCAAGTCCCGGACGAAACGCAAGGCCAAGGGAGTAGTTCGGGCACTTCGGAAAGTTCAAGAAGCCAGCGAGCCACGCCAAGCATCGATCCCGTTCAGAAAATATTGCAGATGTTGGGGAAAAACCAACAAAGGGACGAGGCTCGCCATGAACGGGCCGAGAAGCGAGCGGAAGAGAGTCAGCTCAAGTTTCAAGACAATATAGAAGCACGATTCTCAGTCCAACAGAAGCAGGTAGATACCCTGCATCAGATCGTTCAGACTTTGGCTGCCAACCATTCCGCCGCAACAACAACGACTCCGGTGGAGCAGCCCGTGCTTGAAGTAGAGACACCGCAAATTCCAAGAGCGAGGGACGTGACTGCCTTCGACTTTGGCCACTTCAAGAAAGTCTGCAACACCCCATTCAACGGGACTGAGGACCCAGTCGTAGCTCTAGATTGGTTGGCCGAACTTGAAGATCACTTCGCTCTGCTAGAGGTCCCCGAAGAGAAGCGTGTCTCCTGCGCGCGACTACAGCTCCGCCTCAACGCGCACGATTGGTGGGACGTGCATCGACGATGTCTCCAATTTGATCACGGAGAGGAGGCGATCTCGTGGACGACTTTTCGTGCTGCGTTCGAAGAGGAGTATGTACCCCCTCCAGTCCAACGCCAGATGGAGAACGAGTTCGTGCAGCTGCGGCAAGGCAGCATGACAGTTAAGGAGTACTCCGCCGAATTCAACCGACTCTCCAAATTCGCTAGGGCCTATTTACCTGATGTAGCGAGTCGAGCTAGAAGGTTTGAAGGTGGACTACGCCCTGCCATCCATTCGCACGTAGCCGTTCCTCAGTATCGTACGATGCGTGAAGTCATGAATCACGTCCTATCTCTCGAACTACTCTATCCTCACGTTTCTATCGGCGCTGTACATACATCCAGTCACAAACGCCAAAGCAACGAGGGAGGAAATACCGCTACAAAGCGCCCGAATAACGCTGGTCAGCAGGACGGGGATTGGAACAAAACTTGTCACTTCTGTAAAAGAAAAGGGCACCTTAAGAAATACTGCCGTAAAAGACTTGGATTATGCCTCGCTTGTGGCGATCCAGGCCCGCACGGCGGTCACGACTCGGGGGACGCCTCGGGGTGTGACATAGTGCTCTGGTTTCCCTCTTTTGTGCCCTCCGTTGTTAGGGCGCAAAAAGATAATTGTTATTTCTGTAATAGGTCGGGGCATACGAAGGATAATTGTCGCCTGAAACTTGGTTTATGCCTAGCCTGTGGCGGATCAGACCATTCTGTTCGTGATTGTTCCTTGAGTCATGATCGCCGTCCCCGACCGAATAATCCCTAACGGTAAGTTCTACCCTAAGTTTCGGGACGAAACTTCCAATTAGTTGGGTAGGATGTAGCGCCCCGTTCTCCCGATGCGGAGAGCGCGGCTAAGAAACACAAGTCGGTATCGTTCGATCGGGATAGATTGAATTAAGAACTCGTCCTCGTTATGGATTTGTTTCTTCGGAATCGATTCCCATATTCAGTGGACTGCGCCCCAAGGATCGGCTTAGCGGCAGAGTCAGGAGGGACCTCTCCGCTGCTATCTTTTATTGCCTCGGTTTTCGATGTCGCTTGTTGCTTTCGTGCTTTGAGTTGGTTTTGGGATTTGCTTGTTTTCCTTGAACGGTTTCGATGATTTTCATTGTTTTCGTTCATCAACTTGCACTTCTATTCCGAGATTGGAAAGAGAGGAAGAAGTATTAATCAAGCTGTTCGTGTGCAGGTGAACGAGCAGTAGGCGGCTTGCGAACGGAGTCGTGAAGCGCCTCTTTCCTTCTTCTTTCCAAAATAAGTGAGTGGCTACCAACCCGATTAGCTAGTCCTGCTTCCAAGCTTCACAGCTAATCAATCCGCACTCTTCTTTGCCCCGATCAAACGATACCAAGTAATAATAAAAGAAACCAAGATAAAAGAAAATAGACTTGGTATATTATGCTTGTCAAATAAACCGCACGAACGGATACTTAACTGCATGCTTGTTCGCTTGGAAATAATCATAAACTGTTGCTTGTCTTGTGCAAATACATATTTCATACTCGTGTTGCCTGAAGTGCATAAATACTTAACAATTATGGATATGTCGTGTGCTCGTGTTGCCTCGAAGGCGTAACTGATTGTTTAAGTAACGTATTGTTCGATCATGGACAACTTGTGCACAAGGGTAAGTTCTGCGGACGGTCGCTGGGGCACTGGCACCGTTCCGGTCCGGGCGGAACTCGTGTGTAGTCATCGTGTGCTGGAGGGGATAGCTTGCAACGCATCGTGTGCTTGTCGTGTTCTCGTTGCATGCTATCCCTGTCCTTGACTATGTCCGTTATGGCACCACGCCAGTGATCATCGTGTATATTTAAACCTGTTGCATACTAACTTGTGTCTTCGTGGCAGGGAAGGCATGGTAAGTATTGTGCAGGTAATTCAGACGGTCAGGTAAAAATCCACCTAACGGTGGCACGTTCATTTCAGTAAATTCTATATGCTGCTTACTTGTAAATGAACTAAGGCAAGATAGAAACCCACAAAAATATGCATGCTTCACTAAACAACGTGTTGATTGGTATAGTCAGGCTAGCTCGCCTTCACCAGCATGTTTCGATATGCTGACCCTCGTTGAAACAGGTTCTCCGCACCAAGGCGAACCGAGCGAGGAGTCGAAGTCGTCTTCCCGATCCAGTCCAGCTGTTAGCGCATCTTCACCGCGCCCTCGAAGCCTTTTGAAGTCCGAAGCTGCAACTCTTCATACACAAATGTAGCTCCGGGGCAAAGCCGTCCTCCAGCCTGGAGGTCCTTATCGTTTTGAGTTTATAAAAGGATGTAATGTACAGGACTGCTATCTCATTTTGAGTCAACCCTTTTGTAAGCCGTTCGGCATATTAGCTGACTCGTTCAAGAGTTTGTAATAGATGTTCATTATCAATAAAGAGAACTTTTTTATGTTTCAAATCTGTGTTTCAATTTATCTGCGTACTCTGAATATGTGCTTGCTATGCAAATCATTAAAGCCTTGTGCGGGCGCAACTCCAGGCCCGCACGGCGGTCACGACTCGGGGACGCCTCGGGGCGTGACATTTATGCTCTCAAAACCGGTCCTAATTTAGAAGCAAATCTGGACTGGACTGTCAACAACAACCAACTTAGATCTGAATCGTTCATGGATCCTACTATATCCCTACGCACCGGTGTACTGACGGAAGATAGTATAAGTGGCTTTCTAGACCATAAACTTCTTGGAACGAAATCTCACTTTACCAATGTACCGATAGACCGACGGTACACCGGTAATATACCGTTGGTATTTCGGTCTGATACACTAGAGCCATGTATTGCTAATTGGAGTCCTCTTGGGTTCTCCGATCATCGGACGACGCTCATCCCACTCCGTAGTTGAACATGAGCCATATACAACAATCTCTACTTTCACTTATCGTTCAAATTATCTACCTTACGAGGGGTGAGAATATTGTCGATACTCAGTGCTCCTTTAACTTTAGCTCCCCTTTGGTCCCTACCGACATGATCTTTAGCTAGAATCGTTAAACTATTCACCGCCATAATCTTGACTAGAAGTGTATACGACCATTGACACGGTCTTTATTCAGAATTGTGAAACTTTCATGACCCTCCTATTGAGGTCGAGAACCTTCCTCAAATTTGAGTACTTCAATAGAATTGAAGCATACTTAAACTTCTCTACAAGAATCACCTTTGTCAGCATGTTCGCCGACTTTACTATATAGAGATCGATCTCTTTATTGCACGACTCCCGTATCTTGTGATACTGTATATCGATATGTTTCGTCCGACTATGATATACTGAATTTTTTGTGAGATGAATCGTGCTTTGACTGTCACAAAATAAGAGAATTTGCAGTTTACCGAATTCAAACTCGTCAACTAGGCCTTTTAACGATAGTCTCCTTCGATGTCTTGACTGTCGCCATGTATTATGATTCCATAGTGTAAAGGGTCACGATATGCTGAATTGTTGACTTCCAACTAACTCGAGAACCTATAAGTGTTTATACATACCCCGTGGTGGATCTTCTCGTATCCAAGTCACCAACATAATCAACATTAACATACCCTTGCAATTGGTTCGATTCGTGTTCTTTGTAAAACAACGAACCAAGATCTTTAGAGCTTTTAATATATCGAATTATTCACTTTACAGCTTCCCAATGAAGCCTTCTTGGATTTGACATGAGCTTGCACCCGGCAGACCATGTAAGATAAATCGAGACAAGTGCACCCCATAACATCAACAATCCGACTGCACTTGCGTGCGAAACTTGAGACATCTTTACCTCCTCCTGATTTCGGACATTTCTTGGAGGATAACTTGAAATGATGGGTGATAGCGGTGCTCTATGTCTTGATTTCTTTATGCTGAATCTCTCCAGTACCTTGTCAAAATATTTTCTTTGGGATAACCATACCTTCCTAGTCTTTATGTCTCGATGAATTTTCATACCAATGATATTCTTTGCTCCACCTAGATCTTTCATGAAGATTTCAGTATCTTGATTTTCGTCATACTCTTGGAAGTAATCAACATGTCATCAACATATAAGAAGAGTTATATCGATGACCAATTCTTAAGCCATTTTGAGTACATGCAACTGTGATACATCGGTTGAACATGAACAATTCAAAGTGCTTGTACCATGGTTGGGGAGAACGCGACCACCATTGAACTCCTTATAGGTGCTGAACAACTCCCTGTTCGGACACATATTATGAACACCGCGAGTTAAGAATCCAAGCTTTAGAGAAAGTATCCTTCCCGCTATGCACCATAAGTACATCAAGCGCTAACTCCTCGACTTCGTAGGAACATTGGCTTGACCCTGACTACTTGAACTACCGCGTTTACTTTCTTCTTCAACTACTGGTTATACTTCATATATTGTTTCTTCATGCTTCGATTGTTTGCAGAGGAAGCATGTCTCACTCTCCTTTCTGAATGATTCAGATTTCCTCGACTACTCTTGCTTCCATCCTTATTCTTCGATCTTTCCTTTCATTGACATTTAATCCCGATGACTCTTCAATTAGATTTGGGCTCTTAATAATCTCATTATTAAGAAGAGTTGTAGTCACCTCTTCCATCTCGAGTCTCTTTTTCATAATGGATCTTTGTCACCAAATGGTTATAAATATTCCGGAAGAGAGTATAGGAGTAAAAGTGCCTTGTTCTCCTTTAACTTTACTTTGAGACACAACGTCTTTTGGTCCATATTGTTCTATCCGTCCTTCATCATATTGTCCGGCTTTATTTTTCCTTATCGACAATGGCCTTAAACAATCCTTCTTTCACAAGATTTACCTTGATCCTTCTCTGTCACAAAGAAAAGTTTTTTTTTTATCTATCGTTGAACTTCTTTACTTCGAACTTGGTGTTATTAACCTTGTTACTCATTATTCTGAAATAGAGAATTCTCCTTGGACCTTAACGAACCAATAATTACAAGAATCTCGATTTAGGAAGATAGGGTAGATCCAAGAATTTGAAATCTCTAGGGTTCCCTTACCTCCGATACCAATTTGTACTTTGACATGCGGAAGCTTCACACACAAATAATCTTACGACGACGAAAATACTAACACACAAATTACCAAACAATTGCAACCAAGAAAACGACACGCAAACATGCAATATAAATGTGGTTCGGTCAAGCTTGACCTTACAATGATTACACACAAAGTACAATAATTCGAAATCCTACCTTACTAGATCTCGAACGAGCTCTCCTTCTCTCTAGATTACATTAATGGCTTCCAAGAATTCACTCTTAGCAAATCTTCTTAAACTTCAAGACCAACCAAAGCTAGGGCATGAAGAGCCCTATCTATGCTCTCAAAACCAGTCCCAAGTCAGGAGCAAATCTGGACTGTCAATAGCAGCAAACTTAGATCTGAATCATTCCTGGATTCCACCATATCCCAACTCACCAGTGTACTGGCGGTACACCACCGGTATATCGCCGGAAGATGGTGAGTTTTTGGACCCCCGAACCTCTTGGAACGAAATCTCACTTCGCCTGTAGATCGGTGATATGCTGGAGGTACATCCTTAATATGCCGAATGGATAAACTTGGCTCTTTTGATTCCTGTATCACTGCTTCGACTCCTCCCGGACTTTTCCGATCACTGGATGGCGCCCATCACACTCCGTGGTTGAACACGAACCATATACAATAAGGTAGCCATGGTCTATATATGTTGGCTTGTAAGTATAGGAATCATAATCAAGTAACAAGTTATTCTTCTCTTCTGCTCTTGTAACCTAGTTTCTTCACATGGTATCATATTGGTTGATGTTTTGACTAGCTTAGAAGTTATTTTAAGACTTTCTTAGTTGGTGAAAAGTAAAATTCAATAGGCCGGAAATCTTCGATGGCGATGGCTTGGCTTTGTCTAAAGAAGAGAGATAGTAGGCCTCAAGTGAGAATGCTGAGTATTCTTGATTTTATAGTAAATTCCTACATCCTTTTTGATGGTCTCCACTGCCTACTCATCATAACTTGCCGAAAGTTTTCCATATTTGGAAGACACAAGTTCTTAAAGTGTAAAATAGTTTTATTTCTGCTTCTATTTGTCTAATGAGGGTTGCTAAGTTAGCTGATTATTGTTTGAAACATTGTTGGATCACTTTTATACAGATTCTGATAGAATATACCTTGTTGCAGTACAAGCGTGAGAAAGTGGCTCTCCAAAGAAAAAATGACAAGTGGGTGGCAAGTGAAAATGCAGAGGGTTTTCATTTTATATCAGATGCCTTTTTTCCATTTGTCTCCATTGTTTCATGTCATACTTCCCACACTTTCTTTGGAAATTGGGAATCCCATTCTTTTTCACTGTCTTAATAAAATAATATATCATATTCCTATAATAAATTGTATCATCTTACTCTTTGTCATGACCCTTTATAGTCTAAGGGAACTTGGGGTTCCTTGGTTCATGATCCTAAAATGTATAACCAAAAGGTATGTCTACCTACTATCTAACTAACCACTTGGGTGTTGACTGTGATGACACTCTTTGGAAAATAACAAGTTTTTAACTTGTAAAGCACTTCTTATTTCCCCCCCTTCTGCTATCATAACAAGGATGGCCTGCATATGGTATGAGGAAACTGCCTACAACTTTGTTTGATCTCTTGAATGAGTCCTTACACAATACAGAATTTGATATTGGCAGTGAGCTCTTTGCAATATCAGTGAGATATGTCATGCTTAGTTGTTCCATGGAAACAATATCTTGCATTAAATAGGGTAAATTATAGGAAACCCCTTCAAGGTTTCGCCCGTTTGCAACTTACCCCCCGTACCATCAGTTTCTTGGCAGATTGTCCCCTGCCGTCCACTTAAATAAATAAAAAATTGTTAGTTTGGTCGATATTTTTGACAGAAATGCCCTTGAAGTGGCTAAAGAGGACCGGTTCAACTTTACACAAAGTGAACCATTAGTTTTTCTTTTCTTTTACTCATCCCCATCCGCGGAACGAAGTTGAAATCGTTTCTACACAATTCGACATTAAATCCTAACTGAATTCTTTCTTTTTCCAATTCGACATCAAAACCCTAATTAAATTACTTCTTTCCCAATTCGACATCAAACCCTAATTGAATTCCATCTTTCCCCAATTCGACATCAAGCCCTAAGTAATTATTTTTTCCCCAATTTGACATCAAACCCCCAATTGAATTCCATTTTCCCCCAATTTGGTATCAAACCCTTAATTGAATTGTTTCTTTCCAGGGGTATTTCTGTCTAAAGTGTAAGAGACCACAACATGGATACATTACATATATTTTGTTTGGTTTTATTTAGTTTGTCGGTGTGACTAACTCAATTGTATATTCTTATACATGTCATATCAATATAATGGCATGCTAGACTAATTTTTAAATATATTTCAAGGAGTTGTAAGAACCTTCCTAACTGCTTCCATTTTGTCTTTAGCTAACTTCATTTTGGCATGCAATGCATGATGCCTGAGGATGTCTAAATCAGTTTGAGTTGCTTTCAGGGATCGCGGAACCCTGGAGGATGCAGATGGTACAGTATCAAGTGTTGCCCTGTGTATCGAGCAATTACGTCGAAGTTCTTCGACAACCCAAGAAAAGGAGGGCTCTCTGAAACAATTGCTAGATCTTATTGAAACACGTGACAGAGCTTTTGGAGCTGTCGGGTCTCATTCTCAAGCAGTTCCCATACTTGTTTCTCTTCTTAGGTCTGGATCACTTGGAATAAAGATATTGGCTGCTAGTGTTTTAGGATCTCTCTGTAAGGAAGAAGAACTGCGGGTTAAAGTCTTGCTTGGTGGTTGCATTCCTCCACTGCTAGGTGTCCTTAAGTCTAGCTCAGCTGAGGGCCAAATTGCAGCAGCAAAAACTATCTATGCTGTTTCTCAAGGTGGGGCAAGAGATCATGTTGGGTCAAAGATATTCTCAACTGAAGGAGTTGTGCCAGTTTTATGGGAGAAACTTAAAAGTGGTCTCAAGAATGAAAGTGTCGTGAACAGTCTGCTGACTGCAGCATTGAAGAATTTATGTAACAGCACAGAGGGATTTTGGTCTGCAACAATGGGTTCAGGGGGTGTGGAGGTACTTCTAAAGCTACTTGCAAATACACAAACAAGTACCCTAGCAAATGTTTGCTACCTTCTCGCATGTGTGATGATGGAAGATGCAACTGTTTGTTCTCTAGTCTTATCTGGGGAAACAACTAAGCAAATCCTCAAGCTATTGGGCCCTGGTAATGAAGCTTCTATAAGAGCTGAGGCTGCAGGTGCACTAAAATCTCTTTCTGCACAGTGTAAGGAAGCTAGGCGTGAGATAGCTAATTCCAATGGTATCCCTGCTTTGATCAATGCTACTATAGCCCCGTCAAAAGAATTTATGCAAGGCGAATCAGCCCAAGCTTTGCAAGAAAATGCAATGTGTGCACTGGCAAATATTTCGGGCGGCTTATCATATGTTATCTCTAGCCTTGGTGAAAGCCTCGAGTCATGTTCTTCACCAGCACAGACTGCCGACACACTGGGTGCTTTAGCTTCAGCTCTCATGATATATGATACAAATGCTGATTCTATCAGGCCGTCAGATCCATTGATAGTAGAGAAGATATTGGTAAAACAATTCAAATCAAAATCATCATTTCTTGTGCAGGAGCGCACCATAGAAGCTTTAGCTAGCTTGTACGGCAATACAATTTTCTCAAATGCGCTTAACAATCCTGATGCAAAGCGTTTGCTTGTTGGCTTGATCACTATGGCAGCAAGTGAGGTACAGGATGAACTTGTGAAGTCTCTCCTCATACTTTGCAACAAGGAAGATAGTCTTTGGCATGCTTTGCAAGGACGTGAGGGGGTTCAGCTGTTGATCTCTCTTCTTGGCCTCTCGTCCGAACAACAACAGGAATGTGCAGTTGCTTTGCTGTGTCTTTTATCAAATGAAAATGATGAAAGCAAATGGGCCATAACTGCTGCTGGAGGCATACCGCCCCTTGTTCAAATTTTAGAAACTGGGTCTTCGAAAGCCAAGGAGGATTCTGCAAAGATACTTGGGAATCTTTGTAATCACAGTGAAGATATAAGGGCATGTGTTGAGAGTGCTGATGCTGTTCCTGCTTTGTTATGGCTTCTGAAAAATGGAAGTGAAAATGGGAAAGGGATTGCGGCAAAAACATTAAACCATCTCATACATAAGTCAGACACGGGGACCATAAGCCAGCTCTCAGCTTTATTAACCAGTGAGCAGCCTGAATCAAAAGTTTATGTCCTGGATGCACTGAGAAGCTTGCTTTCTGTGGCACCGCTTATTGATATTCTGCATGAAGGGAGCGCAGCTAATGATGCCATTGAGACGATGATACAAATCTTGAGCTCTACAAAAGAAGAAACTCAAGCCAAATCAGCATCATCTCTTGCAGGACTCTTCCATTCTCGCAAAGACTTGAGAGAAAGCCATGTTGCTGTGAAGACTCTATGGTCAGCAATGAAGTTGCTCAACATGGATTCTGAGAAAATTGTGATGGAGGCTTCCTGCTGTCTTGCTGCTATATTCCTTTCAATAAGGCAAAACAAAGAGGTTGCTGCTGTTGCTAGAGACTCACTAGCCCCATTAATTCTTCTTTCTAACTCTCCTGTTCTAGAAGTTGCGGAACAGGCAACACGTGCTTTAGCTAATCTTCTTCTGGATAATGAAGTTTCAACCCAAGCAGTTCCAGAGGAAATTGTCTTCCCTGTCACCCGAGTTCTGCGAGATGGTACTATTGATAGTAAAACTCACGCTGCAGCTGCAATTGCACGTCTTCTTCAGTGTCGTTCATTTGATAATGCCCTATTGGATAGTATAAATCGTGCTGGGACTGTTCTTGCACTTGCCACACTTCTGGAATCTGCTGGTATTGATTCTGCTGCTACATCAGAAGTTCTTGATGCCCTGGCTTCCTTATCAAGATCAAAAGGATCTGTTGGAAATATTAAACCTCCATGGGCAGTCCTTTCTGAATATCCACACACAATGATTCCTTTGGTCTCCTGTCTAGCTACTGGAATGCCCTTATTGCAAGATAGAGCCATAGAAATTCTGTCTAGGCTCTGTCATGACCAGTCTGTAAATTTGGGGGATGTAGTATCTGGTACGTCTGGGTGTATTTCATCAATTGCAAGACGAGTGGTTGGCTCCAATGATCTCAAGGTCAGAATTGGAGGAGCTGCACTTCTTATTTGTGCTGCAAAAGAACACAGCCATAAGCTGGTAGAAGCTTTGGACGAATCAAGCTTAAGCACTGATCTGCTTTATTCTCTTGTTGGAATGCTTAATAATTCAAGTGCAATATTGAATCAAGGGGAGACAGCAGGCAACATTGATATAAGTATCTACAGGTATCCTAAAGAGCAAGGCCGAAAAAGTGAAGCTGAATGTAGTACTGCTGTAATTTCTGGCAACATGGTTGCAGTATGGCTACTGTCTGTACTCGCTTGTCATGACAGCAAGAGTAGAGTCGTAATAATGGAGGCTGGAGCACTTGAAATACTGACCAAGAAGATCTCTCAACATTCCTATATATCAGTTCAGGTATTCACAATTTCCTTTTTCCTGTCCACAATTCTGCGGTTCACATGGTTGGTTACTTTTGTGGTTGCTTCTAACTTGTGCTTAAACTTTTACAGAATGATTCTAAAGAAGATTACAGTGCTTGGGTTTGTGCTTTGCTTCTGGGAGTGCTGTTTCAAGACAGAGATATTACACGCTCAAATGGAACAATGCAATCAATTCCAGTTCTTGCAACTTTTTTGAGATCCGAGGAGTTAGCAAACCGATATTTTGCTGCACAAGCTCTGTCCAGTTTAGTTTGCAATGGTAGCAGAGGAACTCTGTTAGCTGTTGCGAATTCTGGGGCAGCTGGCGGGCTTATATCTTTACTTGGCTGTGCTGATACTGATATTGCTGACCTTCTGGAATTATCAGAGGGGTTCTGTTTGGTGCACAATCCAGAGCAAAGTGCACTGGAGAGGTTGTTTAGAGTTGATGACATTAGGGTTGGTGCGACTTCACGAAAAGCTATACCTGCACTTGTTGATCTCCTCAAACCAATTCCAGACCGACCAGGAGCACCTTTTCTTGCTTTGGGCCTTCTGTCTCAGCTTGCAGTAGATTGTCCCTCAAATATGCTGGTAATGGTTGAAGCTGGAGTTCTGGAGGCTCTTACTAAATATCTTTCACTTGGCCCACAAGATGCTACAGAAGAAGCTGCAACAGATCTACTGGGTATGCTATTCAGCACTGCTGAGATAAGGCGACACGAGTCTGCATTTGGAGCTGTTAATCAACTTGTAGCGGTCTTACGACTGGGAGGAAGAAATTCTAGGTACAGTGCTGCGAAAGCATTGGAAAACTTGTTTTCCTCGGATCATATCAAGAATGGTGAATCAGCTAGGCAAGCTGTTCAACCCTTGGTGGAGATTCTAAACACCGGGTTGGAAAAGGAGCAGCATGCGGCTATTGGTGCACTTGTTAGGTTACTGGGTGATAATCCATCAAGAGCTCTTGCTGTTGGTGATGCTGAGATGAATGCAGTTGATGTACTTTGCCGCATTCTTTCTTCTAACTGTTCTGTAGAGCTGAAGGGAAATGCTGCAGAGTTATGCTTTGTACTATTTGGGAATACAAGACTCAGGTCTACAATGGCTGCAGCACGCTGTGTGGAGCCTCTGGTGTCTCTACTAGTAACCGAGTTTAGCCCTGCTCAATATTCAGTAGTCCGTGCATTGGATAAGCTCTTAGATGATGAGCAATTGGCAGAACTAGTTGCTGCACATGGGGCTGTTATTCCTCTTGTCAGTCTTCTGTTTGGTAGAGATTACACACTCCATGAGGCAGTTTCCAGAGCTTTAGTGAAGTTAGGAAAAGACAGACCAGCTTGTAAAATGGAGATGGTGAAAGCAGGAGTGATCGAAAGCATACTTAACATCCTCCACGATGCTCCTGATTTTCTCTGCATTGCGTTGGCAGAACTGCTTCGAATATTAACCAACAATGCTACCATTGCGAAGGGTCCCTCTGCAGCCAAAGTTGTGGATCCCCTTTTCTTACTATTATCCAGGCCAGAAATTGGTCCAGATGGACAGCATAGTGCCTTGCAGGTTCTTATCAATATTATGGAGTACCCCCAGTGTCGAGCTTATTATAGCCCGATGCCACAACAGGCTATTGAATCAGTTATTGCTTTACTGGATTCACCAATTCAAGCAGTGCAACAATTGTCTGCAGATCTATTATCCCATCTGCTTTTGGAAGAACAGCTACAAAAAGACCCGATCATAGAACAAGCAATTGCTCCCCTTATTCATGTTCTTGGATCAGGTGTGCACATTTTACAACAGAGAGCTATTAAAGCTCTTGTCAATATTGTGTTATCTTGGCCAAATGCAATTGCAAAAGAGGGTGGTGTCTATGAACTGTCTAAGGTGATATTACAAGCTGATCCACCGTTGCCTCATGCTTTATGGGAATCTGCTGCTTCTGTTTTATCCAGCATTTTGCAGTATAGTTCAGAATTTTTCTTGGAAGTGCCTGTGGCCGTGTTGGCTCAATTACTTCGATCTGGAACAGAAAGTACAGTTATTGGTGCATTGAATGCGTTGCTTGTTCTGGAAAGCGACGATTCAACGAGTGCGGAAGCAATGGCTGAAAGTGGTGCAATTGAGGCGCTTTTGGAACTTCTCAGGAATCATCAGTGTGAGGAAACTGCTGCAAGATTATTAGAAACATTGCTAAACAATTTGAAGATAAGAGAATCAAGATATGCTAAAGCTTCCATCACACCGTTATCCATGTATCTTTTAGATCCTCAAACACAATCTCAGCAAGGTAGGATGCTTGCAGCTCTTTGTCTTGGCGATCTTTTCCAGAATGAGGGTCTTGCGCGAACCTCAGATGCTGTCTCAGCTTGTCGGGCTCTGGTAAATCTTCTTGAAGATCAACCAACAGAAGAAATGAAAGTGGTGGCCATATGTGCCCTTCAAAACCTTGTCATGTACAGCCGATCCAACAAAAGAGCTGTTGCAGAAGCTGGTGGTGTGCAGGTTGTGCTGGACCTTATTAGTTCCAGCCGTCTGGATACATCAGTCCAGGCAGCAATGTTTGTTAAACTTCTCTTCTCAAATAATACCATACAAGAGTACGCTTCTAGCGAGACGGTTAGAGCAATAACTGGTATGCTCTTAACAACTATTCTTCATGCATTTGTTTTTGTTAAACTTCTGCTGAACTATGCTTGTTGTAACCACTGGAAAATAATCTGAAACTGGATATTTAAGAAGTGAAAATAATAGCTAGTATAGTGGTCCAAGCTTACTAGAGTAAATTTTGTAGTTAAATAAACAGTGTTAATAAATTCAAGCGCTAAGTTTATCTGATGAAGCATACAACTATGCCCAAGAAGCTGTTCTCATTTCATTTCATTATTTTTATCTTTAAGGATGATGTAGAGAAGGCCCCCAAACCAAACAAGGTTATATAACCTATATTATGTGATTACTTGTGTGTTTTGTCTGTGGCTGGTTACTGGTTGATCAGATTGTGCAGCCGACACAATTAATATGATGTGCAGAATCTGATAATATGTGCCTGCCTCCTAGCCCACTTGTTTTAATCCCAAGTAGAATAATAGATGTTAGAGCAGTGACCCTCATCATATGATCAACATACCCAGAGGTAAATATGGCTATTTTCTTGTGTTAAGTACATTGCTACTTATTGTAGTCTAGAAATGTTCATAGTGATTATGGGTAAAATTCATCACTGGAAATGATTGATTTCATGTTCTATGTAAGTACTCGCGGGACCCCTTGGTTGAGCAGCTAGAGTGCACAGTCATCATTTCTAAATTTGGGTCATTTTTTGTTTCGAAGCTTCTACAGTTTACTTTTTTATAGATGCACCTTGGTTTGTCGGGATAAAACTGTTCTGTGAAAAATGGAAACACCATGTCCCTTGTCTCTGGCAGGTTACTGTTAGGTTCCAAACTTTGAGGCTTACAGTGTGAGATATGATTCGTTACTTGCATCTGTCACCATTACATTTTTGAAGTATCTTGCTTCATTGGATTGAAGTTACCACTTTAACTAATTGCCAGGCAGTATGAAATTAGGTACTTATTAATGCATCAACTGATCGTTGATGATTTAGGTGATGTACCAAAATTTCTCAGTTACTATTGTTAGGACCAGATATTATTATTTTTGCAACTGATAGAAACCTTGCTCGTTGCAATTATTTGCACAATAAATTATCTGAAAGTATAATAGTACCGTTTGGGCATAAAAATCATAATCAATTATGTTGTTTCTACATTGGTTCTTGCAATGTTTTCTTTCAGTGATAGTTCATTCTAGCTAATATTTTATGATATATACTTCTGCTTTCAATGTTCAAAGAGCTTGTTTTTTCTTCTGCAGCTGCCATCGAAAAAGATTTATGGGCCAATGGAAGTGTAAATGAAGAGTTCTTGAAAGCGCTTAATTCCTTGCTTAGTAATTTTCCTCGTTTAAGAGCCACCGAGCCTGCTACACTAAGTATTCCCCATCTTGTTACATCCCTCAAAACTGGCTCCGAGGCAACTCAAGAAGCAGCACTGGATTCACTTTTTCTTCTTAGGCAAGCTTGGTCGGCATGCCCAGCTGAAATTTCCAAAGCCCAGTCTGTTGCTGCATCGGACGCAATCCCTTTACTGCAATACTTGATTCAGTCAGGCCCACCTCGGTTTCAAGAGAAAGCTGAGTTTCTTCTGCAGTGTTTGCCTGGGACGCTTACTGTTACAATCAAGCGTGGCAACAATTTGAAACAATCTGTGGGGAACCCTAGTGTTTTTTGCAAGCTCACACTTGGCAGTACTCCACCTAGACAAACAAAGGTACATACAAGGACTCCTCATAAACTCCCCTTTCTTTATCTCAATGATAATAACTTCTTTTCCAGCTAGGGTCTATTAAGCTAAAGATATCCAGCACAGTTCTGAGTTGTGAGAATTTCAATATATCTTATGTTTTAAGACAAGTCGAGTAACCATTTTCCAAAGTTCATAACTGGACATCAGCTCCATACATCCATCTTGATCATTATCCAAGTGGGTTAATTGAGATCTTCCCTTCTTACAGTTAAAATAAATAGACTTAATAACTAAATATAATATAATTAAAAGGGAATATTTAAGCCCTCTTCTTTGTCTTCTGCTGCCATCGCCGATGAACATCGAAAGATGGCTATTTGTCAGATGCCACATGCCACCAGAGATCTGCTTTCCTTTCTCTCTTTTGTTTTCCTTCTCTCCTCGAGTCTCTCCCTCTTCTTCCCATCATTCTGAACCACCTATCCTTGGTCCTATTAGGGGCAACAGCAATTGGCAATACAATTAAGGAACATACATCGAGTCCGGTGTGTGGCAAGTTGCACTATAGCTGCAAATATGGGATTTGCTTTGCCATAACCAACAAGCCTCTATTGCACATCTCATTCGATAAGGTCACTGATTTTGTTCATCAGAGGTTTATCATCTCCTAGTTTCTTATATTGGAGTCTTAAAATTCATCCCTGCTACATCAATCAAACTCTTCAGTTTTTTACCCATTTCCAGTTCTTTGATATGAATCTGCATCAGTTAACTTTACCTTAATGTAGTCTAAGGTTGAGATCCTATTGATCCACAGGTGATTTTCAGATAAGTTTCACTGCTGGTACTTGCACTAATCTATCTTGCAATTTTCAGATTGTATCGACTGGGCCTACACCTGAATGGGATGAAGCCTTTGCATGGGCATTTGATAGCCCTCCCAAAGGCCAAAAGCTTCACATATCTTGCAAGAATAAGAGCAAAATTGGGAAGGTAATGATCAGAGGAGGATATACGTCATTTATCTCCACTTTTCACTTAATATTAATTGATTTGACATTGTTTCTGATTACAGAGTGCATTTGGAAAAGTCACGATCCAGATTGATCGTGTTGTTATGCTTGGCTCCGTTGCCGGAGAGTATGCTCTGCTGCCTCAAAGCAAAAGTGGCCCACCTCGGAACCTGGAAATAGAATTCCAGTGGTCAAACAAATGACAATCTCATGCAGGCGTCTTCTCTTTGTAATTGTGATACATCTCCTTCCCCATTTTTCTTTCCTATATATATTTATGTACTCTTGAGGTATTATTGTAAATAGTTGGCAGAGGATTTGTTTCTGTAATGTATGAGTTACTTTGCGAGAAATTATTCTTTATTTTTTTCCCCTTAGTTAGTTGATAAATTTGCAGAGGGACTGTAGCTTTCTTTTTCTTTTTTTAACTATTGTTGTATTTTGTAATTAGTGATGAAAACAATCTATGTTTGTATGAAAATGTTTGTATGAAAACAATCTATGTTAGCTGATCAGTAAAGTATGTTTCTAAATATTATTTCATTCAGGTTTCCTTTACTACTGGATTTGCTGCGGTTAGCGTCTGATAGCGACTGTTAAATGTGTAGATATCTAATTGCCCACAATGGTTAGCACATCATTTCCATGTCCCAAAAGAATAGGTTTGGTTTCAAACAACTGAGTTACCTACATTTGCACTTTCTCTAACTACATAATGAACTAATTGAAGTATGATGCATTTTACTATTTTAAGGTTTTGCATGCAAATTATATGTTTGAATCCATGGACAAGTCGAGATCTTGCCGATATCATAGTAGAATAGTCGAGCAAATAAGAGGTTTACTGGAAGGCTTTGTCTATCCAATGTGATATTTTGATGTCATTGGATTTGTTGGGCCTACTGATGTCAAAGTAAATCTTAATTTTCTCTATTTCATTGTCACTTCACTCGGAGGATCATGTACAAATATACTATAAATGTACTTTTTTTAACCACTCTAAAAATGGCCTTCTTCTGACATTTTAGGGCCTATGTTACAGTTTGCACATGCTCAGAAACTGTCATGATATGAACTATACGAGTTCAAGCAAAACACGATCGCAAACAAGTGAGAACCTTTCAGCTACTGTAGTGTTGAATTCACCAAATAACTATCTGTCCTTCCATCAGTTCTTCTGCAGGCTATAGAGTCATCGTCACTAATGTGGAAATTGAAGGGGGCATCTCAATGTTTTCAAGTTATGTTGGATTGGATGGATAAGGCTAGTTAACAACAAAAGAGTTTGGTGCATTGGGACCAAATGATGCTCTTTATTAACATCGCATTACCTAATAAATCAGAATTAATATGAAAGGAGACCCAATACTTTACGTTGAATGAGATTAGCAGCATATTCCTTCTTCAATATAGTGGGGCTCAGAACAGAATTTGTCTATATATATTGTTCATCAATGATTAGTGCAGTTGAACTTGGTGAGTATTAAGAAGAGTAGCTCATTGGAAAGGGTACGATAGAGAGGATTTGATTAAAGAAATAGGCGATAGTTTTAAGTCACAAAAGTTTGATTCAAAGGTCTAAAGCATACGCTTCATAGTGTGTTGCACGAAAAATGATGTCCGTATCGGTTTCGCATCCATACCCGTGTATCTATTTGTGATAGACAGGTAACTGTTGTTGTACCTATTTGAGAATGTCCATATTCTTTAATTGAATCGTGTCTGTATCAGTACCGGTGTCCATATTTGTGTCATATAACGGAGACATACAGATGCAGCCCCTTCTAGAGGGAGTCTGCAACTTGCCAGCTTGTTTTTCTCTCTGTGAAGAAAATATGTATGTTATGTCCTCCCAAATGTTAAAGTTTGTTTCATATTCATATTCAATCCTAAGGAACATGGCTGATGAGAAGTATTGCCTTTGGTTTGACTACATTTAACAGGATCAAGGAAGCTTCCAAATATATTTACTGGGTGTATGGTACCATTTTCTCTCTACCTACTTATTCTTTGGTTAGAATGTATGTTTGCAAAATAATTTAATATCTTTGCCCACATTATTCTCTGCACACAGTACTTCCCTGATACCTGCAATTATTTTACTCTCTCATTCTTGGACATCTCTGCAATGTTTGTAGACAGTGTGTTCCACCAACCTGCATACTCAAATTAAGATCTACACTGTTAAATTATGTATATTTGTACGCTTGGGAATTAGTATATTTGCTTGCTCTATGATTTGCAACTTTATAAAGCAAGGATAAAGAGATTCTAGTGGTACAAGAAGCAATCATTGATCTAAAGATAATGCCACTATGATCTATTTGCTAGATTGTCTACAAACATTATGGTGCGCGCAAACTTCTTTATTAGTACATATGAGTGTCACAGTAGGTCTATAGTCAGGACCGATCCAAAATATTTGAAGGCCCAAGACAAAAATATAAAATATGCCTTCAATTCACACATATAATATTATAAACTTTGCTTTGCCATGAACTACATGAAAGAAGAAGAAAAAGACTGATGACATGAAAAGAATATAATGGATCCATCTACCTAGAATTAATGGACGGCAAACAATTGATTATTAATTAGCTAGCTTTGGAAAATACAACATGCATATAGTAGCTTAATGCAGTGTTTTAAAAACCGGACCGGAGATCGATCCGGCCAAGGCACTGAGTCGGGTCAAACCGGTTCAACCAGTGGTTCAACTACTGGATTAATCTAAGTGGCCAAAGTTTAATCTCTCATGGACACTGACTTAAAAAAAAAAAAATCATTTACAATCGAATTTTGAAAAAAATAGTAGGTCAACACTGAACTAGACCGAAAAAGTTACTGGTTCACGAGTCAATCGGACCTGCCGATTTTTTAAACACTGGCTTAACATTGATTTTTCAAAATTACAATAATAACAACATGCATATAGTATTAATAGTATTTAAAATTTTCCAAGACTACTATAATAGTATTAATAACAACATACATATAATATTTAGTTTTTTTTCAAAGCTACTATAATATTATTAAGTGATATTTAGACTTTGAGTCTCAGATAAGTTTCAAATTTTGTGTTTAGATCTCCACAATATACATAATTAATGTTTGGGTCTCAAAAGTGTCACCAAAAATAATTAGTGACACTTTCGGTGACACTTTTGAGACATTAGTGACACTTTTGAGACCCAAACACTAATTATGTATATTATGGAGACCCAAACATAAATTTTCGAACCTATCTGAGACCCAAATTCTAAATATCCCTAGTATTAATAGCATCATGTATATAATATTTTTTTATAAACTACTATTGTAGGTTAAAAAATTGGACCCTCCTGATCCGTGGGTCCTAGACAGTCTTTCTGGTTGCCTTGGACCAGGTCCGGCCCTGTCGATAACGAGATTAAGAAGTCTAATTGAGTAAAGACATGCTTCAAAAGTAATGCATGCAGATCTCAATGTATCTACTTGGAGAACTCATATATGCATGGTCATTCAGTGGTTTCAGAAGGAACCAGTTGAAATTAATAGTTGAGTCTATGGTTGAGCCATCCAATTTTTTTATCATCAATGACATCTTCACATTTGATGAATAATTGTACTTGTTATATATATATATATATATATATATATATATCTCCCTGTTGTATATATATATATATATATCCCTATTGTAACAGGATTTTGATTGGAATGGCTAGTGGAGAAAGTAACTTATTAGTTGATAGGTTTCTTTAAAGGTTATATTTCCTCTGAAATCATAAGCCATACGTTGTGGATGCTCATAAACTTCAAGCTAATTTAATGGCCTCCTGAAGTGGCTAGCTGATTGATTCCTCTCTGTTCATGAACATACATTCTCTAGGAGAATAATAGCTAGAAAGTCTTTTATTGACAGGACAACTAAAGCTTTGGACTCTTTACCAGTTCTCAATCACAAAGTTTTAAGAACTTTCTTTTGATCAAGCTCATTCCAAATATCAGAGAAGTCGGACATCGATCTGACACGATGTGACACGGACACAACTGACCCCAATTTTCGGGGTGACGGTTTCTAGGTGGCTAGGCCTCTGTTGTTTCTATGTGATGTTCTATCGATGAGTTACATCATCACATCAAAATAATCCAATGTGTAGACCTCACAAACACTTAGATTTACATGGACTGCTCCATATGGTTCTAGATGACCCTCTTTGACAACATAAATTAATAAATAGATCATGAGCGGAACTATGATTTAAATTCTGAAAAGACCGTACTACTGCATATAAATATTTTTAATTAAACTTCAGTAGCAAAAAATTACTAAAACTCAAAAAAAAAAAAAAAAAAATTGAGCAGAAGAACAAAGTTAATATTTTCAAAATGTTACAAAAAGAAAAAGAAAAAACATTACATAAAAGATATTCAAAAAATATATAAAATTTAACAAAGATGAGATTTGAACTTTTGATCTCTCATCTAAAAGTCCATAGAACTAACACCAGAACTAGCTTACTATTTATTTATTACATATATATATATATATATATATATATATATATATATAATACACATTTTTTCTATATAATAATTCACATTTAAAAAATAATTTGGGGACCCTCAATAGCTCCGCCCCTGAAATAGATATTTTTAACAATGCCACCTTTTTATGAGGCATAATATAAATTTAAGAAGGGGTTAGGTTGCAGCTTTCGTTTTAAATTATCATGATTAGTGTCATTCTTGGGATTTGTTCTTATAATTAGTGTTTGTCATGGCAAGACCCAATATCTTGAACCTTTGTGATATTTACTGGGGTTATATATATTGTGTTCCTGTGCGTCTACCTACTGTTTATTACTACTTGATTACTTTTCCTAAAGAGGTAGATGTAACAAATATGTTTACAGTGCTGGAAATAATTGAATAAATATTTTCAATAATTGTGTGTATATTAGAATAGGTGTGTCACTTTCAAATATTATGTCTATTTCTATTTTTATAAAAGAAGAGTCATTTGAGTCACTTATTCATTCATCTATTCATACATCAAGCATTCAAGTCCAATAGGAGAGAGACTACCTCCATTGCTTTTCAAGTTCCTGCGATGTGAAGTGCTGCTACGGAAGGAGGAGCACCGTTGTATTCCGAGAGACTAACTCCATTAAACTGTAAACATCTGTGTGGGACGAATATTATCTTAAGGATATTGAACCAAGTCTAAGTGTCGATCTCGATTAGATTACATTATTTACATTTTATTTTTACAGAGTTGGAATTATATTTTTACTAACAATTTTAAGACAATATTCTCGTTTTTTTTTTTTTTCTTCCACTATTCTGTATTTGGATCTGAGGGTCAAACAGTATCATAAATTACATTTGGTTCCGTAGTATAATTGGGTCATTGTCCTCTGTTTTGGTTATAGTTCATAGTATTATTAGCTTTTATTTCTCGTGCAGAGACGATACAACGTGAATTCATGATAAAGTTCTTTTTAACTTTACATTTTCTTTTGTTTTCACACTATATATACTGTTCTGACAACTTTCCACCATTCTGAGTTCTGTCACTAATTGACATTTAGTAGAGCAATTGATTTTGAGAGTTCAGAATAGTATTTCTTTTGGTTGTCTGCACATATGGATGTGATGCAATCATGCAAGCACATTGATTCTTGTAGGGTTCAGATATTATGAATAGTATAAAATATGCTTCTGTTACAGCAAAAAGAAAGTAACTAAATAACAGTAAGTCTTGTATTCATACGACTATTAAGAACACAATTTAATACTGTTGCTGTTTTGAATTTTTAGTAGTCATTTTAATTCTAATGTATTGGCTCTGATTTGTTCTCCTAAAACAAGAACATAACAAAAATATCTCTCCATCCTAAAATTTCTTTCTTTCTTTCTTTCTCTCACTTACTAGTCTGTACTAATATATTGTAACAAACAAAATGACTGCGGTTGAGAACACTGTGATAATCACTTTGGCTTCTGTCCATATCGGATAAGGAGAAAAGTGAAAAAAGTTCAATGGAACCGACTTCAAACATTGGCAACAAAAGATGTTTTATCTTACAACATTAAATCTGGCAAAGATTCTAAATGAAACAGTCCCTGTTTTGCAAGAAGGTGAAACTGATAATAGTATTATTACAAATGTTGAAAAATGGAAACATGTAAACTTCTTGTGCAGGAACCATATATTAAGTGGACTGGACAACCATTTATGGAATATTTACAGTCCACTAAAGACTACAAAAGAGGTTTGGGATGCCCTGGACAAGAAATACAAAGCAGAGGATGCAGAGTATAAGAAATTTGTAATAGACAAATTTTAAGACTACCGCATGGTTGACTCCAGAACTGTGACAAGTCAGGTTGAAGATATGCAATGTATTTTCCATGAACTGGTTGTCGAAGGTATAGCCTTATGTGAACCGTTTCAGCTAGCATCTGTAATTGAAAATTTTTTACCTCTCTGGAAGGATTATAAGAACTACCTGAAACATAAACGTAAGAATATGCCACTGGCATATCTGATTGTCAGGCTTAAAATAGAAGAGAACAACATGAGCACTGATAAAATCTCTTCTATAGATGTCAGGGCAAATGTATTGGAAACGTGACAAAAGGAAAAAAAAACGCAAACAGTTTGGAGACTTCGGAGAAGGAAACTATAAAAAGTTCAAAGAAAAATGCCATATATACAAGACGATGGGACATAAAGCTACTGATTGTCGTAGCCGCAACTACAACAACAACATCAGCAATAAGAACAAAGGACGTCCTCACCAGGCTCATATGACTGAAGATGAGCGATTAGCCAAGGGTGTTGAAGACCTGGTTCTGGTGGCTGTTGTCTCTGAGGTAAACATGGCAGGAAGCAATCTAAGGGAGTGGTGGGTTGACACTGGGACTACCCGTCACATATGCACTGAAAATGTCATGTTCAGCTGTAACCCCCTGATTTTTCAGAAATTTTTAATTTGGATTTTTCATAATTTTCTATAATTTTCTAGGATTTTCAAGAATTTATTTTAGATTCAAATATAATTAAAAATATCCTAAAATTTTATTTTAGGTTCTAAATAATAAAATATATTTTCTAGAAGTTTTTGGGAATTTTCTGAGTATTTTTAGTATTTATTGGGAGTTATTTAGGCTAATAACTAATTTTTAGGACTTGTAGAATTTATGGTGCAAGCCCAGGAATATAGAATAGACCCACGTTATTTTCTAAGGTTTATAATATTATTATATATTTTTTGGAATTATTTCAGAATTTTTGGAATAATGTTAGTATTTATTTTTAGTTTTATGGCAAAACTAGTTTTTAGAGCTTCTCCTAATTATAGTAGGAAATCTATGAATATATAATTATCCCAAATATTTTTCTAGGGTTTTTAGGTTCAAAATATATTTTCTGTAATTTTTTCAGATTTTTATGACTATTTTTAATGTTTATTTTGAGTTATTTAGATTTAAAACGACTTAAATAATGTTTTGATAAAGGCAAATCAAAAAAACAAATAATATAACCAAAACCATCCAATCAAATTATGACACGTGTCACCCTATCAACTTTCATTCAGCCTCTCAACATCCGTATATATATATATATAATATAATAACCCTAATTATCTCATTATTTTAGAGAGAGAGAGATTTGGGAGAATTGTCATCTAGGGTTTCTTCATCTTCCAGAAGCCATTGCGCATAGCTCCGGACTCCAAATGAGGCCTAGTTTCTTGCGTTAGAAAGATATTGAGGTTATATTTCTGATTATATAAATTGTTTTTCGAAATTATTAGTATTAAATTCTGAAAAATTCGTAGAGCACAGCATGTCCGAAAATAGACGTATTTCGATGTTTTCGCAATTCCGGGAGAACTCGGAATCAGAATCATGAACCGTTTAAAGTTTCGGAAATCTAATGTCAAGATCATAGACATATATTTTTTCTATAATTTAATTCAAATTATTTACATACTGTTAATTCTGTAGAACTTTTAGGTTAGAATTTAACCATCGGTGCACAATACAAAATTTGTATGTACCATAATTCCCAAACGAATTTGAATTCGGACGAGTCGTAAATTCCAGTATGTTTTTATGCTGAAATCTACAGGAAATCATACATGAAAGTCGAGTTTGTGTCGGTTGACTTTTTGGTCAACAGAGCGCCTCGATTTGCGTGCAATGAGTCTCGAGTTGATAAAATTCAGTTTCTTTGGACAAAATTTAGGAATTTGCATAAAAATCCGAATAATAAGATTAAAATAGGATTTTAGAGTAATTATTCTAGAATTAAATAAATTAAAATAAATTATCTTTTGACGTGATAAATTTGTAATACATAGGCTATTTGGACTGACTTGGACTCTGATTCATACCAGCAACAGGACCCCAGGCAAGTGTACCTTGCCAAACTTTGCAGTCTTTATATATATTTTTTCTTGCTTTATTATATTTCTGTGCATGCTCAACCTAGGACCGTGTGACGTACTTAGCGTCCGATTATCAGTCGGGTGCCAACACTGTACGCAGTGTTGGGTACTGTCATTTAGAGATGGACTTTCGTGACACTTGTTATTCCCGTACTTGTTTTATCAAGTACCATACGACCCAGGACACTTGACATTGTTCATGAGACAGGATATTCCCGAGACATTCGTGGTGATTCTGTATAGGATACAGGACTTATAGAGATACTATAGTTTAGATACATTATGACTTGCGCATTAGTTATGATCCCGCTGACATGGACATGAGACGTTATGGCCATGATATGCGTGGTTACATTGGGTGGGGAGAGACACACAGACTACAGGCTGATCATATATATACACCCCTACTATTGTGAGGCACAAGACTCTGAAGCCCGAGCTTGGCCCATTACTCATTACTACTGCTGCTACCGGCTCCCCTACACAGAGCTGGTAGTATGCTTCAGCCTGAGCTCTAGTGCTGCTCTCATCTTGTATATCACTTAGCTGGTTATTTAGTATTCTCTTATTGTTCCATCTATTGCTGGAGAGACTCACAGGCTACAGGTTGATTATGTTATGCCGGCTACTCAGTCTCCCGCTGAGCTAGACCCCCTCATGATATCACTGCTACCGGCTCCCCTACACAGAGCTTGTAGTTGTTTCAACCTTAGTGCTATTGATATTCTCTCTTGCATTTCACACAGATGTTTACTTACTTACCCTATTTATTCTATTTATTTCTGCTGCACTGTTTATATTCTGGCTTGTATATTTTCTGTACCTTGCTATGTCCCCTGAGGACCTGGATATGGATTATGTCCCCAGGATTTGCAGACGAGATCTATCCCGAGGTATACGGGACCGCAGCAGGAGCTGATCCAGGAGCTGTACCGCCATCCGAGGACGAGGTGTTAGCCGAGGACTTCTCCTGAGCATCCATGTTTTCTGGCTCAGTATTTGTTTATTTATTCAGTCATTTATTTCTGGTCTGTTGAACCACTGTACTGGTCGTTTATCGGGTTGATCCCCGAAGTACTTTGTTGAGACTGATGGATGATTTACATTTCTTTATTTACTCTGTGGATCATATTTTATACCTTGTGTGGATGAGATTAGTTGTGCCATGATTGTCGTGGACTTGTTATTTTACAGCTTAAGTATGCCCTGGTGGATCCATTAAATTGGGTTGTCCATCGGTGCGTACTGCTGGCCATTGCCACGTGTCTGGTCCCACGCTATTTTGGGACTGGGGCGTGACATCAGCACCTACCAAAGCGTCGACCAAGGTGAGCAACTTTTTATGAAAAAAATTTTATCGTCAAAGGTTGAAGGACAGGGGACGATCATTCTGAAAATGAAGTCAGAAAATAAATTGAAGCTTAACAATGTTATGCACGTTCCTGATATTCGGAAGAATCTGATTTCCGAATCTATGTTAAGAAAGCATGGGTTTAAGTTGATATTTGAATCTGACAAATTTGTACTCACCAAGAGTGGGATTTATGTGGGGAGGGGTTACCTCAAGGAGGGCCTCTTCAAAATGAATGTAATGACTGTTGTGCCTAATAAGATGTTTAATTCTTCTTATATTGTTGAGTCCTCTCATATGTGGCATGGTAGATTAGGTCATGTTAATTATGATCCAATTAGAAAACTAATGAACATGGACTTAATTTTCATATCTACAATATATTCAAATCATAAGTGTGAAATATGTGCAGAAGCAAAATTAACCCATACTTTCTTTCAAAATTCGGTTGAAAGAGATACAGAACCGTTGGATTTAATCCACACGGATGTATGCGATCTAAAATGCATACAAACTAGAAATGGAAAGAAGTACTTTATCACATTCATTGATGACAATATTCGATATGACTATGTCTATCTTATGAAATCAAAAGATGAAGCAATAGATATGCTCAAGCAATACAAATCTGAAGTATCAACTTAATCGAAAGATTAAAGTTCTTAAAAGTGATAGAGGTGGTGAATATGACGCACTCTTTTAAGGGTTCTGTGCTGAACATGAAATTATCCACCAAAATACTGCACCATATTTACCACAATCTAATAGAATTGCTAAACGAAAAAATCGGACTATTAAAGAAATAATAAATTCTCTATTATTTTGTTCAGGTTTACTAGATAACTTTTGGGGAGAAGTTGTACTTACAGTCAACTACCTTTTAAATAAAGTAACCTACAAGAAAATTGATATGACTCCATATGAATTATGGAAATGAAGAAAATATTCCTATAAATACCTCAAAGTAGGGGGATGCCTTGCAAAAGTGGCAATTCCGTTCCCTAAAAAGGTCAAGATAGGTCCTAAGACCTTCGAAGACATACTTATAGGATATGAAGAAAACAGTTATGCTTATCGGTTTCTCGTACATAAGTCAGACATTCCGGAGATACATAATAATATAATTATTGAATCTAAGAATACCTCATTCTTTGAGAATATCTTTCCATTGAAAAAGATAAATGAAAGAGAAACATTAAAAAAATTTATTATGATATTAGACATGATGGTCAAAATAATGCAGATAATGACTTTGCATATAAGGAAGATGAGCCTAGACGTAGTAAGAGGTCTAGAACATTGAAGTCCTTTGGATCTGAATTTCTAACCTTTATGTTAGAAAATGAACCTTAAACTTTTAAAGAAGCAATGTCTACACCTGAGGGTCCACTTTGAAAAGAAGCTATCAATAGTAAAATAGAGTCCATCATGCAAAACCATACATGAGAATTGGTTGATCTTCCTCTAGGGTTAAGCCATTAGGCTGCAAGTGGATATTCAAGAGGAAGATGAAAGCTGGTGGAACTATTGATAAATATAAAGCAAGATTGGTTGTCAAAGGATATAATAAAAAATAATGAATTGATTATATATGATACATATTCACCAGTAACTAGATTAACATCAATTCTGATGTTAATTACAATTGCAGCATTGCATAATCTTGAAATACATTAAATAGATGTAAAGACTACATTTCTAAATGGTGACTTAGAAGAAAAAATCTACATGAATCAACCAGAAGGATTCATAATAGCAAGTAACAAAAGAATGGTGTGCAAACTAGTTAAGTCTCTATATGGACTTAAACAAGCACCTAAACAGTGGCACCAAATGTTTGACAATGTAATGATGTCAAATGGATTCAAAATTAATGAGTGTGACAAATGTGTATATTCTAAAAATACGCAAACTTGATATGTCATTATATGCCTATATGTGGATGATATGCTGATAATATGCAGTAACTATAACACGATCCAGGATACAAAGAAGATCTTAATCAAAAACTTTCATATGAAAGATCTGGGAGTTGCAGATGTTATATTAGGAATTAAGATTTCCAAAATACCAGATGGGCTGTTATTATCTCAATCTCGTTACATTGAGAAGATCTTAGAGAAATATAATCAAAACGATAAAAATATTGCAAAAACTCCAGTAGATCTAAATCTTCATTTAATGGAGAATACCGGAGAAAGTATTTCACAAGTGGAATATTCTCGTATAATTGGGAGCCTAATGTAAGTAACGAATTGTACGCGACCAGACAAAGCTCAATCAGTTAACAAACTGAGTAGATATACGAGTAATCCACGAGAAAATCACTGGAAGACAATCACTAGAGTACTTAGATATCTAAAATATACCAAAGATTGTGGATTGCACTACACTAAATACCCAGTTGTACTCGAAGGGTATAATGATGCAAATTGAATATCTGATACTAAAGACTCAAAATCCATAAGTAGATATGTCTTTACACTTGAAGGTGCAACAATATTGTGGAAGTCCTCAAAATAAACGTGCATAGCCAGATCAACAATGAAATCTGAATTCATAGCTCTGGATAAAGCAAGTGAAGAAGCAGAGTGGCTTCGAAACTTCTTGGAGGACATTCCAATATGGCCAAAATCCGTACCAGCAATTTGTATACATTGTGATAGTCAATCAGCTATCGGTAGAGCACAGAGTCATATTTATAACAATAAATTAAGACATATCAGGAGACGTCACAATACTTTTAGGCAACTTATCTCTAATGGCATAATCACAATTGATTATGTAAAATCAAAGAAAAACCTTGCGGATCCACTAACTAAATATTTGACAATAGAGCAAGTTTATAAGTCATCGAGGGGAATGGGCTTGAAGCCTATGATAAAAGAAATTTCATGAAGGAAAATCCAACCTAGTTGACTAGAGATCCCAAGATCTAGGTTCAAAGGGACAACCTAATTATGTAAAATTCTTAAATAACACTCGTGAGTATTTAATTATTCCTACCATTCTTTAGGATGACAGATAACAGTGTCGCCTGTAAAGAATACTAGGATAAGCTTTGCTTTTAATGATTCCTATGACTTGAAATTCAAGTGGAGTATAGCAGGATACTCTTATTATGAAGTCACATATGTGAGTATGTAAGTGGGGCAGTTTCTATGAAAATTATAAGGCTAAATTCTCTAAGAACACTCATGAAATCATGCATATGTTTAGGGCCAAAATGAACAAATAAATAGAAGCAATTTTGGTCAAAAATGAGTTGTGTGATATTTATTGATTCAAGTTTACAAAAATAGCTGAAAAGTTCAAGACATCATGTTCACTGGATGGCTAGTAAACTCGATAAATATTCACAAGGGAAGGTTCAAAGCCAAAAGCTACCTATCCTGATACAATAACTTTTCAAATGATCTCTCTATCTCTTTATCTACATTGAGTCTGCATTTTGTTTACATTATGCATAGTTAAATATTCATTCATGTGGGAATTGTTGAAAATAATTGAATGAATATTTCCAATGGCTGTGTGTATATTAAAATATGTGTGTCCCTTCCAAACATTGTGTCTATTCTTATTTGTGTCTCTTCTTTATTTATAAAAGGAGAGTCATTTGGGTCACTCATTTATTCATTCATTCATTCATTTATTCATACATCAAGCATTCAAGCCCCTAGAGAGAGAGACTACCTCCATTGCTTCGACAAGTTCTTGCGGTATGAAGTGCTGCTACCGAATGAGGAGCACCGTTGTATTCTGGAAGACTAACGCCATTAAACCATAAGCATCTTTGCGGGACGAATATTGTCCTAAGGACATTGAACCAAATTCAAGCATCCGTCTCGGTAAGTTTACACTATTTATATTTTATTTTCAGGTTCCAAAATACAGAGTTGGAATTATATTCTTACTAACATAGAGTAATATACACATGCATACGATGATGAGGGCTGGTCCAGAGATAAGCGCAAGCGTGACAAGACTTTAGACTTAGACAATCCATTTCTGCTACGACAATCTCCAGGGCTCAACATGAGTCCACAAAAGGTCAAGGTCATGCACAAATAAGCCTTCTAGACCGACCCACAATAAGAATCAAGTGGTAACTAAAATTAACTTCGAATAGAACAATCCAATTTCTCGACCGACCATTAGGACAATTTTCCACCCAACATATTTTTGCCCCCTAAAGAGATCTGAATTGTTAACTAGATTAATTGTCTGTCCGGATGCTCAGAAATAGCTATATGTTGCAATGATTTTAGGATTTTAGCATTCTAGTCAAGCATTTTGCTTTTTGTCTTTTTTATTCATTTCATAGCAGGGAATGGCCATTCACAATATTCATCACTTTTGACCAAAATAAAAGTTGCATCCACTTTGTTTTCTGGTCTAAGTTGATCCTCATTCTTCACTTTGGCAACAAAAGCAAAGCAACTCTATAGACATGCTCACAATTATTGAGAAAACAAGATGTGCATTCCCCACCATTGTTTCTCCCACAATGTTGCATGAATAAGATGGAAGTAGGGGTGATCATTCGGTTAAATCAATTTTAACCCAACGAATAATCAAAAATTGAATTGGACAAAAAATCAAATAAATAAAATCGAAATTGAACCAAAATAACCTATAATTGAACTAATTCAGTTTTCAATTTATTCGATTTTTTTTGTACTTTTTGTTTTGTTTATATATATATATAATTTTTTTAAACGATCATTTGTCGAGGGTAAATAGAACCACACACGCAAGCGCACACACACCCGCCTCCACCGAGGCTCGAACCCCGTCCACCCCGGCCGCACCCGCGCACACACACACACTCTCGCCTCCACCGAGGCTCGAATCTCGTCCATTCGGACCATATGCATCACTCTTACCAATAGACTAGAGATCATTTGCACATATATATATATATATATATATATATATATATATATATATATATATATATATATATATTATAAATGACGTTTAGTCTAGTGGTTAAGACTTATGCATATTATCCAGGAGGTTGCGGATTCGAGCTTTTGGACGCCATTTAATTTCTCTTTGGGGGAATTAAGTGGTGAGTTAGTGATGGGTGCAGCGCAGGTGCGGTTCAAGTGCAGTGCATGTGCATGCCTACGGACCGAGATGTGTGGTGCCTTTGGACCGGAATATGATGGGCTTCAGACTAAGTTTGTAGGCCTGCAGACCAGGAGTCTGTAACACAATTACCTTTTCCAAAAAAAAAATATATATATATATATATATATATATATATATATATATATATATATATATATATATATATATATATAACTAAATTTTTTATTCGATTTTTGATTTTGGATCGAAACCAAAAACCAAAACCGAATAAATTTTTTTTAGTATTTTTAAAACCGAAATCAAACCGATTTTTTTTTAAACCTAACCGAATATCTTATACGGTTCGGTTTGGTTGAGTTCAGTTCGATTTTCGGTCCAAAGTCAAATAGTGCTCACCCCTATATTTAAGAACACAAAGATGATACTGCTATATGATACATAATACAAACATTGTCAGTGTCAGAAGGGTTGTCAATTTATTAGGCATGGGAATGATAGGAGTGACTAACCCCACCACCGACCTCCTCCTCTCCACACATAATAAGAAGGGGCGTACATGTCTACGTACTTCCATTATTCACTTGCTTCACAACATTATGACAAGAAGCTAGCTTAATTTATTTGCATTGTTCTTCTATGCGCATGGAATGAAAAATGAAGTGGCAGCAGAGTAGAGTTTGATAATGTTATGTTGGTAATGCTCTTTTATTAGGACATTCCAATGATTGGCATTTGGTATGAGGTCCTTATACAGCTTTGTTCCTTCTGTCCTAACAATATTTCTTTCCCTTTCATATTCTGTCTAAAATGTGAAAACAAATTATTCAGTAAGTCGGACTCATCATGAATCTTGATTCTCCTCTACTTGAGTGAATACATGCAGTGGTAGCCTTGATTCTCATTTCCGTCCTCAAATTTCGAGGCCATCAAGTGAAATAGAATCAAAGCTCACGGCGGATCCGACTCACTGAATAATTTCTCCTAAATTGATGGAGTTAGCTGTGGTCTATAATTTGAAAATTTAATATATTTCTTATGTATCGTTTTGTGATTCAATTTTTCTATTTATTCGTTGCAAAATTCTTTTACAAAATGTGTATGAACACGCCTTCTACAAGCATAACTTAGACTTATACGCCATCATGTCTGGTGACGACTTATCGATTTGACAAAATCGAAATGTGATATATCATGTTTATCATGATCATTTAGTGAGTGCGGGTACAAAGGAAAATATTTACTTGTAATGTGAATTCTCGATGTGTTGCGGCCTCAAGTTAGAACACGGGTTGGACAATATTAATCCAAACACTAACACTACAAATATCAGAGAGTTCACCAGATTAAGGACTCTTTCCATTTTCTCAACTACAAAATTCAATTGAAAAAAATTCTTTTGAAACTTCCTACCAAGGACGGCTCTGACTCTGGACCCAAAAACTAAATGGACACCAACATGAACATATCTAATCATGATGTACTATTGGTCACCCTTAACTGAAAAGAGTTGTTGTGTAGTGATTGTAATGTTAGACTTTTACCTTAGAGATCTTCAATTCTAGTTGGCAACATTTTTTTGTCATATTTTATTTTTATTTTAGTTAAATTTTTTTTTTTTTCATATTATGTACGAGAATTCCATTTCAGAAGTTTGTTTCGGGCTTACATGAGCTCAGAGTTGGCCATGCTTACTACAAATATCATAGAATTTGTCACGATATTGATCTTGGCATGTATGTCTCATATGTTTGATATGATGCGATCATGGCCGGCCCAGATGGTTGGATTGCCCTAGTCAAAGCTAAATTTGGTTGTCCTTTTATCTTGACTAAAAAAGAAGAGATTAAAAAAATTTATGGTAAGTGGGGTAGACAGCGACATCGAAGTTTCCGGTTCTAATGGCATCGTGGAGTTCGGATTCATAGTTCCTCTCCTTGAACTACTCGAGATTTTTCCACTAAAAATTCAAAATATGGACGTGGTGGATTGCTAGTTCAACCGACATAGATGAGTTGGAATGGACTGCGAAGGTTCTGTTAGCGGAGATGTGGGGATTTAGGGTCTGAGGGGGTTGTCCGGATAGGAGGGTTGTCCAAACCGGAAGACTTGTCCGACTTACCCCATGGTCGGCCCTGACCCTGGACACGATACGGATACGAGTAACACCTATTTCCGAAGTCTTGCTTCCTAAGGCCTCTATTGTTTCTATGTGGTGTTCAATTGATACATCTATCTGATCCAAATAATCCAATGTGCAGACCTCACAACATTTGAATATACATATAGATATCCCCTCTTTGACAAACATAAATATATAGATCTGTTGTAACAGACATGCCATCTTTTGAAGAGGCAAAATATAAATTTATAAAAGGGTTAGGTTGCGGCTTCATTATAAATAACTAGCATGATTAGTGTCACTATTTGGATTTTATTCTTATTATACTGTACTTTCAAGAAGTGTTTGTCATGGAAAGACACTTAATATCTCGAAACATTGAGATATTTAAGGAAGCTTCATTCTTGACATAATAGTTATTAGTAAATTACTTCCCGAGGTCGATTTCTCTTACTACTAAAATATTACAAATAGCGACGGTTATTTAGCGACAGACAAAAAGCTGCCGACATCACATCGCTGATGAAAAGATCGATAGATATTTCGGATTTTAATTACGTAGGCTTGATCTTAAGTTCTTGCCTCATAGATGTAACATATATCTTACTGTATTATAGACATCATCTATTCATGATCAAAGAAAGAAACCTATCCTTACATTACAGAAATATGTATTTGCACTGAATATTGTTAACTAGCTTAACCATCTGCAGTGATGCTCAGAAATAGCTATTAGGATGTTTCATGGCCTGGCATTTAGAAAGTAAATAGGAACATAAAGGTGTAAGTTGTAATCATTTTAGCAGGAACCGTATGTTCGAACATGCCTGAAAAAACGGGTACGGTCTCGCTTTCTTGCCACTCAAGTGTACGGCAGATGTCGTGCTTAGGTTCCTTCTTCCCTTCCCTAATCAAACAAAGAGTCCACCGCCTACCTGCCATACACTGTATGGGTATGGCGTGCAGGCGCTGTTAAACCCTTGGATTTGAGGTGATTCACTACCGAAGCGAAGAAAAGACTGGATCAAGAAAAGAAAGGGGAGTACTACGAGCCCTTTGCCCCACCATCTAACCAGCTGGCGTGGTTCACCGGTTCCACCAACGTCACCCTTAGATAGAGTGATTCAGTCGATACAGAGGTGCGCTTAAAGTGGGGGATGTGCTGTCCCTATTGGGCCGGGCCCTTCCCCAAAAGGCCCCTAGTCATCTTTTTTTTCTTTCTTTATGTATTTTTATTCATCACAAGATGTGGAGGCCATTAACATAATATAAAAACCTCTCTTCTTCTTCCTCTTGTTGACAGGCAATGCTACTCATCCTATCATTACTTAAAGTTGCATCCACTCTATGTTATGCTATGCTCCACTTGGTCTTCATTCTCCACTTCTTTTCTTTGGTAAAATGTAGAGTCCAAATTGCATATATATAGTTATCCATTTTGTCAAGTGATCGGTACAGTACAACGGTTACCCTTCCTCCAAATATGTTTCAACTTTTACGTCTAAAAAAACCGAAAATTTAAATGGGTGATAAGGAGCTTTTGTCAGAGTAAACAATTTAAAAAAAAAAAACAGAATTATAAACTCAACTTTTTTTGAGTATAAACGTAAAATTTTACAGAAATAGTATTTGCATGCTTAACACTCAAAATATAATTTTAATTTTTTTCTTCACAAAAAAGATATTTAAACTTAGCTTTGGAAAAGTAAAACAAAAATCTCATTTCTTAAGATTTTTTCTGAGAGATGTCTCGTAAAATTTGAACAATTTTTTTTATTCACATAACTACGAATGTTTTTTGAAACCAATTTTCTTTTTCTAATCTCTCCCCGTCACAACTAAAAAGATCATACAAAATTTTAGTTCAATTTTTTTTTTCTAAATTTTTTTTACTAAACGGAATCATAAATTTTTTTTGCTTCTAAAATTATTTTCAGATATAAGTAACCAAACACAAAGCCAACATTTGTAAAACTACAAAACAATTTTGTAACTTGTTTTTTGAAGTCAATTTTTTTGAAAACATATCCAAACAGACTTATCTACCACAAACGTCAAAAATGTTCAAAATAATATATATATATATATATATATATATATATATATATATATATAAATAAATATATATATATATATATATATATATATATATATAAATAAATATATATATATATATATATATATATATATATATATATATATATATATATATATATGATAGAACCAAAATTACATAACTATAATTCCGTCCAGAACACAAAATATCATCATCTAGGATCAATGATATCTATATCAGTATCTATATTTCTTTGTAAAATATATCTACTTGTGTCAAGTCCCTCAAATATACGTCTATTTCGTTTCCTCCATACATGCCAAACCAATTCCTATAGGATATGAGCCATAGGCTCATATTTCTATATGAGTAATGCACATGTGGACCAATAAAAAATGATTCCTACATCCCGTGTACGCTAGTACACTACATTTTTTTTGATCCACATGTACATTGACTTATGTAGAAATATAAATCTATGATTCATATCATTTTATATATATATATATATATATATATATATATATATATATATATATATATATATATCAGTTGATCCAGGTTGTTCTTTGCTGTGCCCAGCCCTGTGATATCCCTTCTATTCTGAGCACTTTCACTTCCTCTATGCTCTACCTCAAAGGAGGTGTCAGAGGGTGGTCAATTATATCAGGCATGGGCACGTCTGGTGTGACTGACCCCACCACCAACCTCCTGCTGTCCACACATAAGAGGGGACATAGCTACTTGCTTTCATTATTCACTTGCTTCATAAAAGTTCAATTTTGAATACTTTTCAACATTGTGTTGTGACAAGAAGCTTATATTCATTTGCATTGTTTTTGTATGTTCACCCAATGAAGTGGTAGAGCTTTGAGGACCCCCACTCCCTTACATTTATTTACTCACTGGCTAGTATGGTTGGTAATGCTCTTTGTTAGGACATTCCTATATATGACTGGCATTTGGTATGAGGTCCTTATACAGCTTTGTTCCTCATGTCCCTACCAAAGTCTTCTCCTTCATATTATGTCCCTCTATCACTTTATATGCTTCAAATTTGGTTGGAGCTTAGCTGTGGTCAATAATTTGAACATTGATCGTCTCTCTCCTATATGACTAAAATCTCCGCAGTTTCCGTTGGCCATCCATCTGTCAGTGTGCATCTACAATAGCAGTGTTTGAGTTGTCTCTTTATTCTTGTTGTAGACTGGTTCTGGGAGAGCTGATCTGTTGTTCGGAAATATCTGTCCAGTATTATGTCTTTTTTTTAATTTTTGATTTTTTTTAGACGGTGGGTCCCACGAGACAAATGGGAGGGGGGGGGGGGGGGGACATAATATCGGACAGATATTTTCGGACATCAAATATAGTCTGAGTTCTGAGAGGTTACTTGTGAATCCGATTTCTTGTAGGTCATGTTGGACCAGAAGAACTGTCTTAGAAAAATGCTAAGTTTACAACCAAATGACTACAACCTTCTTACAACCTCTCTCTCTCTCTCCCCTGCTATATGGGTCCCATCCCCCTCCCCCCTCCCTCCTCCAATGGAGGCCGGCCACATGATGTATTCGGATTAAATTGTATTATTAAATTATATTTATGGTGATTAGCTATATATGGTGATTTGTTGGCTATATATGGTGATTGGGATATTGAGATTAAATTGTATTTATGGTGATTGGCCATGTGACTTAGATCCCAAGTTGATATGTGGATGTATATGTGTGTAATATTATGATGAATGAAATACCTAGAATATTATCTCCTATCACTTCTTCACATGATATCAGAGCCTGGCGGCTATGGCACATTTTCTTCGAGGGACGGTGGTGGCGGTATGTAGAGCGGCGGCGACATGACGAGCGACGGGGGCAGCGGGACTTCTATGCCGGCGGCATCGCGGATCGATCCCACATCCTCGTATTACCTTGGTTCTAATGACAATCCGGGTAATACAATTACGAAAGTGGTATTTCGTAGGGAGAATTACGAGGAATGGTCGAGATCTATTCGGCTTTCTCTACAGGCTCGACGAAAATTTGGGTTCGTTGATGGGTCTATCAATAAACCTTCAGAGAAGGATCAATTGGAGGATTGGTATTGCGCCCAATCGATGCTTGTGTAGTAAATTTTGCATACTATCAACGTTTCGGTGAAGAAGATGATACCCTACTTTGAGAAGGCGAAACCACTGTGGGATTCGCTCCAGGAACGATTTAGCGTGGGAAATGACACTAGAATTCCACAAATTAAACATTTCGCCAAACGAAATCCATGTCAGTGGTCGACTACTTCGGCCAATTGCAGACTCTTTGGGATGAGTTGGGGACTTATGAACCTATTTCGGCGTGCAGTTATGGCAAATGTACGTGTGATATCTCGAAGAAGCTGCAGAAACGAGTTGATGAGGAGCGCTTTCTTCAGTTTCTTTATGGGATCAATCAGGAAAACTATGGAAACGTTCGCTCGACTCTATTGGCACAAGATCTGTTTCCTACTTTGGCGCATGCTTATCAACCCATGATGTAGGAGGAACGATTGCGCACGTCCATACAGGTCTCCTCTGAACGGGATGAGGTTATGGTGCTTGCGGTTAAAACTCCTTCTGTTAACTGTGGGACGTCTCGTTTGGATGCTCTTGATAAATCAGAGTTGCTTTGCAATTTTTGCAAACGCAACGGACATGAAGAAGCCACCTTCTTCGAGAAACATGGCTTTCCAGATTGGTAGGGGGATCGACCGCTTGGTGGCGGATGTAGGACTGGCCGCGGACGTGGTGACGGACATGCGACTGGTGGTGGACGTGGACGGGGTGCGGAAGTGCGTGAGGCGGTGGCAGGACGTGGCTTCGTTGCTGCACAGCCGCGGATGGCAGATGATGGTGCAGGCGGCGACGGCGTGACAGGATTGACTCCGGACCAATGACAACAACTTATTTCTATGCTTAGTAATTCTTCGGCCAAATCTTCGGAGGATCATATGGTGGGTAAGTTCATTGCACCTTGGATTATTGATACATGCGCTTTGAATCATGTTACGGAAAATTTGGATTTATTGTCAGGGGTGACGACAATAGAGGAGTGTTCAATTGGACTCTTGGATGGACGAACTGCGGTTGTCTCATGCTGCGGGCGTGTTGCTCTTGCACCAGGCATGGTTCTCACGAATGTTCTATTCGTACCTCAATTGCATTATAATTTAATTTCTGTGACCCATCTTATTGATGATATAAATTATGTTTTATAATTCATTAAAAAATTATGCGTGATATAGGACCCCAGTTTGAGGACCATGATTGACGTCGGTGAACGGCGGGACGGACTCTACTATTTTCGTATTGTACCGAAAACTCAGGCCTTGGCAGTGACTGGGACGACTTCTCTGGACATTTGGCATCAGCGACTTGGCCATCCTTCTGATAAAGTAGTAAAGTCACTTCCTGTTGTCAGTAGCTCTAGTAGTTCAGTGAATAAGGCATATGAAGTTTGCCATCAGGCAAAGCAAACTCGAGATATCTTTCCTGTCAGTGACTCTCGGACTGTTATAATTTTTGATTTGATACATTGTGATCTTTGGGGGCATATCCTACGCCTTCTTCGTATAGAGCTCGATATTTTTTGACGATTGTGGATGATTTTCTCGTGCTGTTTGGGTATTTTTGTTGATTGATAAAACTGAAGTATACAAGATGTTATCATCATTTTTTTATGATTGAGTGGCAATTTAATTTCAAAGTTCGCATTGTGTAAAGTGATAATGGTAGTGAGTTTAATTGCCTCTACGACTACTTTGCACATAATGGTATTTTGTTTCAGACATCTTGTGTAGGTACACCTCAGCAGAATGGGAGGGTCGAACGAAAACATAGACATATGTCAGAGTTGTATCTAGAATACAAAAAACCTGCACTCTTAAATACGTACATATATATATATATATATATATATATATGCAAATTAAATTTGCAAATTTGGACTTTTGATAATTTTCTATTGAAGGGAGGGGGTTTAAAAAAAATGTATCTATATTGGAATGAGGGGGGAGCTCAGCCGAACACAAGCCCCTTCTTTGGTAACTCACCCCTCCATTTCACACATGTCTTCTCCCCTTCTCTTTATCATTCCCTAAGCCTTATATGGCTCCTTCTCCTTCCTCTCCATTTTTAACACACCAACACCAACACCATCACACACTCCTCCCCCTTTATTTATTCTCCTTCTCTTCTTCTTTACTTACTCCTTCCTTCTTCTTCACCCTCACTCTCTATCTATTTTATCTCCTTGCTACTACTGTTGTTGTCACTTTGTTGTGGCTGCTGCTGCCACTTCTGTTGTGACTGTTGCTGTGGTTACTGCGGCTGCTGCTGCTGTCGTCGCAACCAAAGCGTGTCGCCAGCGACCGTCGGGTCGTCCCCCTCCGGTCATCCTGTCACGTCCTGATCTCCCGCAGGCTAAATCGGCCGTTCCTACTAGGCGAGAATCACCGCGCCAGCGCTCACGCAGAACGATCGCTTGACCCATCCGGACGTGATGTCGTACGAGCGTGAGCCACGCCCGTGCAAGGTCGTGGTTCATTAGCTGGCGGTAAGAGTTCTAAGCCATAGAGTCGCACAGATTGTCCGAGTGCAGCGGAGTCATAAACGCATAGGCGATTTGGTAACAAGTTCACTGAGTCGACAATATAGCGGAAGCATTGAATAACACAAGTTGAAGTAAAGCAACTTTTTATGGATATAAACAAGTGTTACAGGCTGCGTATAGCCGATATTACAAGTCGCTCAAGCCTCTCTCTCTGAAATAGTAAAAGAGTGCCAAGTGGCTACAATTGTGGAATGATTGTACAGGCGATGATCAGGCAATGTTCATAATATTATGTCTTGTATATGTGCTTCAGTTCCGGACGCAACGCTGCTTCGGAGTGATCTCCACGCCTTAGCACGCACGAAGGAGCATCCGCACCGAACGAGGTTCTCCTGCACCCTGCATACAATCTGGTAGATTATCAGTATATTGAATGCACTGGTGGGAAAGCTACTCGCCCGCTCGACAAATCCAAACACGTAATACATGTTTCGTGCACCAACTATTAAGTTGTTTTTCTAGTTGCCTTAGGATCAGTTTCATGCAAAGATTGAATAGCCTAATTCGTGTGGCAGTGCACCGTGCGACATGAGAGGAAACACGGCGAGACTTACCAACTTACCATTTGGCCTTCCCTGTCCAAGGCAAACATTGTTAATTCAAGCACGAGCACATATAAATATTCAGGAGGCATAGCATATGCAAACACGAGAGTCGTTATAACATAATCGTTCAGGTGTTCAGTTGTTCTTTCGATGCGATGCAATGACTCGCGCGCGGATAGCCGCTAAGCGAGGATAACTTATCTATATAAACATGAGTCGCTGGCATAGCCATTATGGACAGTTTATAGTCTCAAGGCAAAATAACGTGCAACGCGGGTGGCGAGTCCCGCTGCATAACACTTTGCTGAGTAACATACGACTATACATACATTCCATCCAGATCGGATCGGCCCTAGTGCCCCGGTGACCGTCCGCGGAACTCAAACAATCAATACCTTGTGCACACAAGTTTTCCGCGACATGCAGGTCTTTAGGGTCTATCCTTTTTCCATAGCTTGACATGATAATCATGAATCTTGATCTTATTCTGAACGAGCATATTGCTCCACGAGCTGGGATTCATTCTACACATGACACGATCCTCGTTCAGATGCATACTTAGCATGATTATCATTCAAGTATGATTCTCGTTCAATATTCATTCTTGCTTGATGCATTCCCCTGGTTCGAGGATTTGCCTTGGGTGACCTAACGGTCCCGGATACTTGTAGGTTCAATTGCACAGAAGGACTATTGATAGTGTCTTGGCTAATAAGAATGCATACACAATACAATAACATTAGATATTCGTAAGCAGGGAAGCACGCATTTCTAAGGAACATAAGCAAACACGTTTGCTCGGACCCGAAGGTAAGCCGAGAGATGAAACCGTAAGGGACTTAGCATGCGAGGGTCTGAATATAAGCAATATTTCATTTCCATGTACTAGCACAAGCAATACAAGTTGGGATTATTCCCTTAGCTAGGTGCGTTGGATTCTTATTAGCATGCAGGGGTGAATCACTTAGCGAATAGCATGTATCATTCCAGATTTTTAGGTGTGCTGGCTAAGCAAAGACAAGTTCACCATAGCCACCCACCTTAGCGATGATTCACCTCGGTAGAGCGATACGCCAAGCAAGCCTCTGAAAGCCTAAGCCGGAATACTGCAGGGACAAGTCTGGATATCCTTTGCCTCAAACGAGTATTTTTGCCTGAGCAAAGCGGGTCGGGACATTGCACTTTTGTTGTTTGAATCGGCAGTCCGCTTGAACGAAACGTGGTATTACATCCTACCCAACTCAGAAAAAGTCTCGTCCTTGAGACTTACTGAGGACAAGCAGTATGTTTCAATCAATTTTGATTTAACGATACAAGGCTGAGGCAAAACTATACAAGTCGTTGTACTTGTTTATTTGGATATTCACTTGCACAAGCATTCGAGATCAGCATATCGCTAGTCTGGATCGTGCGGACATTCGAAGTGCACCTCTACCGTGAGCACGCCAACCAACTTAGCGATATCAAAGTCTTAGCACTCGAGTTTCACATTTTCTTAAGTCTTGGATCATGCACAAGTTCAAGGCGTCCCTCAAACACATGCATTCAACCAAACTTAGAGATAGTAAAATCGGACAAGTTACTTGCGATAATCTCAAGGGTTCTCACTCAGGTTGGCACAAAGGCCACTCGCAGCATAATATCATACAAGCAATCATATCATTCAAAACGTATTTTGAAAGTATTTAGACTTATTGTTGGAACATTCCGTTTGGGACATCGAGAGAGAGCATGCACATAACCCACGAACGAGCTTTCGAAACTAAGATAATCGAAATAAAATCCAAAGGTATAGAAGCCAGGCTCTGATACCAACATGTCACGCCCCGATCTCCCACAGGCTAAATCGGCCGTTCCCGATAGGCGAGAATCACCGCGTCAGCGCTCCCGTGGAACTATCTTTTGACCCATCCGGGTGTGATGTCACACGAGCGTGAGCCACGTCCGTGCAAGGCCGTGGTTCATTGGATGGCGGTAAGAGTTCTAAGCCACAGAGTCGCACAGATTGTCCGAGTACAGCGGAGTCATAAACTCATAGGCGATTTGGTTACAATTTCACTGAGTCGACAATATAGCTGAAGCATTGAATAACACAAGTTGAAGTAAAGCAACTATTTATTGATATAAACAAGTGTTACAGGCGGTGTATAGTCGATATTACAAGTCGCTCAAGCCTCTCTCTCTGAAACAGTAAAAGCGTGCCAAGTGGCTACAATTGTGGAATGATTGTACAGGCGATGATCAGGCAATGTTCACAACATTATGTCTTGTATATGTGCTTCAGTTCCGGATGCAACGCTGCTTCGGAGTGATCTCCACGCCTTAGCACGCACGAAGGAGTATCCGCACCAAAATAGGTTCTCCCGCACCCTGCATACAATCTGGTGGATTATCAGTACATTGAATGCACTGGTGCGGAAGCTACTCGCCCGCTCGAAAAATCCAAACACGTAATACAGGTTTCATGCACCAACTATTAAGTTGTCTTTCTAGTTGCCTTAGGATCAGCTTTATGCAAAGATTGAATAGCCTAATTCGTGTGGCAGTGCCCCGTACGACATGAGAGGAAACACGGCGAGACTTACCAACTTACCATTTGGCCTTCCCTGTCCAAGGCAAACATTGTTAATTCAAGCACGAGTACGTATAAACATTCAGGAGGCATAACATATGCAAACACGAGAGTCGTTATAACATAATCGTTCAGGTGTTCAGTTATTCTTTTAATGCGATGCAATGACTCACGCACGGATAGCCGCTAAGCGAGGATGACTTATCTATATGAACATGAGTCGCTGGCATAGCCATTATGGACAGTTTATAGTCTCAAGGCAAAATGACGTGCAACGCGGGTGGCGATTCCCGCTGTATAACACTTTGCCGGGTAACATACGACTATACATACATTCCGTCCGGATTGGCCCCAGTACCCCGGTGACCGTCCGTGGAACTGAAACAATCAATACCTTGTGCACACAAGTTATCCGCGACATGCAGGTCTTTAGGGTCTATCCTTTTTCCATAGCTTGACATGATAATCATGAATCTTGATCTTATTCTGAACGAGCATATTGCTCCACGAGCTGGGATTCATTCTATACATGACACGATCCTTGTTCAGATGCATACGTGGCATGATTATCATTCAAGTGTGATTCTCGTTCAATATTCATTCTTGCTTGATGCATTCCCCTGGTTTAGGGATTTGCCTTGGGTGACCTAACGGTCCCGGATACTTGCAGGTTCAATTGCACAGAAGGAATATTGATAGTCTCTTGGCTAACAAGAATGCATGCACAATACAATAACGTTAGACATTCGTAAGCAGGGAAGCACGGGTTTCTAAGGAACATAAGAAGACACGTTTGCTCGGACCCGAAGGTAAGCCGAGAGATGAAACCGTAAGGGACTTAGCATGCGAGGGTCTGAATATAAGCAATATTTCATTTCCATGTTCTAGCACAAGCAATACAAGTTGGGATTATTCTCTTAGCTTGGTGCGTTGGATTCTTATTAGCATGCATGGGTGAATCACCTAGCGACTAGCATGTATCATTCCAAATTTTTAGGTGTGCTGGCTAAGCAAAGACAAGTTCACCGTAGCCACCCACCTTAGCGATGATTCGCCTCGGTAGAGCGATACGCCAAGCTAGCCTCTGAAAGACTAAGCCAAAATCCTGTAGGGACAAGTCTGAATATCTTTTGCCTTAAACGAGTATTTTTGCCTGAGCAAAATGGGTCGGGACATTGCACTTTTGTCGTTTGAATCGGCAGTCCGCTTGAATGGAATGTGGTGTTACACATCCTCCTCTGGATACCACCACACCCACTTGTGTTTCTTTCCCTCTAAGTATAATTTCTTTCATCTTTCCCCAAATATTTTTTTAGAAAAATAGATCCTATAAGTAAGTCATGTATTCTAAATTTCTAGGTTACATTTGTGAAAGTTTTGGGAGAATTAAGATATGATTTCTCCATTTTGGAAAACCCAAAGCAAGGCTAGCTCTTTCATTTTCCTTTCTTGAATCGATTTTTGTTTCCTTGGATAATCAATTATGGAAATGTCTTCAGAATTAATGTTTAAATCTGAATTTATATATATATATATATATATATATATTAGTTTGGCTTGTAATTCATGATGAGGACACACCGACACAAAGATACTTGAATATATGTATGGATTCATAAATGGAATGGTATTAATAACAGTTATACTTATAAGTTGTCTTAAGGTTATGAGTATATATGTATATAGTGGTGAATTTATAAAGTGTGTGTGTGTGTGTGTGTGTGTGTGTGTATATATATATATATATAATTATTTTATTTTATTTGGAGTGATTGTTGTACTCGACTCAATAACAATTTCATTTTATATTAAGCTAGAATTTTGTTCTAGGTAGATAAATCATGAGCTTCGACCTAGATATGTGTTTTATACACAATCCATGGTGTACTTAAACTATATAATTTAGGATGATGTAAAAACACGCTGAATTTGCCAAATGGTAGAGGATGATGTGGTTGTCAAAATTGTAATGATACCTAATATAACCACTATCACATTAGTACACAAGTCCTTGAATATATATGTTTATCTATTAGAAAACCCAATGCACATAAATTGATTCGTAAATGAAGTATATGTGGATACTTGGACTAAGTTCCTAAGGAGGAAAATCTCTAATAAGTAAAATAAAAATAAAAAATACAGTAGTATGACAAGTGATTTATGATTTTTTTAAGGGATATTCTGTTTACGAATGTGATAAAGTCAATGGACTCCGGCAAGGTATAATAATAATGAAAGGAAGATTTTAGGAGGGTTACATAAAAATACTTGAGTTGGTATTCGAATTTTAAGACGAAGATATTTGGCTCCAATTTTGGTATAAATGAAAAGTTTAACCTGGTTATTCAAGTAACATCATTAGAGATGAAAGGGCCTTATATGACAATTGAAATGATAACTAGAGTTTATTATCTTTAAGTTCGTACGACAAATAAGTTGTACAAAATGGATCTGGATATTAAAAATTATGGGTATTATTAGTTGTTACCATTATTAAAAGCCTAATGTTAATAAAAGGCACTGGTTTGGGTGCATATATATATATATATATATATATATATATATATATAAGGATTTCGATCTTTTCGGAAGTACCAATTCCACTATAGGAGATGGTTCCATGTCTTATGATGATTAATTTCTTACAAATGTAAAAGAAAATGCAACCTTGACTTTATGCAATATTTTTTGATGCATATATTACTAATTGAATTTCTTGATTTGTTTCTAGCAAAAAGAGCATTTGCTAATAGCAAGGGTAAGTAAGCTTCGGTTAGAATTTACATTCTTGAACTTTATCCATATTGCTTATATCAATTGCATGTGGTTAACGATATTGAGAGTTGCTCCACCGAAGGGGTCGACGAACCTGAAAAATTCTACGGAGGGTTGCTCCGATTCTGTTATTATAATTGTGAAAAATTTGGGCTCCAGAATACAAAGGAGAGTCTGCCGAAATTTTTAAAAAATTTCAGGGATAAACATTTTTTGGAAAATTCGAATAATTGGTTATTCTCTATTTCAAGCCATTTAGCAAGTTATCCGACTTAGGTTTAAACTTTAAAAATCTTAGATGCGATATTTAGAATATAGGACGCGCATGACACACTTATACGTGCACAAAAGTGCAATAAAAATATCACTATTCTATATTCCAGGGTAAGGGGTACAACTTCCATATTTTCAGAATTGTCCTACAAAATTGAATATTACCATTTTAACGTGATGTCATGAGCACACAAAACAGACACATGTTTGGATATTAAATGTTTTCGCTAAGATGAAGCAACTTTGCGAACGGTATTCTCACAAAACGTGTAGTTACTGACACACGATACAGGATACGATTTGAGACCTATAATTCAACTTAAATTGTATGTTAGATAGAAATATTTGTGAATTTTGTAGAATTGTATTGGGTGAGAGAGAACATTTGGATCATACCGCAATAAACATATTTTTAAAATTGATCAGTAGTGCCGACATCCGTATGGCCATGCGATGGTTCGAGGTGAGGCTTAGCCCACTGCACTTGAGGGTTTTTGAGTATCAACTCAAGTAATCCGACACTTGAGAGTTCTTGAGCATCGACTCAAGTAATCCGACACTCAATAGGATTTTTGAGTATTAACTCGAGTAATCCGACACTTTAGGGTTTTTAGTATTAACTCAAGTAATTCGACACTTGATAGAGTTTTTAAGTATTAACTCAAGTAATCCGACACTCTAAGGTTTTTGAGTATTAACTCAAGTAATCCGATACTTGATAGGGTTTTTGGCATCGACTCAAGTAATCCGACACTTGTTAAATAATGGAAATAAAAACTAGTGGGACTGGAATTTAAGTACCGCCCATCCAGAAAGTTACCTGATCCCGGGTATATGAGATTATTGTCAAGATAATATGTGTTGTTGTGATCCAAAAGCGTTCTCTAAATTGTATTTGCTTATAGAAAAAATTGTGCTGTGATTTGTGATTGTGATTGTGTATTTTGACACAAAGTAGATTATGTTTCGTTAGGAATAAAACCCTTATATCTCAAGTTAACAAATATTTTAGTTTTCTATGTCTGTTATTCCTTATTCCAGACATAAACTCTTCTTTGCAAATTTATCCTTATTTTTTATTTTTTATACCGTTATTGATATAAGGGCTTGCTTGTCGTTCTGACGACCTACTTTTGTTCACTAGGAGAAGAAGATAACTCGGAAGAAATGTTGTCTTTATATAACGTTGATGAAGTAGATGGTTGATAGAAGATAATCTTTTGGGGGTAGTCAACATACTTCATTTTCTAGCTGGAATATGTAAATTAAATGTTCTGAGAACTCTAGAATTTTGATGTGTATAAGTATGTACAAAGTATGTAATATATGATAAGTTTTCTAGATGCTCTGTACTTTATCTTAGAATTTATAGGCGACAATCACAAATATAAATGCTAGTGCATCGTATTGGTGCGTAGTTGTCACACCCGATTCTAGATTTAGTATTTCTTCAATTTCTAGAAATTATTTTTTCTTGAAAATGTATTCCTGTTATATTTCATATGTTGGTTCTTGTCATTTTTTTAGAGAGACTACCTAACACTAGTAGAATACCCATTTGCATTGTCATATATCCGATTTAGGACCCGCATGTAGAATGGACACTTGGTTCGGTTCATTTTGGATGAACCCATGACTACATCCTCTTTCTCTCATCTCTTGGTATATATATGAGTTTTTCTCTCTCCTCTCTTTCTTCTTCTTCATTTTGTTTTCCTCCTTCCTCCTCTCCCTCAAGCTCCCCCTAACACTAACCCTAAGGAAAAGTTGTTGTGGCTTGGACCGTGAGAGGTAGAGTCAAGGAGCCACCCAAGGCAAGTACATCTTGCTCAATGGTAAAGTTATAAATTTTTGGTTTTTATATATGTTGTTTTTTTGAAAATGTATTTGATGGAAAATATTCTCCTTGAGTTGTTGATCATGTTTAATTCTTGGAGTTTTGAATTTTAGTGTATAGATTTTTGTAGATCTAGGTTTCAAGTTTAGAATTTTTGTGTGTTCCATGAGTTTTTTTTTTATCTATTAAAACTTAGTATTTTTGAAAACTAGTGGTTCCTTATGTTAGACCATTTCATTTCGTGCAATTTGGCTTTTGTTTCACTTAATTTGGAGTTAAATGGAGTTTTACGAAGAAAACAAAATTTTGATTTTATAGAGTTTCGGCCATGGCTGAACTTGCTGTTGGAGAAGACGAAGTCTTCATGCGGCCAGCGAGCCATGCGGCCGAGAGTGTCATGCAGCTCGAGAGTGCCATGCGGCCCGAGAGGGCCATGCGGCCTGAACTTTTACCGCATACTGACAGCATATGTCCATCTTGTTGGACACATGACTGCCTATTTACACGTGTCCTTGAACACCTTGTGCTTTCACCCGCTGAACGAATTAAAAATTCACTAAATCCAAAAGAGAGTCCATGCGGCTATTGAGTGCATGCGGCCAATGGGTGCATGCGGCCAGTGAGTCCATGCGGCCAGTGGGCATATGCGGTCAGAAATTCTTGTGTGCATTTTTGTGTTCCCTGTTGTTATGTTCTTGTAATATTTTCTTTTAGTGATTATTATTGCATGCTTCCTTATGTCGATGCAAGTTTATGATACTAGAAAAGTTTTACATTTGAGTTCACAAGACCAGTTTATATACAAGTTTAAAATCCTTTCGACACCGTGAAAATATTTGTGTATGAAAATCTATTACATTTGGCATCGGGAAATCAAGTGTGAGTATTGTCCAATGTATCGCATATCGCGAATACGATAACTCATGAAAAGCTCGTACTCGCGATTCATCATTTTAGGGAGTTCTCAAGTGTCCACGACTCTAGAACTTGAAATAATTTAGTAATGATTAAACAAGATAAGATTTATCTAGAGCATATTTTGGAGTTCCCATGCAGTATGGACAACTCTGCTAGGTAATGGCTCCATGACTGACCAAGTTTACGCGTGCCGCGGCATATTACAAGACAAGTTTATATTTACAAGAAAAGTTTATGATTACAAGACAAGTTTATGTTTACAAGACCAGTTTTTGATTCACAAGTTTATGTTTATGCTTATAAGTTCAATTTTTGTTTGTGATAAGTAACAAGTTATATTGTTGTATGGTTGATTGTGCATTTAAATTTACTAGACAAGCGTACCCTTGTCCATCCGGGTTGACTGCAGTGCCGGTGGTAGAAATATTATTAGCAATGCATTTCTAGTAATTAGGGCTTGTGATAACCCTAGTTAGTTAATTATAGCAAGACGTAGCTATATTTGGCCATGAATTGGATGCTTGTTATTTGTATAGCTCGCTCTTCTAGTTTCATTTTCTCCAGGCGCGTGGTTAGGGTCTAAGTTTTGCTCGGGTGAAGGACTGCAACCCTGGTCCTGGTTTGATTTAAGGGTTGTGGTCCCGATCTAGAGTAGTTTCTATGCTCTCTTGCCGCTCGTCACCTTACTTTCATTTATGCGCTTTTTATCAATTCTTCCAGTATTATTCTTGAGACAAGTACGTTGGTACCATACAAGTCTCGGTCAGCATTTATTTCTTATATGTCTCTTTTGCTTATGTTGTGATGTGTTTGGTCTATCATCTCGAGCTCCTTTGTGGTACTTGTTGCTTGGGGTTCTGACTCCACTGGATTTGCATGGCCAGGTTACCCCGAAGAGAACCAGGATCCTTCGTGCCTCCAGCAAGCTGGCTCACACTCGTAGGACTGCGGCCGAAGATCGCGAGTGGGTTTTCTCCTTCCACCCTCATCTTGATTACTTTTTTTGTGGTGTTTAGTAAGGAACAGAGTTAGCTCCTTATATTTTTGAGACTATGGTCAACATGATGTATATATTAGACTATGACTGGTAAATTTTGATCATGTATTATTAAACTCTGCTAGTGTAGCATTTTGTATTCACTAGCTTCATGATCATATGTGACATATAATTGGGACGCATCTTTACTTTCATGTATGATATACACTTGTACTTATGTTGTTGGATTGTGATAATAGGATTTTTTAGCCTTAGGAATGACGTCATAGCATGCTAGAGTTCATCCATTTGTCTTCAAGACAACCTTAACATATTACGGCTTACTTCGGTATTCTGCAATGTGCTGTTGGCCATGTCAGTCCCCATATTTATCCAGTATTCTAGGAGGGGGGCATGGTAGTAGCCTGAATATGTATTCACGTGTCAGATCTCCGTATTTTAGGAGAGGGGCGTAACAAGATATTTTGAATGTGGCACACACTTTACGTTTTCAGAAAAATTTGTCAATTTCTTTTTGGGGTGAGTGTATTTTGGCGACTGGTTATTTGATCAATCAAACTTGTCATAGTCGTATTCCGTAATACGATATTTTTGTATTAAGTTTGGTAGACTATCTACGAAATTTTTTCTGAATAATTTTTTTGTTATATTATTTTAGAATAATTGGGTAAAGAAATTAATTTAATTCTCTTTAAATATATTTATACTAGTTATAATAGGACTTTTTGCAAATTTGCAAATTAAATGGGGTTTGATGGAAACAAACACAACCAAGGGGGGAGCCTCCCACTGAATTTAGCCTCCCCCTCCTTATGACTCATCTAGCCTAGGACCAACCTGGCTTTCTCTCATTCATTCTCTCTTTTCCATGTAATACATGGCAGTACCATACTCTTCCCCATTTCCAACACCAGCACATTTCCTTCTTTCTCTCTACTTATTCCTCTTCATATTCTTCATTCTCCTTTCCCTTCCACCTCTCTACTACTGTTACTACTGCTCCTGCTATTATTGTTACTGCTGCTGTGACAGCCACCGCTGTTGTCCGGGGACTGCCCGTGAGGTCGCGCCCGACGTCGTCGGCCGCCAGCGACCGCCCCCTGACCGCTGGCGGGCTCCGCCCCCTCCTGGCCATTGTTCCCGTTCACCACCTCCACCACCACCATCATCTTCTACATCACTCATCACATTTTTTTTTTCTTTTTAAAAGGAAAGAAGAAGAAGTTGAAGAAGTATTTGGAGAAGGATGATCCAAACCCTAAATCCCTAAATCAACTTTCTCAAGGCAAGCCATGTCCCATTCTTTTGCCACGTGTCTCAATTTTTCTCTATTTCTCATCTTCATTTAGAATTGTTTATATAAATATGAATTGGAATAATTATATATATATATTTCTGTAAGGTCATGATACGGACACGCGTGTTAGAAATGATACGGACTCATGGACACAATTGATTAAGAAGTTAGCCTGGACACGTGAACAAAATATAATTTGGACTCGTCGATATGATTGGATATGAAAAATACGACATGAACACTTCGTGAACACAATATGGATACTTCGACACGAGAAAATACCTATTTGGTACTTTGATTACTTGCTATTATGAATTTGTGTTTACTCTTGACTATCTCTCTCTCTCTCTCTCTCTCTCTCTCTCTCTATATATATATATATATATATATATATATATATATATATATATATGGAAGAATCAATCCCTACTCTCATTTTATTAACTTTAAGATTCTATTTTAGCCAAGTTTAGCATAATTAGACTATAAATTGGCTTTAGTATACCACTTGGTTAATCTGGACCCCAAATTTGGTGCTTTGAACATTAGTCGGTACTTTGAAATAAAATTTTAGCATTTTGTGTACACGTAGTAAGTATTATAGTATAGAAATTGATGAGGCTATCCCTAGTTATTGCTAAATATTGAACCCAATGAGACTTCAGTGTATCGAAGACCCAAAATTTGGAATTTTTGACTCAACAACCATCCTTCTTATCTCAAAAGTCAGAGCTGGTATTTATTTTAAATTTTATTATTTATCTTAAAACTTAGAGTCTAGCTTGAACTTAAATAACTTAATCCAAGGGTCGATTATGTACTTGTCACCCTTATTTCTTCTTCTTAATTAAATTGATATATGTATCAATGAGAGTTGATTGTATCTATAGAACCTGGTAAGACTCGAGGATATTTATTTATTTATATAACTATCATTTCCTTGCTTGGGAACTTTCTAACTTAAGATTGATTTTTTGAATCAAAAATATAATTGGGTATATTGTGTGCTTTGTTAAATCAATACCATACAAATAGGCCATATGGGTAATTTGTATTTGATTATATATATATATATATATATATATATATATATATATATATATACTGCGTATGTTATCGATGTTGAGTTCTTCCACCGAAGGGGTCGGTGTACCCAGGAAATTCTACGGAGGGTTGCTCCAGGTCTTATATAAATTATAAAATTTATGGAGCCGAAATACAAAGGCGACTCTGCCAAAATTTTAAACAATTTTGGGCGTTAACCAAATTTTGATATTTGAAAATATTATCGATATTCCTAACCCTAGACTTTAGTTGCTATATATAATTTAGCGACGGAATTCCGACAACTTTAATTCAATTTTAATTAGAGGAGATTAGCAAGAGTCTAGGATACGTAGGACACGTACACATGTTACACAACTAAAATCTAAATTTAGATTCCTGGTAGTCTGCTCTGTATAAGTTGAAAGAAAATAATATTTCCTGGAATTTGTGTCCTGGTATTTATTATTATCCCAAAATTGAGTTGGGATACAAACTTTGATACCCGCCTCCTAGATTATGAATAAGATGGAAAATATGTATTCTGTTATATCTTGAAAATATATTTTTGCATATTGATAGTGAACATGATATACAGAGCAGAAACTTAATACAATATAATAGAATATAAATTATTTATAGGTTTAGGTTAGAAAGCATTGGGCGGAGGAGAACAACTTGAATTCCACCTACAAAATTATGCAATATAATAACAACAACAAAAGCTGATCATCAATTAAGCTCTTTCGTAAGGCCTTGCGAATTGAGTGTGTGAGGCTTAGCTTACTTACCTGTCATGTGTTTATACCTGTTCTTGTAATTATAAACATATTTCGATTAAAAATATCGATTAGGTAAAATTAATATTATATCATGTTTTACTCACTGAATGTGAGAGGGCTAAAATCTAAGCACCGTGCCATCCTGTCTGCCACAGCCTGATCCCTGGTTCCATGATTGTTGTTGGAAAACTAGTTAAAGTGGATATTCAAAGAGTTGTTCTCCAAATTGCATCATCATTATTTGAAAACTTGTATGTGTTCGTGATTGTGATTGATTGTTGATTTCTTAGTTAGGGTGTACTGCTTGCTAGTCAGCTGGTATGTAAGTTATTCCGGTGCCGTGATTCATTCCCTTGTCCTTGTTTAGTATAGGGGTGGACTACTGTACTGATGACATGTTACAAAATTCAGTTGACGATACAGATATTGATAGATGTTAGATGTTATACGGTAAAATATTGTTCCTTGATGCATTATGCTTAGTAATTATAATTATGACTGTGATTGTGATTATGATTGTAATAATTATGAGTATAACTTATTATATCGTAAGTATTAGGCGAACACCGATAAATTCACTAGAATAAAATTTAGTCATGATCGTATCTAAAGTTAACACAATAATCCTTATGAATTATTTAGTTCCTTTATTTTGGAATTTCGAGAATCCTATTTCTTCTCAGATTCTCAATTTATTTGATTTTACTTCCGTCTTTGACTGAGGGCTTGTATGTCGTTTGACGACCTACTATTGTTCACTTATTTTGTAGCAATATTCCAAAGAAGCTGATATCAAGTATTGAAGAACAGTTGGAGAGCAAGCTTGTTATGCTAGTATTTTTGACGATCTACTGAAACCATATTTATTCTCATTATTTATTAAAGCTATAATTGTATTGTTATATATATTGGATAAATGGTTATAATCGGGTAGAATAGCAAATTTTTTATTTATTGTTTAGAATATCCTGTAATCAACTTGTTATTTAATATATTATGCACCATGTGACCTGTTATAATCCTAATCTAAAACCTTACGGGCGAAAATCACAAATACAAGTACATGTGTATTCATATGGTACGTAGCCTGGGGATAATGTTACGCACCCGGCTTATCGTATTCTGAGAAGTTGGGCGTGATACGTCTTTTAGTGGTGGCCCATGCAGGTCTAGCTTTTGGAAAACATATGTATGTCCCAAAAGATAAAGAACCTAGGATAGGATGAAGACCAAACTTTGAGGAGACTCATATAGGTTAAGTTATGAAAATCTAAGACATGCTCCCAGGAAAGATCGATATAGAACCTAGAATAAAAAACAAGTATAGGGTTATCTATGTTAGACTATGTTTCATAGATCCTTAATAGATTTTATATAGTGATCCTATATAGTTAAAAATATTAAGGAATATTTGATATTCAGGAAATCAAGGGTAATATAAGAATAAACAATTTAGGTTAAGTAATTTAGAGAGCATTGGACAAGTATTCTTATTAGAATAGCTTGGTAAAGGATTATAAAAAATTCCTTAAAGATCTTGAGTTTGGTACCCTTAGTAAACCTAGGGTTCAGACTTATCCATGACTATTATATAGCTAGAAATTAAAAAGTTATAAGGGTTATGAAGCCAATAGGCCAATGAGGATATATACTTCTATTTAGATTGAGTGTAATATATATTATGGGGGTTATAGATATATAATATAACTTGAAAGAATTATCGGGTAAGCTAGTACTAGCAATATCTTGCTTAAGGAATAGGTATAACATATATATTGTATATGGTTATTTAAGGTATCACACATCACTCTTTTGATATTATTAGTGTTTAACTCCTGACCCATTTACCTTTTCTTATTAAAATTTCAGTATCTGATTATTTCACAAATCCGGCCTTCTTCAAACATTTCAATTCCTTTGTTTCATTCAATGTTTTGTCAATTGAAAATCTAGAATGTTATTCTCAGTCTATTCATTCAATTTCATCTTTAGTAAAAACCAAAATTTCGGGAACTGTCTTCCATTTAATATCTATATCTATTACTCACTCATTGTTCATTTAACTTCTTGTGAAGCAATATTTTGATTAGAATTTCTGTGATTGAACTTTCTATGATGGAATGGTTATTTATTTGTGGCAAGAACCCGATAATTTATCAATTGATTTGACAATGCAGAAGAACCTGCAGTCAATCAGATTGGATCATGAAAAGAGAAGTCGTTGCAACCATCCGGACTGGCCATCTGGACTGGCAAGGCACTATATTCTCGAAACATGATTCAGATATTTAATAAAATTTTGGGGATCAAGACATAATTTTTTCGTAATGGATTTTAAAATTTGATAGTTAGATTTTGATTTTGTTTTATCTCAATTTGGGATTTGAGAACCATTGAATTGAATAATTTAAAATAAAATTTAATGCTTTTGATGGTATAAATATATGAGTATATCTTATATTATCTATTAGTTTTGATACTATGATAAATGTAATGCAAATGATATTTAGAAAACTTGAAGACTTAAAATTTTAGTTTTGATTTTTGAATATATTTTGGATTATTAAGAATATTCTGACATGTAAGGCTACTTCACAATCATAATTCCTTCTCATTTCATTGATATCAATGGCGTGGTAGCAAAAGCTGCAGCAATGAATCCTGATAGTGGAATGGTATCTTGATTTTCGCCATACGTGCAGTAGCATGGTACAAGATTGTTATATCATGTCAGAAAGCATGGAAAATGGAATATAAATAAAAGGGAACTACATGGTTACATATTGAAACTATATTTTGATAGTTTTGTTGATTCTATAAAATTTAAAGATCCTTGATGATTAAGTATTTTTGAAGGTCCTTTATTTTGTGAAACATATATGAGTATATTTTGTAGTGTTCTTTTGAAATAGATTACTACTTCATTTCTGTAAGATGGGTAGAATATTTTGATTGCCTTTATATTGTCTTGAAAAGCATATTTTTAAAATTTTAAATTTCGAGGACAAAATTTTTGTAAGGTGGGTAGAGTGTCATAGTGGTATTCCGTAATACGGTATTTTGGTATTAAGTTTGGTCGACTATCTACGATTTGTTTTCTTAATATTTTTTTTGTTATATTTTTTTAGAAATAATTGGATAAATAAATGAATTTCATTCTCTTTAAATATATTTATACTAGTTATAATAGGACTTTTTGCAAATTTGCAAATTAAATGGGGTTTAATGGAAACAAACACAACCAGGGGGGAGTCTTCCGCCGAATTTAGCCTCCCCCTCCTTATGACTCATCTAGCCTAGGACCAACCTGGCTTCCTCTCCTTTATTCTCTTTTTTCCATGTAATACATGGCAGCCCCATACTCTTCCCTATTTCCAACTGTCACGCCCCAATCTCCCGCGAGCTCGATCGTCCCCGCTGAACGTGAATCACCACGTTGCAGCTCTCCCGCAGGACAATCGTTCTCATCGGGATGTGATGCCGTGCAAGACTAAAGTGCGCTTGCACAAGGCCAAAGCTTTGATACTAGGGCAAGTAAGCTATTCGATACTGAAGCAGCGACACATAACATTGCAGAAAAGTGAAGAACTCAATGGCATATACAAAACAGGCTCTTTTATTGATAATCGAAAGTGTTACAAGCGGCACATGGCCGAGATTATAATTCGCTCAATCACTCTTCTCTCGATTACAATAATACCATTCCATACATTATGTCCCTTTATACAAAAGCAACTCAAAGCAGGCACAACTCGATGCAGCTCCAGGCATCGACTCTAGATTTTTGGCTCCTTGGGATGAGGTACGACTATCGCTTCCTCAGACGAACGAGCACCTGAGAACAAGCAAACTGTTGGTGGGTCAGCACTTTATGCAAGTACTGGTGAGATAAAATAATTGAACAGAAGCTACACCCCCTGAAACCCACACTAAGTAATCATGTGGCAAAATATTGCATTACTAGTGATCTTGCTAGTTTTTACCTATGTTCGTTACATGCAGTTTTGCTAGCAGAGTCATATTTCTGTGTATTTGAAAACATTTTTGAAAACATGATCAAACAACCAATCAATCGAGGCAACCAATTCAAGCTCGAGGAATCCTGTTCGGGTGTGCGCAGCGTGTTCGGTGAACTATATGCAAGGATTCTAGGGACAGGCAGCATTTAGGGACCATCAATAAAGCACACAAGTTAACTATCAATCAGAGGTCGGTCCCCGAGTAACTCAGGATCGGTAGCGGTAATCCAGCTAACCAATGACTCACATTCTGATCCTATTAGTAGCTGTGACTCATGGTTGCACATTACTGCCGAAGCAGCCGTAGCCAAGGTTCAGCTCTGCACTAATAGTCATTGTCCGACCGATGCAATGCATGAAGCACTAACGGGAGGTCTCTACGATGCAGACAAAATGAATAAGCAGGCATAAGCATAAACTTATATTTCTTACCCCATGGCAGAACGGTTATCCCTGCAGCAGACATACAAGTTAGCAACAATTTGCATAAACATATATGTTTTACCGTTCTTTAGTTTCCTGTCCGTCTCTGCATCAAACAGTTAGGTATGCAAGAAAGCTAGCCTAGCATGCTCCCTAACTACCTGAATGCAGCTATCTCCATGAACTTCTCTAGTGCAGACTCAACTCTTCTCTACAGAAGCACCGCCTCCCTCTAATAGCCACGCCCCCCTGGATCCCGAAGGACCGGAACATCAGGGCGCACTATTAGTCTTACCCCATCGAATCTCCATCCTCCCTTCCAATATCCACGCCCCGAGCTCAGGGCGCGTTATTGGTCTCCCATATTTCGTTTGTCCTCCATCCACCGCAAGCACCCACATATCACTAGCACATCTCTTTCACGATAGCAACACAACATGACATATCACATTCCTAATAGCCGCACCCCCAAGATCCCGAAGGACCAGACATCAGGCGGGCTACTAATCTAGCACACACAAGACAAGCATTTACTCTCGCATCGAAACAAGCATTCAAGACAAGCCATATGAACACGATGACAAGCAAACATATGAACGATCTTTCAGTTGAGACTAGCATGGCACGGGTCTATTATCACATCAAGTAAAACATGCAATTCTATCTTCTTAGCATAGCAATGGTTCTATCTCATTTCGGACAAGCATACATATTCTTTTAGTTAGGCAGCATATTCGTTTCAGTGACAAGCTATGAGAGTTCTCTTATTAGCATGCTGAGTCGGTTCTATCATTTCTTATGAAAACATTCTTCTTAAGCAAACAAGCATTTAAAACTCAGATTCATTATTAAGTCGTGCAAGAATCAGAGAATGCAGTTTTGCCCACTCACCTTGATTAATCGGTCGGGAACTCTCCGAGAAGACTTCCGTTTGAGCAAATAAGGCGATCCCACTTGTACATAGCGCCGACGCGAAGCGGGACACTACACCAACACCATCACATTTCCTTCTTTCTCTCTACTTATTCCTCTCCCTATTCTTCATTCTCCTTTCTCTTCTACCTCTCTACAACTGCTAATATTGCTCCTGCTCCTGCTGTTATTGCTCCTGCCACTGCTGCAACCGCCACCGCTGTTTTTCGGCAACCGCCCGAGCGGCCGTGCCTGCCGCCACCGCCACCGCCGGCCAACGACCGCCCCCTGACTATCAGCGGCCTCCGCCCCCCTCCTGGCCGTTGTTCCCGTTCACCACCTCAACCACCACCATCATCTTCTTCATCACTCATCACCTTTTTCTTTAAAAAAAGGGAAGAAGAAGAAGAAGAAGAAGAAGAAGAAGAAGTATTTGGAGAAGGATGATCCAAACCTTAAACCCCCAAATCAACTTTCTCAAGGCAAGTCCTCTCCCATTCTCTTGCCACGTGTCTCAATTTTTCTCTATTTCTCATGTTCATTTAGAATTGTTTTTATAACTATGAATTGGGATAATTATATATATATGTATATATATATATATATATATATATATATATATATATATATATATATATATATATATATATATATATATATATATTTTTTTTTTTTTTTTTTTTAATTTTTTCTGTAAGGTCATGATACAGATGTGCGTGTTAGAAATAATACGGACATATGGACACAATTGATTAAGAAGTTAGCTTGGACACGTGAACAAAATATAATTTGGACTCGTTGACATGATTGGATTTGGAAAATACAACATGAACACTTTGTAGGACACAATATGGGTGATTTGACACGAGAAAATACCTATTTGGTACTTTGATTAAATGTTATTATGAATTTGTGTTTACTCTTGACTATATATATATATATATATATATATATATATATATATATATATATATATATATATATATATATATATATATATATGAAAGAATCAATCCCTACTCTAATGTTATTAACTTTAAGATTCTGTTTTAGCCAAGTTTAGCCTAATTAGACTATAAATTGGCTTAAGTATACCTCTTGGTTAATCTGGACCCCAAATTTGGTGCTTTGAACATTAGTCAGTACTTTGAAATAAAATTTCAGCATTTTGTGTACTCATAGTAAGTATTATAGTATAGAAATTGATGAGGCTAGCCCTAGTTATTGCTAAATATTGAACCCAATCAGACTTGAGTGCATCGAAGACCCAAAATTTGGAATTTTTGACTCAAAAACCATCATCATCATCTCAAAAGTCAGAGCTGGTATTTATTTTAAATTTTATGATTTATCTTAAAACTTAGAGTCTAGCTTGAACTTAAATAACTTAATCCAATGGTCGATTATGTACTTGTCCCCCTTATTTCTTCTTCTTAATTAAATTGATATATGTATCAATGAGAGTTGATTGTATCTGTAGAACCTGGTAAGACTCGAGGATATTTATTTATTTATATAACTATCATTTTCTTGCTTGGGAACTTTCTAACTTTAGATTGAGTTTTCGAATCAAAAATATAATTGGGTATACTATGTGCTTTGTTAAATCAATACCATATAAATAGGCCATATGGATAATTTATATTTGATTATATATATATATATATATATATATATATATATATATATATATATATATATATATATATATATATATATATATATATATATATATATATATAGACACACACACACACACACACACACACACATATGTTCAATTGGTTGTATTATCTCTTAACAATCTCTTGTTATAAATTGTGGTATTTTAACACTTCTGGTAAAAGTGTATTTTGTAGTGGAATTGCAAAAATTGATGGATTGCTAGCTTAAGGTATAAATTAGTCGAGGTAAGAAGTATTACCTCTATTCTCTCTATGGATTGAATATATATATATATATATATATATATATATATATATATATATATATATATATATATATATATATATATATATATATATATATTATATATATTCAACTGCGTGTGTTACCGGTGTTGAGTTGTTCCACCGAAGGGGTCGACGTACCCACGGAATTCTACGGAGGGTTGTTCCGGGTCTTATATAAATTATAAAATTTCTGGAACCGAAATACAAAGGAGACTCTGCCAAAATTTTTAAGAATTTTGGGAGTTAACCAAATTTTGATATCCGAAAATATTACCGATATTCTAACCCTAGACTTTAGTTGCTATATATAATTTAGCGACGGACTTTCAACAAATTTAATTCAACTTTAATTAGGGGACGATTAGCAAGAGTCCAGGATACGTAGGACACGGACATAAGTCACACAACTAAAATCTAAATTTATATTCCTGATAGTCTGCTCTGTATAAGCTGAAAAAAATAATATTTCTTGGAATTTGTGTCCTGATATTTATGATTATCCCGAAATTGAGTTGGGATAAAAACTTTGATACCTGCTTCCTGGATTATGAATAAAATAGAAAACCTGTATTCTGTTATATCTTTAAAATATATTTTTGCATATTGATAGTGAACATGATATACAGAGCAGAAACTTAATGCAAGATAATAGAATATGAATTGTTTGTAGGTTTAGGCTAGAAAGAATTGGACGGGGGAGAACAACTTGAATTCCACCTACGAAATCCCGTAATATAATAACAACAAAAGCTGATCAACAATTAAGCTCTTCGTAAGGCCTTGCGAATTAAGTGTGTGAGGCTTAGCTCACTTACATGTCCTGTGTTTATACATGTTCATGTAATTATAAACTTATTTCGATTAAAAAGATCGATTAGGTAAAATTGATATTATATCTTGTTTTACTCAGTGAATATGAGAGGGCCGGAATCTAAGCACCGTGCCACCCTGCCTGCCACAGCCTGATCCCTGATTACATAATTATTGTTGGAAAACTAGTTAAAGTGAATATTCAAAGAGTTGTTCTCCAAATTGCATCATCATCATTTAGGAAACCTGTATGTATTTGTGATTGCGATTGATTATTGATTTCTTAGCTAGGGTGTACTGCTTGCTAGTCAACTGGTACGTAAGTTATTCCGGTGTCGTGATTCATTCCATTGTCTTTGTTTTGTGTAGGGGTGGACTACTGTACTGATGACAGGTTACAAAATTCAGTTGATGATACAGATATTGATAGATGTTAGATGTTATATGGTAAACTGTTGTTCGTTGATGCATTATGCTTAGTAATTATGATTATGACTGTGATTATGATTATGATTGTAATAATTATGAGTATGACTTATTATAACGTAAGTATAAGGCGAACACCGAGGAATTCACTAGAATAAAATCTAGTCATGATCGTATTTTAAGTTAACACAATAATCCTTATGAATTATTTAGTTTCTTTATTTTGGAATTTCGAGAATCCTATTTCTTCTCAGATTCTCGATTTATTTTATTTTACTTCCATATTTGACTGAGGGCTTGTATGTCGTTTGACGACCTAGTATTGTTCACTAATTTTGTAGCAATATTCCAAAGAAGCTGATATCAAGTATTGAAGAACAGTTGGAGAGCAAGCTCCTAATGCTATTATTTTTGATGATATACTGAAACCAGATTTTTTCTTATTATTTATTAAAGGTATAATTGTATTGTTATATATATTGGTTAAATGGTTGTAATCAGGTAGAATAGCAAATTTTCTATTTATAGTTTAGAATATCCTGTAATCAAATTATTATTTAATATATTATGCACCATGTGACCTGTTATAATCCTATCCTAAAATCTTACGGACGACAATCACAAATACGGGTACAAGTATATTCGTATGGTGCGTAGCCTGGGGATGATGTTACGTACCCGGCTCGCCGGGCATGACAAAACTCTTTCGAGCCTTCTTGGTTTTAAAACTCCTTATGAAATATTATTTGGTGCTCCTCCTTCTTATAATGAATTACAGGTTTTTGATATTTTTGTTTTGCCCACAACAAAAAAGCTAAGATGGATAAGTTTGCTCATCGCAGTCGAAATTATATTTTGTGGGATACCCCCATGGCAAGAAGGGTTGAAAACTGTATGATCTAGCTACTAGTAATTTTTTTATCTCTCGAGATGTTAAATTTTATGAGAATATTCTTTTGAAGATGACCGTGGTGATATGGCTCCTCCTGACCTGGCGCCCCTTGTCTTGGGTGATGATGCTTTGGGTTTGATCTACCTCATATGGATGGGATGGCCGTCGTGGAGGCTGAGGCCGCCGTGGAGGTCAGCGCGGCTTAGATCGAGGCCGCCATGGAAGATGCGACATTGGAGACCGCCGTGGCGGAGGCAGCCGTGGCGGCTGCAACAACAGAGGATGAGGCGACGATGGTGGTGTCGAATGGTGAGGGTGCACTAGGGCATGGCATGCGTACCATAATTTTGTCTGTGAAGCTCCGTGACTTTGTTACAAATACAATACGAAAGTTGTCTCATAGTCCCCCCTCCCAACATTCCACCACGTCCAATCACTCCTCATGTATTCCTTATCCTATAGCTCATTTTTTGAATTGTGATCGATTTTATCTGGGACACATAAATTTTCTTACAGCTGTAACTGCAGGTACAGAACTAACCTCCATTAAAGAGGCGGTTATAGATGCTGGGTGGCGAGAAGCTACGCAGAAGAAGATACGGGCGTTAGAGGATAGTGGTACTTAGACCATGGAGATGCTTCATGCTGGAAAACGTGCTCTGGGGAGCCGGTGGGTGTACAAGATAAAGTATAACTCTGATAGGAGTATTGAGCGGCTTAAAGTACGTTTAGTGGTTTTTGAAAATCATCAGGTTGAAGGGATTGATTACACTGATACTTTTGCTCCGGTTGCAAAAATGGTTACTGTTCGTACCTTTCTAGCTGTAGCCGCAGCAAAGAATTAGTAACTACATCAGATGGATGTTCACAATACGTTCCTACATGGAGACCTTCCCGAAGAAGTGTATATAAAACTACCACCTGGTTTCCAAACCAAACACCCTGGTCAGGTATGTCGGCTTCGAAAATCCCTTTATGGGCTTAAACAGGCGTCTCGTTGTTGGTTTACGAAGTTGGCATCTTCTTTCCGGGAGTACGGATTTTTCCAATCGTATTATGACTATTCACTTTTTACTCTTCATAAGGGCGATGTTCAGATAAATGTTCTTGTGTATGTCGATAATTTGATTCTCTCTGGCAATAATTCTGTTGCTCTTACTGCCTTTAAGAATTAGTTGAGTACATGATTTCACATGAAGGACCTTGGGGCATTGAAGTTTATTCTTTGTATAAAGGTAGCTCGAAGTACGGAAGGTATTTTTTCGTGTCAACGAAAATATACACTTGACATTATCTCTGAGACATGATTATTGGGGGCAAAACCGACAAGCTTTCCCATGGAACAACATCATCAATTGGCACGCTCTACAAGTCCACTTTTTCTGATGGGAAAGCATATCGACGGCTTGTGGGACAACTAATTTATCTTTCGTTTACTCAGCCGGATTTGGCTTATGATGTTCACATCTTGTCACAGTTTATGCATGATCCCGGGCGTGATCTTTGTGATGCGGCTTTGAGGGTTGTTAGATATCTGAAGGGTTCTCCCGGTCAAGGCACTCTTCTTTGCTCTGACTATGATTTACGGCTCCTGGGCTGTGTGATTTTGATTGGGCGAGTTATCCCATCACACGACGTTCTTTGTCTGGTTGGTTGATTTTTCTTGGTGATTCGTCCATCTCTTGAAAGACGAAGAAACAGGTGACGGTGTCCCGTTATTTGGCTGAAGCGGAGTACTGTGCGATGGCGGCGGTCACGTGTGCGCTTAAGTGGCTCAAGGGGTTGCTTGGCAGTTTGGGGGTACAACATCCGTGTGCTATGGATTTGTTTTGTGATAGTCAATCTGCATTACATCTTCTGCAGAACTCTGTTTTTCATGAGCGCACAAAACACATTGAGGTGGATTGTCATTTTTTGGGGGGATGATGTTCTTGTTGGAGTTATTCGCCCATCTCATGTGCTAACGGATAGGCAACTGGTAGATATTTTCATCAAAGCTTTGGGCAAACGATAATTTGAGTTTTTTTTAACGCAAGTTGGGCATTTGTGACTTGCTTGCTCCAACTTGGGAGGGGGGATATTGGGATTAAATTGTATCATTAAATTACATTTATGGTTATTAGCTATATATGGTGATTGGCTGGATATATATGGTGATTGGAATATTGGGATTAAATCGTATTTATGTTAATTGGCCATGTGACTAAGGTCCCAAGTTGATTGTATATATATATATATATATATATATATATATATATATATATATATATATATATATATATATATATATATATATATATATATATATATATATATATATATATATATATAATATCATGATGAATGAAATAGCTAGAATATTATCTCCTATCACTTCTTCATATGGTGGTTGTAAAAAAGGTTGTAGGAATTTGGTTGTAGGCATAACAAAGCCCATTGGCTTAAGCAGAAAAAAAATATCCAAATTTAAATTCTTGTCGGACTTATCTCTGGGCAACAGGTCTGAACATATGCAACAAATCTTTACCTAAGAGAGTCCAATTAAAACTAAAAGGGTTTTGGGCATAAAGTTCTCTACCACTAATATTAGCTTGTATCAGCACTTTTGAGGATTGACACCTATAAGAATCTTTCTCAAATGCACTTATTTAGACCTCAACATAGTTGCACAGAAGAATAAAGTTTTGACCATAATGCACGTGGGGAAAAATAATGTCTGCGAGTCTTTCTAATTGATCACTTTTTTTCTTCTTTTCTTTTCTTTGTCTTAATCATATACATAGGATTGTCACCTTTAAGAATCAATCCTACATTGGTTGATTTGCAAAGGGAAAACAAATCACCAATCTTAATTATGATTAAAGACGATATTAGATAAGTTATCTTCAAGTAACAAGAGAGCGAAAGTAAATATTAATTTATATCTAGATATTTTAAATTAAGAAATGATATTGTGATTTGTAGAGGTATAAGATGTGTTGTACCGTCACCCGCCGGCATGCTAGTTAGTCTCGGGACTTAATCAAAAGATGGTTTGAACACGATCAGAGACAGAGCTATCGAACTTTTCAGTCTACCCTCTATTTTATCATGATGTTATAGTCGAAACTCAGAAGCTTCAAAAAAAAAGTTTGCCTTCCGAGATCTCGATTACAACGAATCACTATATAAATTATTTCTGATTATAATTTGATTACAAGAACACAAAAATCAAAAAATAAACTATGTTCTTCCATGCATTCGTAGTTGCAGACGGACGGAACGAGTTACAACTAGAGGAGAAGTAAAAGAGGAGGAAGAAGAATGATATCCTGCTTGCTGGGGTGATGAAGATCACCGTTGCTCAAACCAAGATTCGTCCCACACGATCTGTTCTCAGGAACCAGAAAGTTCTCGAATAACTTCTGGAATGCTCGTGTCACATCTTCCGACTCACGAACTCTCTGGAGACCACTTGAGTCTTGGCAGCGCAACGAACCCTCTCTTTAACTCTCCCTCCTTTTTGAAGTCTCTCTTACTCCTAAAAGGGCTACGAACGCATGCACCCGCACATGCAACCACACATGCAAATTGCGCATAAAATAAGTGCACGAGCAAAGTACGCCAACAAAGTTCCACTTTGCGCCCTTGAGCCAGCGTCCGAGTCCGCGTCCGAGTCTGAGTCACTAAGCCCCTTTGGGGCTTAGCTCCAATGGAAATAATTCCAAGAGCATGACAAAAAGCATAAATGCTTTCGTGGGGAGTTAATTATTTTTCATCCTAGAAAAATACCCCTACATGGCACCCGTGTCCCAGCACATGCACCCCATTTGCATACCTCAACATAAGCAAAGCATTATATTGAGATATCCACTTTGGTGGTGTAGCCAATATGGGACTATCTTTCACTTGTCCAAAGACAAAAATACCAACAATGTCATCGGCTTGGATGGTGGTGAGTGTCTGGCATGGCTCAGCACAGAAACGTAGTCGGCTATGTGCCGGGCAGAGTTATCCAGAGCCACGACACAACAAGTTCCTTTTTTCTTTTTAACAAATATTTTTTGAGTTAGTCGTTTATATAGGTCATGGAAGACAATTTGAACTTTTTTAATAACCCTCCTATATTATAACGGTTTGGAAGATATTATACAAAAATATCCCTCCCATTTACCTGTTGGAGATGATTTTTACCAAAATATTTCCAATTTTGATTCTTTATGACCATATTTAGGAGTATCTTGGTCATTTGACATAAAATGACCAAAATGCCTTTAAGGGCAACAAAAATATGAGATCATTTCATCCATTTTTACGACACTAATCCATTTCAACTCTCTTTCTTTTATTCTATCTACTATTTAAGTACTTTGTTGTTTGTGAAAGGTAAATCAACATCAATCCGAATTTTTTAACAAGGTGAAGACTTTGGCTTGATCAATTCGGAAGGTCGTTCTATAGTCTACTACAAGTCTACTGTTCTAACAGGATTTAAAGACCATGGATAATGAACAACCACTGTCGCAACAATCGCAAGTCGACAACTGTCACACCCCAGAATCAGTATATTAGAGAGCGGGGACAAACAAATCCATCTACATATACCAGAGTACTCTATACCTAGAGATACGGTCACGATTGTCTAGACATATGAGGGTTTACTCTATAATCCATCAGGCAATCCTGGGTCAAGAATCCTAGGTGTCTCAATCTCAAGCAAGCAACAAGTTTACAAGATGTATGATTATCAAGTGCTCTGGTATAAAGAGATACGGTCACGATAGTAAGGCATCCCAAACTATACATACCCAGATGATCATGAAGCTAGTTATCAAAATAAAGAACTAGCAGAGTACAATATTACATGATCAGCTCTAGCTATAGTCTAGAATATGCTTTACATGTAGGCCCGCATGCTAGAAAGTCAAGTCCCAAAATATGAGCTAAACACGTGCTCGATGGTTAAACGCATGTCACACCCGATTCACGATTTGGTATTTCTTGAATTTCTAGAATTTAATTTTTTCCGATAATGTATTTCTGCTGTATTTCTTATGTTGGTTCATGTCATTTTATTTATTGTTATTTTGTTGTTGTTGAGAGAGACTACCCGAGACCAGTAGAATACCCATTGGTATTGCTATAGACCCGCTTTAGGACCTGCATATAGAATGGACACTTGGTTTGGTTCATTTGATTGAACCCATGACTTAACCATCTTCATCTTCTCTTAAGTACATATATGAGTATTTCTCTCTCCTCACTCATTTTTTCATTTCACTCTTCTTGATTCCTTCTTCCTTCTCTCCTTCAAAGCTCCCTATAGCCAAACCTTAAACCTAGGAAGAAGTTGTTGTGATTTAGACCGTGAGAGGTAGAGGCTAGGAGCCACCTAAGGCAAGTACATCTTGCTCAATGGTGAAGCCTTAATTTTCGAATTATATATATATGTTATTTTAAAAAAATGTATTTGATGGAAAATATATTATTGAGTTTCTAATCATATTTAGCTCTTGAATTTTTGGATTTTGATGAGTATATTTGAGTAGATATGAATTTGAAGTTTAGGGTTTTCATGGATTCTATGTGTTTTAGTGGTTTCGATCTACTAAAACTTGGTATTTTAGAAAAATAGTTTTTTTTGGTTTATAGAGCACCTCATTTCGAGCATTTTGGCTTTTGATTCACTTAATTCGGAGAAGATTTTATGAAGAAAATAAATTTTCAAAAATTTGAAGCTTTTTCTATGGAGTTCGTGTTGTGTTGGGACGAAGGAGTTCCATGCGCCCGGCTTCAGTCGCCCCTTCCAGCATGACGCCTATCTTGTTAGGCTCATGGCTGTCTCTACATATGTAAACCTAAGTTGAATGCACAAAACACTGAACGCATGAGATTTTTCAAAGAGCAAGTGTTCATGCGGCCAATTTGTCATTTGACTTAGAAGCGACATATGTGTCTTTTTCTTGCATGTCTTTTCGTGCACACCTTTTTTATGCTTTTATCTTTTTTCTTATATGCATTTATGGCATGTCACATCAATCACCTTTAGTTAATTCTCTCTGACATGCATTTATGACCCATCACTCAGCACTAGGGAGCATGCAGCCAGTGGGCGCATGCGGCCAGGAATCCTTGTTTACATTTTGTGTTCCTTTTAATTATGTCCATTTAATATTTTTTTTGGTGATTATTGCTGTGTTCTTCCTTATGTTGATACAAGTTTATGCTACCATACAAGTTTTGCACATAGCTCACGAAACAAGTTTATGTACAAGTTTACGATTCTCACGACACCGTGGAAATGTTTGAAATCTATTGCATTTTGGCATTGGGCAATCGAGTGTGAGTATTTCCCAATGTATCACGTGTCGTGAGTACGATAACTCATGAAAAACTTATACTCGTGACTCGTCACTCTAAGGAGTTCTCAAGTGTCCACGACTCGAGAACTTGAAATAATTTAGGAATGATTAAACAAGATAAGATTTACCTATATCATTGGGAGGAAAGAATATTGCGCTACCGGCTAGCCCATTCTCTAAGGGCCCCATGCAGCATGGACCAGCCCTGCTAGGCAAGGGCTCCATGACTGACCAAGTTTACACGTGCTGCGGCACTTACAAGACAAGTTTATATAGAAGTTTATGTTTATAAAGCAAGTTTATGATCACAAGTTTAAGTTTATCTTTATAAGTTCAATTTTTATTATGACAAGTAACAAGTTATGTTGTAGTGATGTTGAATGTGCATTTAAGTTTACTCGACAAGTATACCCTTGGCCATCTGGGTTAACTACAGTGCCGGTGGTAGTGATATTCTAAAAACATGCATTTAGTAATTAAGGTCTGTGAAAATCCTAGATAGTTAATCGTAGCAAGTCGTAAAGTTGTTTGGCTGTTCAATGAATGATGTGACTTTTATTATAGCTCGCTCTTCTAGTTTTATTTCTCTCGACACATGGTTAGAGTGCAAAGTTCTGCTCGGGTGAAGGACTATAACCCCGATTCTTGTTTGGATTAAGGGTTGCGGTCTCGATCCAGAGTAGTTCCTATGTGCTCTTTTCGTTCATCGCTTTACTTTCCTTTATAGCACTTGTTATCAATTCTTCCAGTATATTTTTGAGACAAGTACATTGGTACCGTACAAGTCTCGATCTGCATTTTTTTAATTTTTTTTCTGTTGTATGTTGTGATGTGTTTGGTTTATCACCTTGAGCTCCTTTGTGGTACTTGTTGCTTGGGGTTCTGACCCTACTGGTTTTGTATGGCTAGACTACCCCGAGAAGAACCAGGATCCACCGCACTTCCAGCAAGATGGCTCGGACTAGTATGACTACGGTCGAAGCTCGCGAGTATGTTTTCTTCTTCCATCCCTCGTAGTATTATTTTATTTTATGGTATTTTAGCAAGAGACAGAGTTAGCCACTTATTTTAAGATCACTTATCTGACTTCGGTCAACATGATGTATATATTAGACCATGGTTGGTATATTCGATCATATATAATTATACTCTGCTAGTGCAGCATTTTGTATTCACTAGCTTTATGATCATATGTAGTATGTAATTTGGGACACATTTTTACTTTCATATATGATATACTCTTGTACTTGTGTTGATGGATTAAGATACTAGGATTTGTCGACCTTAGGATTGACGTCATAGCACGCTAGAGTCCGCCCATTTGTCTTCTTAACAACCTTAGCATATTGCGGCTTACTTTGGTATTCTGCAAGGTATGGTTGGCCATGTCAGTCCTCGTATTTACCTAGTATTCTAGGAGCGGGGCGCGACAACGCCTCAAAAGAATAATTATACAAGATCAAGTGGGTGATGAAAGAGGAATCCACTCATTACCCTGGGTGCTCCTGGTGTTCACCATCTTGAGACGAGAAGTACGGGAGATCCTGCGGTCCTGCTCTGATATCTGGCCATACAAAACCAGTGGGTCAGACTCCAAAACAGCAAGTACCATAAGGGAGCCAAACTTATAAATTAAAACCAGCATGCAAACAAAATTAGTAAGAATAACAGGTAAAGTGACAGTTAAACAGTTCTGGAGTATTTAAACAAGGACATCTGAAATCAGTACTATGATTACCATTTCTAGATCAGCTGCTAATTTAAATCAGGAAAGGACTAGACTAGATTGATAATCAAGCAATTACGGCCAATCATGTCCTACGACTTATTATCATTAGCTAACTAGGGTTATCACAGTCCTAGTTACTAACATATTCAATTTAAGATTTCTTACAGCCACATGTCCTGAAGACTATTCGGATTATCTAGACGAACGGGTACATAGTACAGGTTTATCAGGTATAATTATTTTCTTGTCTTTTAGGGTAGTGCAATACTCGTCGGTGTGTTGGAAGTGTGGCCCTCACGACGGAGAGCTACAAATCCATCAGGTGTTGTTAGGATACCGGGATTGCATGTAGCCAAAAAATCTCTCTATATGCTATCTTGATTATTATTCTAGTTATTAGCCTGGACCATTATCAAGAATTTTCGATCGTGGTGCTTAAAAATCTGCCTTAGACATGATGCAAAATAGGACAGTAACTTGATGAGTACAATCAAAATCAACCATGGAAATACATGTCATGCAATACAGGTGCCACTCATAGCCTTGATCAGGACAATACAAGAATTCTCGAGTCAGGAGTGCTCTACGTCGAGCCACTGTCAGGATTATCAGTATTATCAGTACAGTATCAGAATTATCAGTTATATGTTAAGATTCAGGAGTTCATTTATAGTATACAATCACTAGATCATGTCAGGAAATCAATATCAAGAATGTCATATTTAGGAAATAACCAGGATTAACTAAAATAAATGGATAAAAGAGAACCAAAGAATCATCAAGAATTAAGCATATTAAAGAGAATAATGGCATACAGGCGCATTAATCATCAATTCAGAGTTGGCGCATAAAATTAAAGAAGAAAATAATATCCGCGCACAATGGGCCAAAATCACTATTGGCGCAAAAATATCCAAAAGAGTATTGGCGTACAAATGGCTAAAAATAGTATTGGCGGACAAATGGCCAAAAATAGTTTTGGTGCACAAATCACTAATCTAGACAGTTCTGACGCACTTTAATACAAAAGTGCTCCGAGCAAAAGGTGGCGCACAAATCATGCTAAAGTGCACTTCTAGGACATTGGCGCACAATGATAGATATGCGCGAGCCAGAGTTTGGCGCATAAATATATCATTGACGCACAAATGAAAGTACCCAAGCTATGAACTTGGTGCACTTTCATCAAGTATGTCAGTAGTGAGGTTGGCGCACGAACAAGCGTAGAAAGTTCTACTAAAAGACAAAATACTACTTCCAAGGCATGGCACAGCAGTCGAGAACACAATTCTCGAGAATGGTCAGAAGTTATTGCTTAGTCATTAAGTAATTACGAAAGGCTAAAAAGTGCGCCGTCTCTGAAGAATGCCACATAGTGCGCCAACACAACAAAGTGCACCATTCTCCATATGCGACAAAGTGTGCCGGTAAGAAAAGTTTTACCAAAGTGCGTCAACTCTGCAATATCTGCAAAGTGCGCCAACTTGGCTATTAAGCAGTGGCGTACATTCTTGATGACTTGCAAACCCATTCAAAAGTACGTCAAGTAGGATTGTCGTACTTTTGAAGCAATTTTCATAGTACAAAACGTACGTAGGAGTAGAGAAGTGCGTCCAGAGTACTCAACATATCTTGGCACACTTTATAAGGAATTTATGAAACACACATAAGTGTGTTCTCTGGAACTTCGCTTTATGCGACAAGGGTTCCCTGCGTACTTTTTGTATGCATTCTCAGGCCAACTTTGCATTTTCTGACTTGCTATTCTCGGGCTCCATGAGCAATCCAATTCAAGAAAAATAAAATCATCAATGAGACAAGTTCTAATGGTTACCCAAAAATAAAATCGATCAAATGATTAAAACAAGTTATACTAAGAATCAAAGCAAGATCCATGGTTGTTCATTTGGTTGGCAAGATGTACTTGCCTACGGTCAAGTTCTAGCCTAATATCAACACTATCAAGGTCACCCATGGCCAAGGCCAAGCTCGGCTGCTTCACTCTGCTGGAGAAAAAATGAAGAAGGAAAGAGAATGAAAGGAAAAGAAAAGTAGAGGAAAAAGGATGAAATTGCTTATATAGGAAGAGTTAGGATTGTAGGCCATTGGATCATAATCCATACCCCTTACCTGGGTTCATCACAATCACACACCAAGAAAACCAAGGGGCCAACGGTTCAAAGCATGCAACTAAGAGAAACTTACAAAAATAACCTAAACAATGCATGAATGGCATAAAGCATGATGTAAGAAATTAAACAATAAATGAGCTATACATGTATAATACGCGTATATCAGATACGTGTACTAGATCAGTGAGACGAGTCTCACAACAACCTTAATCAGCGCAACCTCATGGGGTACAAGGTAACAAAGGAGAAGGGGGGCCTCGACGTCGTAGTCTGTCAAGTAAATGAGAATACTTTAGCGGCATTTACAATAAGATTCCTACTATCCCAATAGGACTCACATGCGCAACTCATGTTAAATGCATGAAATATGGGAAGCAATTCAAATAGATGCCTGACCATGGCAGGGGAGCACTATATAGACATCTAGATCGTTGTATCTAGTATCTACCCTCTTGAGTAGTGTAAGGACCATGAGACATGGAGGATGAAGCTATACAAAATTTATATCTTGATAAAATGTACATATATTTTAATTTATTTAGCTATTGTGGTAGGAACTTAGGGTACTCACAGTTATCATGAATCAGTTCGAAGAATTAGCTGCAACAATTCTCCAGTACTTATTGTTTTACTTGTTATTTTCTTTTCTGATCTATGTTATTCTTGTTAGATAGATGTTTGTTCCTATGACTTGTGTTTCGTGTTTTAATTTTTAACCTCTCTTCAATTTTTTTTCCTAGTACTTGTCATTAGAAGGGTTTGACCCTTCTAGTTTGAATGGCCACATATTGAATATCGAACGAAAGTGGTGATATATCCTCGGACACTGCTACAATATCCTGATATACAAAATCAACCGAATTAAATCCTAATAATAAGTACTACAAAGGAAGTTCGAAGAAAGGTTGAGAACCAAAGTACAAAAAATAAAACATATCAACAAACACCTATCTAACAAGAATAACATATATGGACACAACATAAGCGCATGGTGAGCTAAGGACACCCACCTCTCTAAACATAAAATAGATGGATGCTTGATATTAGCCTCTTTGGATTTGCAGATATTGCAAGCTTAACTTGAAGTAAAAGACTCATTTTGATGAAGACATTACTGATCAAACATGTGTCAGGGACGCACGTGGAGATAACAGATTAACATGCATGAGATATCAAGAACGGCTCTGCTAAGTGTCCGTGCCATATGGTGGCCAGCCATTTGCTCTCCCTGTCCGGGTGGACCCGAGCTAGAGTGGAGACCAATGGTTGTCAGTCACGTGGGCACGGACCAGTACAAACACTCCTGGAGGCGGACAAAATAGTATTTTCGTATCAAGAAAGCATGTCAAAAGTTTTATGTATTTGTATTTGTATTTGCAAGTTGTGACTAATGCTACAATCAAGCACACGTCGATATGCCGAGAAGACTAGTGTTTTAAAAATTAAATCGGACCGGACGGCTGAATCGGTTAATCTGTGAACAAATAACTTTTTCGAAGTACTGGCACTTTTTTTTCCTCAAAATTACGATCAATATGATCGGTTCGGTTGGTCAAACCACCGAACCGTATGATCCAGTTAAATTTTGAACTGCTTTGACCTACATACAATCAAAGTTAATATGTTTGTTTATTGGATAATTCTATTATGGTAAACATATATAATTTTTAAATAGTATATATATGTAATTGTGTACTATATAATATATTTAATATAAGATTATAAGTCTATACAAGTGATTCAATTCGAATTAACCCTACTAATTGGATCGATTTGATTAATCCAATATTATGATAGGACCGCTTTGTGGTCCTATTTTTAACACATTGGATAGAACCAAACTAAATGTCACCAATTAATACAATTATACACACATAACCTGATTGCAATGAAAGTCAATGTAGCAATTGCCCTTACCACAAGTTCACAAGTTTAGAAGATTGTTTTCTTGCTCTTCATCTTCGTAACATCTAGAGATATTTTAGCAAATATTCTCACTACAAATATAAAAATTAGCATATATTTTAACTTATTAAAAAAAAAAACTAACAAATTAAATGTTTCCGTTATGAGTAAAATAATGTGGAAATATATCTTTAATTTTTAAATATTATATTTAAAAAATAAAAATATTTATTAATTTTTAAAATAAATGGAGGTATATACTATTTTTTATATTTGAAATGAAAATATTTGCTAAAATATTCCTAACATCTATGGTCAACAGTGATATATTCACATGACTAGAATCCAATTGGGGTGTTCCATGTAACAATCCCACCTCCAATCACAAGGTAATCACTCATTTAGTCTCCCAAAAAAGGAGATAAAATCAGAGAGAGCAACGAGTAAAACTTTGACACAGATTTGATACAGCCATTGTGTGACAGGTGGTTCCTCCTCTCTCTTCGTCAATGTGCAAACATATTTATATAGAGGAAAATCCACATATCATGCAGATTGATACAACCATATGTATCAAACTTTTAGTAGTAGAGCAACATAGGTTGACAAACAACATCGAAAAGCTGAAGAGTCATCCTCCCTGTCACCTCTCCAATTGTCACCTGATCCCATTTGGCAGCTCCCACTTTTCGCTGAAATGGACTACCACCTTAAGTCAATTCTGCTGGTTTCTCCACTCCTGCACACAAACTAAGCCTTTTGGAAAAGAAGTATTGAATCATATATAACTTACTTTTGCAATTTTGATTTTATATATATATATATATATATATATATATATATATATATAACCTTAGCATTTGCCCATCTTAGCCCAAGCTTGAAAAATGCTTGGGAATACTAGGATATTTCACATATTTTAAAAACATGTATATTTTCCGAAATGGTAATTAAGTTTAAACCTTAACCGTTGCTCAATTCTTAGGTCTTTTAAGTTGAATTATTCGCTATGGAAATTGTAAAAAGCTTAGAATTATACATTTAGAGAATTGTAACAAGATTAGGTTGGAATTTGGATATTAAGTCGTCGTATGAATCACATTTTCTATTAATCACTAACATAACACTATAACTGTTGACCTAAATAAGAAATTCCTAGAAATAGAAAGCTATGGAATTTTGGTATGTATAATTTAGTATTAAATTTAGTTTAATCAAGTCCCAATTGGTCTTGAAAAACCAAAATTTCTTAGGTGGATATGAAAATTTCATCATATAGTGTAATTAGATGATTATCGTATTACTTTTGGGTTGAAGGACACCTAGTACTACAACCCTTTTAGTCTAATAGTACAAGGACAAATTAGTCCAAAAATGAACAATAGAGGACTCTGGATCCATTCAAATTGAAAATTTAGCCTTTGTATGAATTTTCAAATCTCGTTTTATACGTGGGAATAATGGTAATATGGTAGTCTTTTACTTTGAATAATGATATGGTCCAAAAATGTCTTTGACTAGAATAATTGTTTTAAATTAATTAACGATCAATACCTTATGAATGCAGTAAAAGTATATTTGCTTTGATAATAGTTATAATTTATTTTTCGTGCTCTTTGGATACTAATGAGAAATACTAGTCGTGTTTGTAATAGAGTACTCGAGCGCTAATCAAGTATTACCAATTATTGCTACAAATTGGTAAGAAATGCTAAGCTTGCTTGCTAGGTAAGAAATGAGAATTTTTTTTGCTTTATGAACTTTAAATTCATTATATATATATATATATATATATATATATATATATATATATATATATATATATATATATATCAGCGTGTGATTTTCGGTGTTGAATGTTCCACCGAAGGGGTCAACGTACCCAGAGAATTTTACGGAGAGTTGCTGCTGGTCATTATATAATTGTGAAAATTTTCGGAGTCCAGAATACGAAGGAGACTGCCGAAATTTTCAAGAATTTTCAAATTTAGCCATTTTTGAAATCCAAAAATTGGTTGAACATAGTTAACCCTATTTTAGGAACTTTGAGTCAGTTTTCTTAGAGGCGGACTTGCGAATAATATTTAAGTTATAGGGTCAATTTTTTTTAGAATTAGAGGTACATAGGACACGAACACACAGTCATGTAAGTTGTCACGTCCCGCGCCAACGATATCGGGTACGGGTTGTGAGTGCGTCCAGCCCACGCCGCAGTATCAGCGATAGTCAGCTGTCTAAACCTCAATAATCGCTAATGTTATATGAAATTTGAACTTCGCTCAATCACAAAAACTAAAGCACAATAAAAGATAAGAACGAAAACCTACACACACACACGATCACCCAGTCCATTGGTAGTCTTTTGTGTACATCATACATGTCAAGCTCTCTCTGGAGACAAATCCAATAAACCATCAACACAAATGATACATCCTCAAATGCATCAAATAGTACATCAATAATACATCTGAATATACAAATTAACTAAGTCTTCTAGGATCCGCCAAGACCATCATCCATACTAATCTGTCATCTGGTTGTCAACGATCCAATCAAAAAAGAAGAAAGTACATACCCGGACAAAATGTTGCACCATACAAAATAAGCAGTAAAATAAATGTAGAAAAGTGAATCAGACAAATGCAACTGAATGCAGTAATGAATGCAACCTACAACACTATAAACCATAAGAATCAGACTACGAAAAATAATAATCACGCTAAAATCCTAAGTTAATTGAAATATCATTTTCAATATGTAGTCGGCTAAGGTTAGGTTCAGACTTGGTCAGGTTCGAACATACGTGCAGTACATGTCGAACTATGATTCGTACAACAATAGGTTTAGCCACATATATACTTAACATTTTCTCTCCCCATGGTTCAAAAATAAGAATCAGATACATATCACAGATGCAGAGTCAAGTACAAGATTCTCATCATGTCAGAGCCGGGTCTCAATATGCAAGATGCAATTAGACTAGAAAATAAGGAACTTGCATTTATTTAGTATGGAGAAACATAAGTACAGAGTACTTGCCTTTGGTCCAAGGTTTGTTGATGTTGCTCCTAATCCAACCTAGATAAATATTACTTATTCGATTCAACCACTAGAAATTCATATTCTAATTCCTAAAGTCTAAAATCCAATAAAATTCTTTGTCTTGAGAATGTTCTAGAATCCCTTCTAACCAATTCTCCTTTAACCTTTTTCTAACTAATTATTAATTTCTTAACCAATTTATTTAAACATTTAACTAATCAATGTATTTTAAACAACCCTTTAACCACAAATTTTTGACCTCGGTCAAGTTAAATTTTGGACCAGTCCTCTAGGCTTTGAGCCCAAAGCTTGGCTCGGTCTTACTAGTTACTGGCTCTGTCACGCCCAAGTACCAGAATACGGAGACAAACATAGCCAGCACCCCCGTACAAGGTATAGAATGTCGTACGGCGGTCACGGCTGTAGAAAGACAAGAGGGTGCATACTACAATCAAGTCTCATATGATATTAGAACAACTATGTCTCAATCATTCAAGCAAGTAACAACAACATAGAACATGTAAGATAAAGCCGTAAGGCGTCCCAAACGCTCCATCAATTTTTTTTAGGAATCTAGCCATCAAAATGTTAGGCTAGCAGAGTGTCAATAGTTGCACATTCGAGATCAACTACAGTCTGATTATGTTACAGTTATGTAAAAAGGAACTAATGTCCGGACAAGCCGGCTAGCAGGTGCCGGTGGCTAAATGTCCAAAATAGAAGAATGTATAATACGAGTAGTGATCAAGAAACCCAATCGTGCTCTTCAGCAATCATCCGTCTGGTGGCGTCATCGTAAGGGGGATAAGTTGGATCCTTTGGTACTGGCTCTGAACCTGGCCATACAAAACCAGTTGAGTTAGACCCCAAATAGCAAGTATCACAAGGAAGCACGAATGAAGAAACAAATACCAGATCATGCTTATAGTGCAAGAGCCAAGAATCATTGGCGCGTGCCCTATGTTTGGGATAATATGGCACTCCTTCACCAAACAAGGACATAAAATGCCATGCCACCCAAGATAAGATATGTCCCATAATTATGGTTAAGCTAGGATTATGTGTCGTAGTTCGGTCCATATTCCATCATAGCATAATTATCCAATCAAACAAGGACAGAAGTTGAATACCACACTATGATAGTCCATGTCCCTAAGCTACTAGCAGAGTTACAATCACAAACAAGTCAGGTTAGAATGGCCAATCAATGTTACGGCTTGTTATGTGGAATCTGGGGTTATCCTAATAATAATAATAATAATAATAATAATAATAATAATAATAATAAGCATCCTCAAATCGTGCCATGCCGAACAGGGATAATCGAGCCAATATTATACAAGCAGAAAATTATGATTGCACCAGCTTCCCGTAGGGACACCGCGCTATAATTACACCAGTCCCCCGTAAGGCCACCGTGCTGATAAATCAGTAATAGTTCCAACCTTCCTATAGAAAAAATGTTGGCTCGATTTATGTAAACCCCCTGAATTTTCAAATTATTAAATCTTGGATTTTTCCCAATTTTCTGGAATTTTCTGGGAATTTTTGTAATTAAAATCAAGGTTTTTAATTAATAAATGATTTTTAATTGGCAATAAATAATATTAAAATATCATGAAAATAACATTTTTGGGTGTAAAATGGAAAACTGGACTTAGGGTAATTTTTCTGGGCCTTAGACCTATTTTTTAAATACCTAAAAATAATTTTTAATTAATTAACTAATTAACTGTCTATTTATTTATTTATTATTAATTTTTTTTTTTTCTCTTTCTCTTCTTTTGGGCCGGCCCGGCCCAGTGGACCGGCCCAGCAGCCCAACCGCTAAACCTGCCCAGCCCCAACCCGCTACCGGGTCGGGTCGGGTCAGACAGACCCGACCCGCCTCCTGCCCGACCCGCTGGCCCAGTCAGCCTCGCCTCCCTCGCGTGGCCTCCGGCGCCCGAGTCTGCCGCTGCCTCCGGCGGCCAGCCCACGTCTCCGCTCCGCCTTCCCCGCCCTCGCCTCCACTTTCCCCCGCCACGCGCCGCCTAACCCGGCCTCCCCGACCTCCTCCCTTCCCTATAAAACCCACACCCTCCGGCTCCCTCTCCCCTCCGATACGCCACCACCGTCTCCGGTCAGCCGCCGCCGCTTTCCGCCAGCACCACCGCCCGCGCCACCTCGCCGTCGCCGCAGCTGCTCCCCTCTCCTCTCCTTTCCTCCTCCCCTCCGGCGTCGATCCACAGCAGCCGCGACCGAGATCGCCTCCTACAGCCGCTGCGACCGTCCCCGCTGCCCCGGCGAGCCGCCCTCGGCCTCCCTCCGCCGCAGATCCGCCCAAGCCGCCTTCCTCCGGCCGGCCTTCCCTCGACGGAGCTCAAACCCTAACCCAGAAGCAATCGGACTCGGCCTGTGTCGTGTCGGACACGACACGGACTCGAGGAAACTCTAGTTTTCGGAGGCCTGTTCAGGTGTGTGTAACTTTCTTCTCGCTGCCCCGTTTTCAATTCCGTAAATTGCGTTGCGAAGCCTGTATGACCCTCTCGGTGCCCGGACAAACCGTTCGGGGCATCGCGCCCTGTGGTGATCGCACACCGCGATCCAAAAACAGAAAAAACCAGACCCTGTTTCACCCCGGAACTGAGTGCGTCCCGCCAAACGGGACGACTTGGTCGCGTGCGGTCTTCACAGATACGTGCGCGTCGTCGATACGGACATGTGAGATTTCGTGGAAGCTGATTCGGGTGTGCGTGCACACCGGAATCAACGCGTATCCGCGGACATCGTCCCGTATTCGACTTTTCTGCAATTCGCCCTAACTTCTTGTACACTCGTCAGATCGAGACGAAACTTGAGCCATCGGACTCGTAGCGATACGCTGGTCCTGTGGGTCAAGTTTGGTTCGATTCTGAGAACGTTGACGAAATCGCGTGTCGTGGGCCCCACAGGCCCCGCTCGACGGGCGATTTTGTGTTCGGCTCATCAGAATCCAAATCTGGAAGTTCCGTTGGGTTCGTATCAGCGTTTCTGACCTGTTGACACTAAGTTTGGTGAATTTGGAGACCATTGATCCGGACACATTTTTCGGTGCAAAGCGGGCCCACCGGCGGACCCCGTTTTGACCCGAAACTGCCATTTTTGCCCTTGTCTCCAAATTGGACCCAAGGACAGGCGTTTCTAGCTATTTGACATCTTTTGAGCGTGATGGTAATGTCTATTTCATCTTTTGGACTCATCTCTGGAAATTTTCCCAAGAACCAAATTAATCAGATCCAAACAACAGGCAAGTACCTGCACTTCAAGTTAAATCTTTATATTGTGATAATTATTTCCCTGCTTTTCTAGTACCCTTGATGATTACACCTAGTGTTAGAAATGCTGGATTTCCTGTCTTGAATATTGGAGTTCATGTCTTGTATTTCATGTCGGGTGGGAGAATACTAGAAGGCATGTAGTTTACCCTTTCCCCTGCCATGTTTAATAGCTGTTGGTACACGACTGTACCTCAGCCGGATCTCAATTTTCTCTGTTTAATAGCCGTTTATGACGGCCAGATTAGCCTTATAAACCCCTACATGCCAACTATGTATTCTAAAAATAAACACAAGTTCACACAGATAGTTTTCTGGTCATGTTATATTTCTTGCTGACTGTTGTAGTTTCACTTCCTGTTTTATTTAGTTCTGTTTTCTCATATTCCTGTTTACAGCTTTAACTCTGAGATATTGATGTTCTCTTATGCAGTTCTCAACATGATATTCAATTTAATTGTCATAAATATTTAGTTTAACTTTGTTGTGCACTGTGTACTTTGCTCCTTTCCTGACTGGATCTGTTGATTTAGGCGATGATGAGGACCTTGTCCCTACTTATTATGGTCCCTATGAGGGTACAAATGATACTTATGAGGAGCCAGATCCCACCCAGGAAACCCCTGCTGCAGAGTAGCTAGCAGTAGCTATCTTTTATTTCTGTTTCTTATTTTAGTAATCGGGTTTGTCCCCGATTTCATTCTGAATTTCCGTACTAAAATATTTGAATCTGTTGTCGTATTTATTTCAGTTGCAATCTTAAGTTTCTGTTCTCATTATTATCTTGCCTATGTTAATTGTGAATGAGCTAGTTTAGTAAATCTGGAATTGACCTAGACAGCGTACTACCGCCGACTCTACGGCGTAGGCTGGACGTACCCACGCACTCGTGCCCGAATTTCCGGGTGCGGATCGTGACAGTTTAAATATAAAAAGGTTGAATATTCACTCCACTACATGCGTATGATATACAATATCCGTGATGGCCAGCCTTGCATGCCATAAAAATTATCACAGGACGGTCTATCACGCACGATCTCGGGATATTGTTCCATCTCCATGTTCTAATCAGCTTTTATATTACCTAATTAACCCTACAGTGATATGGAATTCCCTGTCGTGGCCACATGATAAATTCTCTTAATGATGTCGTACAGAGTACGGGCACATTTGATACGAATCCATTTAATATTAGAAGTCAAGTCTGGATTCACCCCAATGTGGATGCAACATTCAAACAAGCAATAACCTAGCCACGATATGGTTCTGATCCATTATCATTTTTGTGCCAAGAATTCAGGAATATAATATTATGCACCGAGCAAGAATCATCATGTCACGTTCAGTGTACATGTTGGCCAATATCCTACACTCAGTGTACAATAAGCGGTTATAAACAGGCGAGCAGAAAAAGTGTATCAGTACGAATACAATAACCAAGTCAGGGTACCCAACCTATCAGTTGGTCATATGAATTATATTTGATCAAATCAGGAGTCATATATAATTAGAAATTTAATATCTCATATGATCGAGTCACGGTCCTAAATGCGTCATTAATTCCTCAAGTCCTAGGATCATAGATCATCAATCATGGTCAAGTTCAACTAATCTAGAATAGGCATCAAGTGCACAATAAGACATATCCGTGCACAATCAATCACAAGAAGTCCTGGGTCGGCGCACTTTGCAAGTGCCAAATAGGCTAGTCAGGAATAGTGGCGCACAGAATGCGCAAGCAGGCAACTATATGGCACAAAAACCTATAACACTAAGTCACAGAAGTCATGACGCAGAAGTCTATAACATGGCGCACAAAATTGATAATAGAACAGCAGGAAGATGTGACGCACTATACAAATAAAAAACTACTATGAAACAAAATACGAGTCCCCAGGCGACGAGATAGTCGAAGACACGACGGTCGAGGGCACATCAGTCGAGGGTACGACAGTGGAAGGCATCGAAAATTGAGACACACCAAAGTCAAGGCTTGCTTATCGAGGATGAACTGAGCAGGAATGCGCCAAGAGATAAAAGTGCGCCGAGTTATTAATCCATCAAAAGTGCGCCAAAGGCCATGTATATAAGGGCGACGCACTTTTGCTAGTTTAATGTGCAATATAAAAATTGTGCACCGGCCTATAAAAAGTGCGTCAATTAATAAAAAGTTGATAAAAGTGCGTTGAAAGGTAGCCTAATGCACTTTTGCTTGGTTCATTCTTTAATTCATCAATTGTGCGCCAGAGGCTGAAGTCTTCCAAAAGTGCGCCAAGAATAATTTTTTCAAGAATTCATCCCCTTGACATACTTTTGCAAGGAATTGGCAGTACTCTTAAAGTACGCACGAGTTATAGAGTGCGGGTCACACTCAACATGCGTCCATGGACTGCCGGTCACACTCAACATGCACCCATGATGCAAATTCTTCTGTGCATTTCTTATCATTGTTCTTCTTCTCCATTCGAACCACCATTGATGCACTCAGAGCTCAAGCTCGAGACTATGACAGTGCTCCATTCCTCAAGCAACAAGAACCAAAAATCAAAAAAAATACCAAGCTCAAAATCAGGAAACAATATCTTTTGAAAATATCTCATTTGGGGGGGGGGGGTCATTCCCTAGAAAAATATACTCATAAAAAGCCTTATAATAAAATCAAGATAAAAACTATTAACCACCTCAAATCTGAAAAATCCAAGAATTAACTATAATCAGAACATTACTAGAAACTAATTATAGCAACCAATTACTAAGAATAAAACTATAGCCGATCGTATTTCTTCACATTTGCAAGGTGTACTTGCCTATGAAGAAAACTAGGAGCAAAACAAGAAAATGAACAAGTGAGGAGAGAGAAAGAGAACAAGGATATATATATAGGCAAGGGGTTGATGGTGAACCATCGGATCTTTCCAACAAATTCAATCCACATGCCCCACCTACCACCACCACACACTCGATACTTAGCCAATGTGCGCCAAGCTCCATTCATCCGTGCGCTTGAAGTATACTCAAAGTGCGCCAAAAATAAAAACATACCAAAAGTGTGCCAACTTGAGTATATTCCGAGTATACGAGATAGGGGAGTGACATCTCTACTCACCTTAAAAAAATTTCATCCTCGAAATTTCAGGACTAAAACAACTAGAGACATCAAGAAAAGCACATTTAGCTATAAGCAATCACTAGCAATATACAAGCAAGCCAAATAATATACACATAGCAATATTAATAGTACACTAACAAGGGGATCAATGATCACAGATTTGGAAAAAGGCATATGAAAAAATATACCTTGCGAGTCAAATAAGTGAGGATACCGAGACCGAATATCGTCCTCGCGTTCCCACGTTGACTCTCCAAAAGAGTGGTGCCCTCAAGCGATACGGACAAGACAGATAGTCCAATTTTTGAGTACCTTCTCTCTTCGGCCCAAAATGGACACGGTTTGTTCCACTACTAGAATAAGCGGGATTAGCGACTTTTTTTAGCGACTCCAGGTAAAAACGTCGCTAATTTAGCGACTCCATGTAAAACGTCGGTAGACGTCGCTAATTGGCGACATTTAACGACGTTTAGCGACTTATGTTCAGTTTTTATAAGATTAGTCGCTATAAGTTCAATTTTGGTCGCTAAACGTCGCTAATATATCTAAGTTAGCGACGTTTAGCGACGCAAATAGCGACGTTTATATTAGAAATATTTAGCAACGTGTTTAGCGACGACCGTAACGTCGCTATAATTTAATTTAGCGACGTCCTTATTTGACGTCGCTAAACGTCGCTAAAATTTGGTTAATTAGGGCTCGGTTTCGTTTTTCCCCATGTGTTGAAATTTCGAAATGAAACAAAATTTCCCCCGCCCCCCCCCCCGCTCCGTCGACCGCCTGCTCCATCGACCTCCCCCGCGGCTACACCGGCATCCCCCTCCTCTTCCTCGAGCTCTAGGTAAAGCCTAACTCTCTCTCTCTCTCTCTCTCTCTCTCTCTCTCTCTCTCTCTCAGAACACATGTGATACTGACACAGACATGACACACACACACAGATGGTGACACAGACACGACACACACACACACTGACACAGACACTGATAAGGACCTAGGGTTAGGATTAAGTTTTTTGACATGGACACAGACACTAATATCACATGGACACAGACAGACACTAATATCACATGGACACAGACACTAATATCACATGGACACAGACACTAATATCACATGGACACAGACTTGGGGCTCTGGCATGGGGCACTGCAGCAGTACTGCACCCAAATGGTGCCTGTCAGTTAGGCTTGGGGGCAGTCCCTAGGCAGTGCAGAGGCATGCCTTAGTGCATCTCAGTTTCAGTTTGGTATCAGTCATCAGTACTTATACACTGATACGTATCAGGGACTGTGTGAGGTATCAGTACAGGCAATTGTAGGAGTTGATGCAGGCAAGGTATAAAGTCAAGTGTTAATAGGGTATATATAGATATGTAGGTTAGTGATGTTTAGAGATGTTAGATAGGAGTGTACTAAGATGGTATCTAGAATAAGCGGGATGGCATGCTCGAGCCTTGTAGTGGGCAGTGAGAAGGAGGTCTGCAATAGTGAGCAGGCAACCGAAGAGGAAAACCATCAGCACTGTGTCATTTCAGCAACCATATATCAGTAAGTATCAACAAGTCCCACTGTATCAGTATCCGTTTTCAGTTGCATTTAGTGAGCTATGTATACTAGTTTTAGTTAGCTTAGTGTCCAGGTATTGGTTAGTTGGTTTAAGATGGGTTAGCATGAATATTGCTTATTTTAGACTTTGATAAATGAAAGTATGTATTATATCAGATATGATTTTTATAGTACGGTTAAGTTATGAAGCTAGGTGATAAACCACTGTATGTAATGATTTATATGATACATACTGTCATTTTTGCAGAAGTATCTAGAAATGGATATGAATTACTATCTGCGTCATCGTTCGTGGATGTACAACCGTCATCCTGATGACATGTGCGGTGTGCAGGATGAATTCATTGAGGGTGTACAGCAGTTCCTGCAGTTCGCCAAGGCGTTCCCTCAGTACATGGACGGTACCAAAATTAAGTGTCCGTGTGTGAGATGTCGCAACAGGAAATATCATCCAGAAGTGGAAGTTACGTATCATTTATACTCGAAGGGCTTTACGCCGAATTACTATCAGTGGACCGCGCACGGAGAACTTGTATCTCTAGCATCGGAGTCGGAGCCCTATGTGGAGACGTATATGGATGTCCAAGACCACGATGCTTACGACGACGGGTTGGTGAACATGGTTTATGATGCGGCGGGGCCTAGTTTCAATCCTGACAATTATGATACGGCGGGACCGAGTTTCAATCCGGACAATTATGATGCAGCTGAGGAGGCACCGAATGCCGATGTTGCAAAGTTTATGGAGTTGCTTGAGAATGCAAGGACTCCACTATATCCTGGTTGTGAGGATCATTCACCGTTGGAGGTGGTTACAAGATTATTGAGCATCAAGTCCGATTTTAACATGTCGCAAGAATGCTATAATCGACTGCTCGATTTGATTATAGAGATCTTGCCCGAGGGTGCAAAGTTGCCTAAAGACTTTTATCGATCTAAGAGGATGATGAGATCGCTTTGGATAGGATACGAGAAAATTGATGCATGTCGCAACGGGTGCATGTTGTACTACAAAGACGACAAGGATGAAGATGCGTGCAGATTCTGTGGTGCTGATCGCTACAAGGCCACTGTTAGAGGAAAGTCTGTCGGTGCAAGGAAGCCTACCGATTCGATGCACTACTTGCCTTTGACGCCGCGGTTGCAGCGGTTGTTTATGGTTAAGGAGACTGCAGAAAACATGAGTTGGCACAGGCGAAAACAGATCGAAGGAGTATTGGATCATCCATCCGATGGAGAAGCATGGAAGCACTTTGATCGAGAGTATCCATATTTTGCCGAGGAAGCACGTAATGTCAGATTGGGGCTCTGCTCTGACGGTTTTATCCCATTCGGACTTTCGGGCTCCCAGTATTCGTGTTGGCCTGTGATCGTCACTCCGTACAATCTACCACCTTGGATGTGCATGAAGACTCCGTATATGTTCCTAACCGTTATTATCCCGGGTCCGAACAATCCGAAGAGGAACATCGATGTGTATTTACAGCCTTTGATAGATGAGTTGAATCAGCTGTGGAAAGTAGGTGCCAACACGTACGATGTTTCTAGGAAGCAGAATTTTCAGATGAGGGCAGCACTTATGTGGACCATCAACGACTTTCCGGCCTATGGAATGTTATCGGGATGGAGCACCCATGGTCGTCTCTCATGTCCGTATTGCATGGACCGTTCTCAGGCTTTCCGTTTGAAATACGGAGGCAAACCGTGCTTCTTCGATTGTCATCGACAATTTTTGTCGAAGGATCATCCGTACCGGAGGAATCGAAATGCTTTTCGTGCGGGAGTTGTGGAGAAGGCCAATCCACCGCCAAGGTGGCCCGGATGCACGATATGGAAAGAGGTAAAAAATTTACCAAGTGCTATCGAAGAGCCTGCTAAGGGGTACAAGTGTGACGGATTTGGTCGCACCCATAACTGGACGAAGAGGAGTATATTCTGGGATCTGCCATATTGGAGCACCAATCTGATCAGACATAACCTTGATGTCATGCATATCGAGAAGAATATGTTTGATAACATAATTAATACTGTAATAGATGTAAAGGGGAAGACGAAAGATAATCCGAAGGCCAGGTTGGACTTAGAAGACATATGTAGACGTCCTGCATTGCATTTGATAGAGGAGGGGAATGGAAAGTTAAAGCAACCTAAGTCAGTTTTCTCACTGGATAAAGAGGATAAAGGTAGACTTTGTAGGTGGATTCAGGGTCTCAAGTTTCCAGACGGGTACGTGTCGAACTTGAAAAGATGCGTCGACCTCAAGGAGAACAAACTAGTAGGTATGAAGAGCCACGATTGTCACGTATTCATGGAGAGGTTAATTCCGATTGCATTTCGGGAATTCTTATCGCAGGTCGTTTGGGACCCATTGACAGAGCTGAGCATATTCTTCAGAGATCTTTGTTGTACTAAGTTGCTCGTCGATCGTCTAGAAAAGCAAGAGAGGGACATTGCGGTAACACTATGTAAGCTCGAGAAGGTGTTTCCTCCTGGATTCTTCGACTCTATGGAGCATTTGCCAATTCATCTTTCCTATGAGGCACGTGTTGGTGGTCCTGTCGGTTATCGGTGGATGTACCCCTTCGAGCGCCATCCGAATCACCTAAAGAGAAAGGTGAAAAATAAGGCACGGGTTGAAGGCTTTATTTGTGAAGCTTATGTTCTCGAGGAGATTACAAACTTTTGCTCGACGTATTTCAAACCGCATGTTGCTACTAATAGGACGAAAGCTCCCAGAAACGATGACGCATATCAGGAATCTAATGATGCAATACTCAAAGTATTCAATGCATCCGGAAAGCCCTCGGGAAAAATGAAGAAGAGATATTTGAATGACGATGAGCTAAGGGCTGCTCAATTGTATATATTACTCAATTGCGACGAGGATGAAGTGGAGAAGCTAGAGGGGTAAGTAATTAATACGTCCACGTTTACATCATCTCAATGTAATAGTATAAGATACTATTATGCTACTAATCAGCAGTTGCTTCATTGTTTTTCAGCACATATAATGATGAGTTGAGGTCGGTTAGACCCTACATAACAGACGAAGAAGTAGAACAAGATATGAGATACCATTTTTCTTCTTGGTTGAGCGCATATGTAAGATGCTTGGTAATTACTTTTTATTTCTGCACTTGCAAAACAAATAACTTACTATCGCTACTTTGGTATTTAGGTCGATCGTCTAATATCACCCGAGACTGAATCTATTAGGACTCTAGCCAAGGGACCAATTACTGCCGTAAAAATATGGCCAAGTTTCTGTGTGAATGGGTTCAGGTTCAAGTCAACAAATGCTCCTATCAGAGACAGCTTTCTGGATCTTGATTCCACGAAAAACAGTGGTTTGTGTATCAAATCTACAAACTACAAAGACGTCAATCCGGGCAATAATTTTTTTGGCATCTTACGAGAGATTGTGGAGTTGACATATAATTATGGCCCAGAACCTGCTAATATCGTGCTATTCAGGTGTGAATGGTTCGATCCGATTCAAGATCAAGGTTGGAAAATTAACAAGCATGGCCTTGTGGATATAAACTACAAGCGTAGATATCAAGGCTACGAACCATTTGTCCTATCAAGTCAGGCTCAGCTCGTGTACTTCACAACTTATCCTAGACGGGGGACAGCGAGATCGGATTGGTGGGCAGTATGCAAGACTAAAGCTAGAAATACCTTTGACATTGACGAAATAGCTTATCAGGAGGATGATCTACCTCTTGTAACAAATATTGTAGATGTGGACTCAACGGAAGTTACTCATTACACGAGTAATAATGTAGAAGATGTAGAATTATCCGAAGAGGACGACGAAGTAGATGAAAGTGAAGACGAGGAAGAGGAAGAGCAGGACGAGGAAGGCGAACAAGATGAATTTTCTGAAGATGATTGAAAATATAAAATATTCTATGTAGAATGTAACTGTATTTGGACTGTAAATATTGCATGTAGAAGTAGATGTTGACATTAACGAATATATGTATTATATTTTGACTGTATAATGCTTTGAGATATGTATCACATTTCGACTGTAGAATGTAGTATATATTTGTGTTTCTCTATATTCATCATATGTTGTTATCAGATATGACAGGACGACGCGGAGGATTCGGCAGGTCCCGAGGTAGACAGAGTGCCACTCCGGTACTGCCTACTGTTGGTTTCGGATCATCGTCGCCCAGTACTCCAGTATATCGATCAGCCACATCTCCGACTGCGACGATGTTGCGTGGCATCACTCCTGGGATGAGTAGTTCCAGGCGTGATAGTACTCCCTCGTCCAGCGTTCCTCCTGCTGACGGAACCATGGAGACAGATGAGCATGTAGAGGAGGTCGTGCCGACGTTGTCCCAGCATCAGCAAGATCCTCCATGCGCACCACCGGAGGAGACGAGGACAGAGATTTGGGCCGACGGTACAAAGTAAGTCAATTAGATGGTTTAGTATATATTTATGTTTCTCTTTATTCATCGTATATTGACTTTTTCAGTAATCTAAATTATTATTTCTGTATAGATATCGTCCATCGTCGGTTCAGAGACGCCTGGGCCAATTTTTGAGGAACAACTACGGTGGCCCTTGGATCAACTACTCTGAGGCTCCGGAGGAGAGGAAGGCGTTCTGGTTTGCGCACTTCCAGGTAAAAGTATATTAAATAAATCTTCTAATTTATGCATATTCGTGATGCTAACTTAATGAATTATTTATTGTAGCAAACGTATTTTTATCCTCCGCACCGGGCCGAGTTGATTGAGCGGCTCTTTCCTACCGTTGTCGCCAAGCTTATCCGAGATGCTCTGGATGACCAGAAGGCTCGTGATCGTGCTGGAAAACCGATCCAAGGTTGGATCACGCCTGAGCAGTGGACTGCGATGAGGGCTAGATTCGACGATCCGAGCTACAAGGAAAGGTCTAAGAAGGCCAAGGCGGCTAGGCAGAATGCTGCCAAGTGGTGTGGTGGCTCGATTCCGATGACGGAATATTTCCGTCGTTTGGTATATTTTTTCTTTTAAAATATATTATTTTAATATAAGTACCATAAAATGGTACTTGGAAAAAATATTTAAGTTTAGTAATAAAAAATATATTTTTAACAGGTACAGAGGGGTGAGGATGCAAACATGGTGACCGTCTTCTTGGCCACCCATTGCAAGGACGAAAATCTCATTGATGAGAGGGCCTCAGAGACCTATGTAAGTATTACTTTACTTTGTGTTTATTTTAATATAACTTAGGCAATTATTGAGTTTCCAAACCTTTTCTAGGCCGAGTATCTTAGGCTTCGTGAGCGGGCGACTGCTAGTGCACCTACACCTGGAGAGGCTGGTGCTTCGTCGCAGCCCGGTCCATCTCCGTCGGCGGACGACCTGTGGGTGACCGCAGCTGGTGGTCTCCAGAGGGGTACGTACTACGGTACGGGCTCCTATGGCGCCCTGGTTGCGACGCAGTCATCTAGGGCCTCCCCGACAGCTGTGCATTCCACACACCCCTCGCAGTCGCAGCCCTCGCAGTCGTCGGCCAGAGTCCAGGAGGCCGTCCAGGAGGCCGTTGACCGTCAGATTGAGTCTCTCCGTGACGACTTGCTGCCAAGTATGGAGGACAAGTCCCGGTCCCAGCCGCAGGCGGACGATCCGATGCTCATCGCACGATTGGATATGCTCGACCGCAGCATGACGGAGCTACGAGAATTGACAAATGATATTAGAGCCTCCAATGATCGCAACATCATGGAGCTGCAGGCGTCACACCTATCGATGGGCGAGAAGCTGACGAGGATGCATGCGTCACAGCTATCGATGGGCGAGAACCTGACGAGGATGCAGGATTCAATGGGTGATAGCAGTACGAGGCTGTTATCTACCCTGGATTCTTACAACCAGCGACTCGCATACTTGGAGCGGGCACGGCCTCCACCGACGTCACTGCCTTCTCCATCGACATCGGTGTCGATTCCACGGGACGAGTATGAGGAGTTGTTATCCTTCAAGCGCGCCGCTGGTCAGCCTCCTGCAGATCCGTAGTAGTATAGTTATTTTTATTATTATTTATGAATTATTGATACTTCAACAATAGACATGATGTATGATGCTTCTTGTGGTCTTTAATTTTTTAGTTAATTTAATTGGATTATATAGTTATCCATATTTAATTGGATTAATACTTCTTGTGGTCTTTAATTTAATTGGATTATATAGTTAACTAGATTGAATCATGTTGGTGTGTATGATGAAGATGATGTAAAACTGCAGGGAATCACCAATGTTTGCTTCTGCACATTATTTTTTTTTATTTTTTTTAGCGACGTTATTAGCGACGTTTAGCGACGTTAATTTACGTCGCTACTTAGCGACGCTGTAAAACGTCGCTAAGGACGTCGCTAATAACGTCGCTAAACGTCGCCAATTGCTGACATGGCAGTATAGCCAGGTCATTAAAGACGTCGGTGTAACGTCGCGACAGATGTCGCTAATCAGCGACGTTTAGCGACTTTTCTAAACGTCGCTTTTTAGTGACTTGGCGTCGCAAAACGTCGCTAAATTTAGCGACACATTAAAGTCGCTAAAAAACGTCGGCATAGCGACGTTTAGCGACGTTTTTTGTTTTAGCGACTTGGTGTTTTCCGACTGCTTTGAAACGTCGCTAATTACGTCGCTAAACCTAATTAGCGACGATTTTTGGTTATTTAGCGACATTTTTAGACGTCGCTAATTTGACTTTTTCTGGTAGTGTTCCTTGTAAGACAAGTCGGTACCCACGACTAGCTCAGAATGGTCGAGGACATGGCTCGGGTCCAGGATATACCTACGCAAATGAGACACATTAAATACGTCATGCACCTCATGAAGCGAAGGCGGAAGGGCAAAGCGATAAGCAACATCCCTACCCCCTCGAGAATGTCAAACGACCTAATGTATCATGGACTAAGCTTTTCGCGAATCCCGAATCTAATGACTCCACGGGTAGGCAAAATTCACAAAAATATGTGGTCGCCGACATAAAACTCTAGAGGCCTACGATGCTGATATACCCAATGGAAATGCCGATCCTGCACAACTATCAGCCGCTCTCTGATCTGCTTGACAACTTTAACAGCCTGAGTGATCAATTCTGGACCCAACATCTTTCTCTCACCAATGTCATCCCAGGCTAACGGTGACTTGCATTTTCTTCCATATAATGCCTCAAAAGGTGTCATATGGATGATGGCCTGATAACTATTCTTATATAAAAATTCTACTAAGTGTATGTGTTTCTCCATGATCCACCAAAGTCTATGGTACATGCTCATAACATATCCTCCAAGGTCTGGATGGTTCTCTCTGATTGTCCGTCTGTCTGGGGGTGGTGGGTCGTACTGAATCTTAACATTGTACCCAATCTCTCGTGCAAGCTTCTCCAGAAATGAGGGAACCTTGTATCTCGGTCTGATACTATACTTACTGGCACATCATATTGCCTCACAATTTATCGCATGTACAAATCTGTCAACTGCTCTGTAGACTGTCCCACTCTGTAGGGAGAAATGTGCCAGTTTTGTGAGTCGATCTACTTTTACCCAAACTGCATCTCGACTAGTCAGGGATCTACGTAAATAGGTCACAAAGTCCATCGTGATGTGTTCTCACTTCCACTCTGGAATAGGAAGCGGCTGCAATAATCCTGCCGATCTTTGTTGTTCTGTCTTCACTAGTTGACATATCATACATCGCGATACAAAGCGAGCTATCTCTCGCTTCATCCCATTCCACCAAAAGTGTTGCTTGATATCTTGGTACATCTTTGTACCGCCACGATGGATAGAATACTAGGAATTGTGGGCCTCAGTCATGATCTCTTGTCGAATATCCCCACTCGGTATACAAAGACGAGTTCCAAATCTCAACGTCCCATCGCTGTGAATAGTCAACTGTTTCCTGAGTCCCGACTCATATTCTACTCGTAACTTCTGGATCCGTGAATGTGTATCTCTGTGTCAGAATGTGTCGAGGATCGACTACAGCTACTTCAACAGAGGCTCAAGTCTACTGTGCGACATTACTTCGAACATATGACCTACAGAAACAAAGAAGAACGTTTCAGAGTTTATTTTAATCAAAAAATGAAGGAAAGAACGCACAAATCACAGAGAAGAAATTAAGATCAATTAATGATTAAAATTGAACTGATATAAAAAATTGTTCGAACTGAACCAAAGAAGATCGATCAAGAACATTGAACCGAATCAAGAACATCTAGAAATCTTACCGTTAGATTAATTTACTCGATGATGCGCTCGCTCTCGATCGAGATTCTTCTAAGGAGATCTGTTCTCATCAACCGATCCACCGTGCACGTCGGAGGAGGACCTCGATCGGATCAGCGCTATAACACGATCAAGTTAGAGTTCGATCTCCTCGAACCAGTGGTGATCGTCCGAGAATTTAAATTTGAGTTGATGACGATGCTGCTTCTAAGAATTGAAACGAAACAAACAAAATCAAGATGAAATCGAGGGATTTTGAAGAAAATGAAATGAGAGAGATCTTAACAATGAACGATGCCACAAGTCTTACAACTCGTAAAACTAATACAATCAACTATATTTCATACAATATGTCCTTTATAAACAAACAATAACATTTTAAACTGAACAACTTCAAGTTGTCAAACGAGCTCCAACAAATTAGCAAGTCTAAACGACTTCTCGCACATGTAGGGGAAGGGATCATCACATTGAAGAATGCAATGGTGAGCGGTCTTAACATGACTCACCTAAATCAAAACAGTAATCATGTGAGAACATATAAAAAATATTATGTGATCGTTCTACTTTCTCTATGATTGGTTAACAATTCATAAACATATATATAGAAACATAAATTCGTCTCTTGACATAATGAATCTTACCCAATCTTACCATCATTTCCTGCAAATAATGTTATTATTCATAATATATAAATATGTCAAAAGTGTGTTCATGTATCAATTGTTAGCATTCATAATATTTACAAATGTGTAATTAAATTTGACCCTACATACAACTTATTAACCCTGCAATCAGATGACATTAGCATACAACCTAACTATATGGTAGTCACTGATGACACACCATTTTGGACTATTCCTAATAAGACGACGATCCTTCCAATGCAGGTAGCAAGCCACACTAAAGGTTCCGAATTAGACCGAATCGGTCCCGATGACCCGAATATCGTTCGAAAAACTAAACCTTGCGCATAAGTTGTCCAGGACCACACATGCATATGCAACTTAGAAGTTCGATTCGTCCGGTTGGGCTAGTTTTATTATTTAATTGAACAAACCCAAAGTTAAAATTATGATTAAATTATATATATTTTATACATAAATTTATTGTCAAATTTTGGCTCAAAGTTGGACTAGTTATTACATTACTAAAGTTGGACCTTAAATACATCAATATAATTATTATTTTTAAAATATACACAAAATATACACATTATTAATCATAAAATATTAATAAATTTGAGGATAATTATAATCGTGTAAATCTTATACGATTTTTGGGGTTTTAGACCAAAACCAAATATATTTTTTAGTATTTTCAAAACCAAAATTAAAATAAAATTTTCATAAACCGGTTCGGCTCGATTCTCGGCAGTGTTTTAAAAATCGGATCGGACCCGTCGGTTCAATCAGTTGACCAGTGAATCAGTAGCTTTTTCGGGCTGATCAATGTTGACCTACGATTTTTTTAAAAAACTGGTTGTAAATGAATAATTTTCTAAAAATCAGTGTCCAGAAATGATAGAACTTGGACCACTTAAATTAATCCAGTGATTTATAACTGGTTGAACCAACTAGTTGAACTGGTTTGATTTGACCCAATGTCTTATCCGGATAGATATCCGATCCAATTTTTAAAACACTGATTCTTTTACGTAAATGTGAGACTTAATAACGTAGACATAGATTTAGCTCTCTAAAAGACTCTTGATAAAGGCACTACAAAAATGACTCGGGGCTGGTCCAAATTTTTTTATAAATTTTTCAGTCAAAATTTTACTCAGAACTAGTCCAAAAATTATTTATGACTGTCAAAATTTTGATAGTCCTTTCAATATGTTGAACTGCCAGTGCATTGAACTGCATACATTATTTAGGACTGTCAAAATTTTAACGGTCAAACATATTGGAAGGACTTTCAATTTTTTGAGAATACTAAATAAATATTTTGACTAGCACTGTATAAAATTTTGAGTGAAAAATTTATTAAAAAAATTGGACCAATTTCGAATCATTTTGGTATTGTCTTTGTCAAGAACCTACATTTAGCTCTCCAAAAGACTTACCAGCCAGAAGACTCCCCCCCCCCCCATAATAAGTGATGCGAGTTCACTGTTTCTTCCTTGTGGGTTTTCCAACAACAGAGTTGCTGTTTGCCTCCTCTTTTTTTTTTTTTTTTCAATATTTTCTTTCTTTTAATATTCTTCTTCCTCCCTTCACCTCACCTGCCTTTCACCTTTGGGTGTATAAGAAAGGCTTAAGAGCTGAATACCAAAAGCTGTATAGAAAGAAAGGAAGGGCAGTACTAAGGAAAGAATCACCAGAAAAAGGCCTCTTTTATCACAACACTATAAATCCGACCTCTCACTCCCTCTCATTTCTCTTCTCATAGAAAACAAACATCCCTTCCTCTCTAAACCTCTCTCTTGAATAACCTTCTCTCTCCCCCACAAGAGAAGCACACACATTCTTGTCTTGCTTAATAACACCATGGGCTATTTTTCTGACCTTGTGAGCCTCAGTGGCCACAAGCACAAGAAGAGGAAGCAGCTGCAGACAGTGGAGCTCAAGGTCAGGATGGATTGTGATGGCTGTGAGCTCAAAGTCAAGAAAGCACTCTCTTCAATGAAAGGTAGTATATTCTTCTTCCTTTTGTAGTACTACAAAAATACGGATTTAGTATTTTTCTTGCACTTCAACCAGTGCGGCGCACGAACGGAACGAAGTATAAAAAAGTTTTCAATATTTCAATCTCTTTCTTTTGTTCCACTTTTTTCTCGTATTTGTCTTAGCGATCTAGCTAAACGTCTGGAAGAAAACTTTTATACGTACGTCGCACGGAGCGAAGTGTATGCAAAAACACTAAGCCCGTGACAGACGACTACAATCCGTCATCACTTAGCAACTTTGTTGTTCATGTTGTATCTAACTTTGTTTGCATTTTGGAAATAATTTGTTTGTTTATAGGAGTGCAGAGGGTGGAGATCAACAGGAAGCAGCAGAGGGTCACAGTGACTGGGTACGTGGAGGCCAACAAGGTGCTGAAGAAGGCACAGTCCACAGGGAAGAAGGCCGAGATATGGCCCTATGTCCCTTACAACCTTGTCAGCAACCCCTACGTTGCTGGTGCCTATGACAAGAGGGCACCCCCAGGCTACGTCAGGAAGGTTGATGCTGCTGCAGTCTCCAGCCATGTCTCCTATTCCCAGGATGACCAGCTCACCAACATGTTCAGTGATGACAACCCCAATGCTTGCTCCATCATGTGAAGAAGAAGAAAAAAATATCATCATCATTGAGACATCATGGCTTCTTTTGGTACCAAAAGCACATCTTTTGGAAGTGTGAGCATGAAGAGTGAAGAAGAGACTTTGAGCCCCTCTTTTAACTCCTATTAGTTTTTTTTTTTTTTTTTTTTGAAGAGGTTGAAAGTAGTCGCTGTTAGTAGAGTATTATATTATTAGCCCTGTGGTAATTTTAGGCTCAGACCGAAGTTATGTGCCAGCTGCGTCTATTATGTTATATTTTGCCAGAAGTCTATTGTCCTTGTTGTGTTTGAGGTTTGTTACTGTTTGCCTATGTAATCCTTGGTATCTGCACTTTCTGTTCACTTCTGGACTACAAGATCTATTCACCAAAACAAGTTAAAGGCTGTCTACAATATACATACATACATAAGAATAGAAAGTTGTGCATTAATGCTCTATAGGGAGCAGCAACCAACCAACACAACACAACACACCAGAGATATTTTGAAACCTGATTTCTGTCTAGTTTTTTTTTTTAATTCTAGGAGGTGAAATTGCTCAATGGTTATATATAGTAGTGGTCCATCACAGATCCCTTCATCTAATTGATGTCGATTGGTTCCTAGAGTACATGTCCGATGGTGGTTCACTATTTTAATTGGTCATGGAACAATCATATAGATTCTTTCTTTTGAAATTAGTTCATGTGGAGCTATATCAGAGAATTGCAGGTTTTAATCATAGCGAGTTTAGGTTCAACAGGCAGCATATAGATTTCTAGGCTCCACCAATTGGTATGTTTGCTGATAAGTCGACACATATAGTAGTAATGAATAACATGGGCGGACCTACATGGGGGCAAATGGGAGCAGTTGTCCCAACTCAATTTTTACTTTCGAGTTCTTTTTAAAAAAAATTCATCAATTTTATGTTTTGTCATCTTTATAATTTTTAATTTCTATATACATATTTACATCAGATTTTTTTTTATACATAATTTTTATTTTTTATAATTTGATACAAATAGATAACTCATGGTGGAGGAACAACCAAATTTTGAGCTAACGAACTTTATTTAACAAAATTTTGAACTTTTTTACATTTTATGTCCTCTTTTGAATTCATGCGTCTGTCCTGATGAATAATGTACTTCACATAAAATCCTTCCCTTCGAAACTTGTAGGTAGCCAACCACGTGGAGTGATTTGGTTATTGTTGTTGGAAAAGTGAATGAATAAATTGACATAGAAAATTAATTAAATTTTTTTTAATTAATTTTCTAATAGGTGTTTGTTCGAAATGGTGTATCATTTCCAAACAGTGCGTCTCTTGACACTTTGTCTTTTCATCCTTTATAAAAAGGAGAGTCATGTTAGTGTTTAATTCACCCATTCACTCAATTCATACATCAATCATTCTTTCCAAGAGAGAGGGAGACTACCTCCATTGCTTCGACAAGTTCCTGCGGTTTGAAGTGCTGCTACCGGAGGAGGAGTACTGTTGTATCATGGTAAACTAACGTCATTAAACCGTAAGCACCTGTGCGGGACGAATATTGTCTTAAGGACATTGAACCAAGTTCAAGCCTCAGTCTCGATCGAATCATTTATTTATATTTTATTTTCAGATTTTAAAACACATAGTTGAAATTATTTTTACTAACAATCTTAAGACAATATTATTTGTTTGGTATATTTTCTATATTCGATTCTGTGAGTCAAACACGACAGTGTATTTCATCAAGTGGTTCGGATTTTTCTTACTAAACTCAAACTCATCTTCTAATGAGAAATAACCATTACCAACATCTCCACTAATAGTTAATTTTGAGGCTGTTGGATATCCAGTTGGAAAATCCGAGATCAACATCTCTGCTGATAGTACATATATTCTGTTCTCAGTTCCTTTCATACTTGGTTCAGAAAGTAGTATATTTGGTTTCCAAGACCATTTCAAATTATACTACTGAAAGTCTTCCATTATAATAGTTTAATTGTTTTATAATTGATTCATAGTTCTGTGATTGGTTAATATTTCTCTGATTGGTTTTGTTTGGTTCAGAGACTGGATTGAATATTTATTTTGTAACTTCTCACTACTCGTTTAGTAGTTTAAAGTCTACTGGGTTGAATTTTCCCCCCACTTTTGCATTAGTAACAAGAATACCATATTATATTTGAATGAGTTTCACTTTTTGCATTAGCAATCAGTAACAAGGATCCATATTAATAGTTAATTGGTTAGAAGTCCTTGTTTATTACTCTGTTTTAGTAGTATAATTGGTTCAAATTTTTGACAATATTTCCACTAATACAACTCACGAATATTTGAATATTGGCTTCATATAGTACGGTTTAATAATTGTTTATTATCATATAGTTGTTCTCACGGATAGATGTTTAAATACTTGATTCCATTAATGCATGGAAATATTTCAGTCTCTTTACTTGATTTCAATCAAAGTTTTCTGTTTCAGAAAGTCCTCGGTTTGGTATCCTACTAATGCATGAATACTTTATTGTAGCATAAATTCTCTACTAAGTTTGATAATGCAGAAAAATATTTTAGATGCCCTAGAATTTAAAAGATACTAATTGAAGAAGGTGAGTGAAAATGCTACCATTTCTTCACAAATTGATTTGGATGTTGTAGAATGTCATAACTGCAGCCACTTTATATCTAGCCGCACTACTACTTCATGAAACATACTGCTTGAGGAATAATGCTCTTTGCCAGCATGATCGTGTTAAAAACGCGTGCGTTCTGATACCACATGTTGGACGTGTTGTGAAAGCGTTTACAAATCCACCTGAGATAACCAACCAATCTACGAATACCAAGCACAGATGAAGACAAGTATATAGCGGTGACTACGTCACCTGGACAAATTCCAACCTTTATAACTCAGATGAAATTACAAGATTGCAAAAAACTAATATTGAAACCATTTGTCCTAAAAAGTTCAACGTCCTTACCACACTCAAGAAGGAACGACAAAGATTACAATTGAAATCACCCACCAACCCGAAGCAATTTTTCTAAGCGAAGGTGACGACTCATCGATTAGATCCCTTCTTCCTTCTGTTTTGGATGACGAAGAATCCTAAGAGCAAAACACGGACTTTTTCTTAGATTTTCTTGTGGACGTGCACCTCGAATCTTCACATTTGTGCATGCTTTGTGACTCCACTCTCCTCCTATATTTATAGGATAAAAATTCATATTTTAGGTCCTAATAGGATTTTCTAAATAGGAAACTCTAAAATAAGAATCATATTAAACCTAAAATAGTCAACACCAATTATGGACGTCCAAATATGCTCAGATTAAATATTTGATACAAATTTGAAATCTACTCAAATCTTACATTTAATGTAGATTTTTAAATTATATCAAATAAGATCTTTGACCATATTTAGGCTCTAAAATTTACCAAATCCAGACTGGACCCCAACAATCTCCCCTCCAGTCTGATGAGAGGGTGTTGACCACATGTCTTCTCAACTGGACTCCATGCCTGTGGTCCTGCGACAGAGTTCCTGCTCCCCCATGCTACTGATCTCCGATCCCCCGAGTTGCTTTGCATCTTCCTTCGTCTCCAACTCCTCGACCGTCACGTCGACGCTAGCTGTCATGCATAGCACCTCCTGTACCACTGGGATCCTGCCGATATCGATGACACGACCAAGACCGAAGTCCCTGACGATCAGCCTCACCGTGAGTCTTGGCTGCTTGTCCCCGACTTCCGTCTTCTACCGAAACGTGTTAACGTTCCGACGAGCTTCTTCACCCTTGGTTGGCCTAACCAAGCGGACGGTGCGATTCTCCCGAGATTCGAACTCCTGAATTTACCCACCTTCGTGTCCGAATTTGAAGCTCCCCCATACACATGCGTCCTCGAACAGAACATCACGCATTGTGCATGCCGTCGATGACCCATAGCTCCCCCTGAACTGTGTGAATGATGATGCTCCCGCCTCAGATTGAGTTTGCTGCAAACATTGATCTCCTCCCTGGCTTCGAACTAATGAAACCGATGTCGTCCCATAAAATTTTGGCAAACCATCTGTCACCAAAACATGATCCGTGAAGCAACCCCCACCTGGAGACCGACTAGCAGTCATGGGACCGATAGACTGATCCTCAATCTTTGACTCATCATCATTCGTCGCTTTGTCTCGACGAACCGAATTCTCGTAAACCTCAAAGTATCTCGAAGCCTCTCCAAGATAAGTTCTCGGCGATCCACCTCCTGTCGAATACCCCTCGAACCTCCATCCGATGTTTGTGGCCTACTTGTACACCTCAGCAATGTGAGCCTATACATGCCACAACACAAATCTCCTGTCGAATACCCCTCCAATCTTTGTTTTCAAACAGACTGCGACAACCATCATCCGCCAGCCTCCCTACCGAGACCAAGTTATAGCACAAACTCGGTACATGTCGCACACATTTGAGAACGAGCTTCTTACCAAGCTCTGTTGTCAAGTGCACATCACTGATGCCTACAACTGCAGTTGTCCCCTTGTTGCCTATCTTCACACGTCCAAACTTGCTGCCGTGGTATGACGTGAAGATCCTCCTATACGGAGTGGCATGATACGACTCTCTCATGTCTATGACCCAATCACCATCATGACACATGCCACAAGCTTCATCTACGTCGGTTGTTGCGATGATGAGATCTCCCATAGCCGTGAGATCCTGATCGTCCTTGCCTTTGGCCTTCTCAGCTTTGAGTTTCATGCAGTTCCTCTTGAAATAAAATCTTTTGCCACAATGATAGCATCCCTCCTTGCGGTCCACAGTCGCAAGATCCCAAGAATTCCCCCATGTCCTCGCCTGTGACTTGGGTCTTCCCTTCCCTTACGAAGCCACCAGAGCGGACTCCTGCGACAATTTCACTTGCTTATGCCGGACCTCCTCGTTCAACAAGTTGCTTTTGACTGCATCCATCGTGACAACTCCATCCGAAGCGGAGTTGCTCACCGGCACTACCAACGTCTCCCAACTTTCCGGCAGAGAACTCAAAAGCAGAAGGGCCTGAAGCTCATCCTCAATCACCATCTTCATTGCAGACAGCTGATTGATGATGCCCTGAACCTCGTTCAGATGTTGTGCCACCGGTGCACCCTCCGTGTACTTCGAGTTGACGAGTTGGCGAATCAGAAACGCCTTATTGCCAGTTGTCTTCCTTTCGTACAACGAATGCAGCTTCTCCCACAATGCTTTTGCATAACTCTCCATGGACACGTGGTGAAACACTAAGTCATCCAGCCATTGGCGGATGAATCCAACAGCCTTCTGATCCAGTCATTTTCAGTCATCAGCACCTTTGTCAGATGACTTTACGTTTTCGTCCTCCAACGGACCATGCAAGTCCTTGCACCAGAGTAGATCCTCCATCATTGGCTTCCAAATCGCCCAGTTTTCTCCTGTGAGGGTGATCATACGAGTGTTCATCTGCTCCGTAGACATAGTTGCACCTTCCCTCCCGAGAAGAACCTAGCTTTGATACCACGTGTTGAAAATACGTGCGCTCTGATACCACGTGTTGGGCACGTTGCAGAACCGTTTGCCAACTCATCTGAGATAACCAACTAATCTACAAACACCAAGTACAGATGAAGACAAGTATATGACGGTGACTATATCACATGGACAAATTCTAAACTTTAAAACTCAGATAAAATTACAAGATTGTAAAAAACTAATATTGAAACTATTTGCCCTAATAGGTTCAACCCCATCGCCATACTCAAGAATGAACGACAAAGATTATAATTGAAATCACTCACCAACCTGTAGCAATTTTTCTAAGCGAATATGACAACTCCTCGATTAGATCCCTTCTTCCTTCTGTCTTGGATGACGAAGAATCCTAAAAGCAATGCAAGGACTTTCTCTTAGATTTTCTTGTGGAATGTGCACCTCGAATCTCCACCTTTGTGCATGCTTTGTGCCTCCACCCTCCTCCTATATTTATAGGATGAAAAATCATATTTTAGGTCATAATATGATTTCCTAAATAGGAAACCCTAAAATAAGAATCATATTACACATAAAATAGCCTAACACCAATTATGGATGTTCAAATATGACCAGATTAAATATTTGATACAAATTTGAAACCTAATCAAATCTTACATTTAATGTAGATTTTCAAATTATATCAAATGAAATCTTTGACCATATTTGGACTCCAAAACTTACCAAATTCAGACTGGATCCCAAGGGAGAGATGGTAAGAGCAACTTTGCATGCATAAAATGAAATTCTTTCTTATATTCTACTTGAGTTTTTCTATATGAGACATGCTATTTTTTGTTCTGCTAATGAATATGCAATCACGTACTTTTTTACTACTTTGCAAGTTACTTTGTATACACATCAATTGAAAAAGTTTCGGTGCTAATAATGGATTATTTATTATTAAGTTCATGGTCTACCCGATAACTTATGGAAAGAAGCTGTACTTACACTCAACTACCTTTTAAATAAGGTGCCCCACAAGAAAAGGAAAAGAACCATATGAATTATGAAAAATATCTCAGAATGTGAGGATGTCTTGCAAAAGTGGCAGTTCATTTGCCTAAAAAGGTTAAAATATGTCCTAAGACAAGGAATTGATTATTTTGACACATATTCACTAGTAAAATGATAACATCAATTCAGATGTTATTTGTAATTGCAACATTGCACAATCTTGAAATACATCAAATGGTTGAAAATATTACATTTCTAAATGGTGACATAGAAGAAGAAATCTACATGAATCAACCAGAAGGATTCATAAAAACAGGTAAAGAAAGAAATGTAAGCAAACTAGTTAAGTCTTTATATAGACTTAGACAAGCACCTAAACAGTAGCACCAAAAGTTTGACAATGTAATGATGTCAAGTGGATTCAAAATTAATGAGTGTGACAGACTCGAAATCCATAAGTGAATATGTCTTTACACTTTGAGGTACAACAATGTCATGGAAGTTCTCAAAACAAACGTGCATAGCCAGATCAACTATGGAATCTGAATTCATAGTTCTGGATAAAGCAAGTGAAGAAGCAGAGTGTCTTCGAAACTTTTTAGAGGACATTCCAATATGGCCAAAATTCGTACCAGCAATTTGTATACATTGTGATAGTCAATCTGCTATCGGTAAGGCACATAGTCATATTTATAACGGTAAATCAAGACACATCAGGAGACGTCACAATACCGTTAGAAAACTTCTCTCTAATGGAATAATCACGATTGATTATGTAAAATCAAAGAAAAAATCTTGCGGATCCACTAACTAAATGTTTGACAAGAGAACAAGTTTATAAGTCATCGAGGGGAATTGACTTGAAGCTTATGATAAAAGAAATTCTATAAAGGAAATCCAACCTAGTTGACTGGAGATCCCAAGATATAGGTTCAAAGGGACAACCTAATTATGTGAAATTCTAAAATGACACTGACGAGTACTTAATTACTCCTACCATTCTTTAGGATGACAGATAACAGTGTCGCTTGCAAAGAATACTAGGGTAAGCTTTGCTTTTAATGATTCCTATGACTTGAAATTCAAGTAGAATATAGCAGGATACTCTTATTAGGAAGTCACATATGTGAGTGTGGAAGTTGGACCGCTTCTATGAGAATTATAAGGTTGAATTCTCTAAAAACACTCATGAAACCAGGCATAGGTTCATGGCCAAAATGAACAAATAAATAGAAGCAATCTTGATCGGAAAGGAGTTGTGTGATATTTATTGATTTAAGTTTACAACAATAGCTAAACAGTTCAAGACATCATGTTCACTGGATGGCTAGTAAACCCGATAAATATTCACAAGGGAAGATTCAAGACCAAAAGCTACCTATCCTAATACAATGACTTTCCAAATGATCTCTCTCTCTTTCTCTCTCTCTCTCTGTGTGTGTCTGCATTGTGTCTGCATTTTGTTTGCATTTTTTGCACAGTCAAATATTCATTCATGTGAGAATTGTTGGAAAAGTGAATGAATAAATTGACTTAAAAATTAATTAAAAAGATTTTAATTAATTTTCTAATATGTGTCTGTTCGAAATGGTGTATTCCTTCCAAACAATGCGTCTCTTGACACTTTGTGTCTTTTCATCCTTTATAAAATATGAGAGTTATGTTAGCGTTTAATTCACTCATTCACTCAATTCATACATCAATCATTCATTCCAAGATAGAGGGAGACTACCTCAATTGCTTCGATAAGTTCCTGCGGTTTAAAGTGCTGCTACCGGAGGAGGAGTACCTTTGTATCCTGGGAGACTAACGCCATTAAACCATAAGCATCTGTGCGGGACAAATATTGTCTTAAGGACATTGAACCAAGTTCAAGCCTCGGTCTCGGTCAGATCATTTATTTATATTTTATTTTTAGATTTTAAAATAAAGAGTTGGAATAATTTTACTAACAATTGTATGTGTCAGCAAACTACTGAAAACATGTACCAGATATGCAGATGTTGGATCGATGCAGTGTGCGAAATTGGTGCTTAGTAACTTCTACTTCATATAAAAGTAAAAACAACAAACTTAGCAACACCTCATTCTTAACTACACTTTGCAAGACAAAACAGTACAGTTCAATTGACCTAAAGAAATGGAATGTTCATGATCATAACTACACCAAGGTGAAAGCATGGATCAACTTAGATTTCAAGGATTCTAGTTGAACACAATGGCGGAAACAGGAATTCGAGCTGGGGTAGGCTGCTGGAGTAGGCTAAGATGGGTTAGATGTGGGTTGACTGATATGAAAAAATCAAAAAAATATATGGAAAAAAAAATGGAAACAATTTTTTGGGGGTCGGCTGGCCCCAGTCCACCCCAGCCATGGTTCCACCGTTGGTTGAACCGATAATTTCTCTTACATTCCTTAAATAGCAAGAGTTGAGATTTATCCTTTCGCATATTGCATCTCAGCATGTGCATACTTGTGACAAACTATACAGGGTAGCTAGAGAGAGAACAGACTACCGAAAACGATATCACTTGAAATTTGATAATTACATTTGCAGTGGAAAAATAAATAGATGTACACTGGCAAGTGGAGAATAGATCACAGGAAAAACTATACGATGAGGGAAAGGTATATTAACTGCAAGGAACATCCATTTGCTGGCGGTAGTCAGTACCAATGATTTAGTTCTCTTAATCAATACTTGGCTAAGTATTGAGAATCCAGGAAAGATATTAGCATTAAGTACTCCTCTAATCACTTGTTATACTCTCAATTTTGCCTTCTGATTCCAGCACAGTTCAAGTTGAATAGAGCACAGTAAGTAAAATTCAGCTCTGTTCAGTTACTTTGGTACTGTATTGTTCGAAGAGAAGAAAACAAAGGAAATTCTTACCAATATATTTATACTCTTCAACCACCCAATTTTATGAGTTCATCTCTCCATGGTTTGTATTCACTTGTAAATTCCAACAAAAAGTATGTCATAGAGAAGAGTTGCGTTGGCAGGAATGTTACAGTCACCTGCAAAAAAACCCAAATCCGAGTTCAGTTTCAAGCAAGGAAATCACCACCTAAGTGCTCTAACTAAATGTCTTTGTTTCACGTAATGCTAAAAGCCTGACAACCTTTGGTTTCTTGAGAAAATTTAGTTACAAGATGAATCCGGTCTTAATGTACAGTACGAGTTCAGTTTCAAGCAAGGAAATCACCACCTAAGTGCTTAACTAAATGTCTTTGTTTCACGTAATGCTAAAAGCCTGACAACCTTTGGTTTCTTGAGAAAATTTAGTTACAAGATGTTGAAATACATTTAAAGAAGGCCTGCTCTTGTATGGAATATAGTTGCAACCAAACAATCAATAATAGAAATGTAGAGGCAAGAGAAATCACAATGCATCAAGCACACTAAAAGAAAAAGGATATTACTATGTCAGCGCAAGATCCTCTCAAATCCTAACCCCCAGATACACCCAATCTCTCATATAACTATATGGATCTGGTGACATACATAAAAGGAAAAAAAAAAAGGAAAAAAAGATAAACAGGTTGAATCCCCGGGGTCGTAGCCCCCACACTCAAGGCCCAGGTTGAGGTCATGAATGGACTCTTCCTTTGTTAAATCTTTAACAAAGTCTATGCTAAAAGTTTACGACGCTAAGTTTAAGGTACTTAGTTGCAAATTAGTCCTAAAAGTGAGCTCGAACATAATGGATAATGTTAATCATTTCTTCTTATTATTTTGTGTTCCATGATACCTGCATTGACTCGCATGCTATATAAGATCTGATATCACTACTTGACCAGCTGCATGCGTAGGCATCTCTTGATGCTTTGGTGAAAACAGTATCTCACTTACTTACTGTGAACCTTAGATTCCATGCTGAACAGTTTTCTCAACTTTATCTATGAATGGTAAGAGGTGTGTTCTTGTATGCTGGTATTATCTCAAGTTTCTCAAGATAGAAATAAGTGGCAGCAACTTGGTATACTTTCAAGTAATAGGTAAAGAGTGTTGGTCAACTATCCATACAATTCTTCATTATTGGGGTACAATAAAACACTGATAACATATTAAGGTTCACAGTGATAACATATTAAGGGTACAATAAAATACTGATAACATATTAAGGGTACAATAAAACATTGATAACATATTAAGGTTCATTATTACGGATACAATAAAACACTGATAAATATTAAGTAACTTACGTGATGATGAGCTCCGATTTTTTTGTGTAATATACAATATCTTGAATTTACCATCTCTTTCAAGAAGTTACAACACAAGTTAAACATGTAATCGTCACTCAGTCTAATTTGTTGGCATCCACCTCATTCTCTCCTAAAAAAAATATTTTCATATATACAGAACATCGTGATATGATGTTCGTTAAAAATATATGTCAAAGAAAACACAACTGATGCATCAAAAGAACGGGATCAGTTTACACTGCACTTCACCTGAAAAGCATCCTGCAGGCTCAGGTCCATATGCTAACAGAGGAGGTATCATAAGCTTCCTTTTGCCCCCTGCACAACTCCAATGCAACTATAAGTCACATGAGAAAACTCTCACAAGAGACAACTGTCAGATTTTTGAAATGCAAATGTTTCATCGAAAACCATTACCAACAAGCATTGGTGGTACGCCGCCTCCACCTAAAATTCCCTGATCTAGTCCTGGTAAGACCTGAAATATCCAATTTATAGCTCATGAAACATCAATGCTCTTGATTTTGTTCTGTGTTTGGCTTGTTTGCTTTACTAGCATCATTTTATTGAGTTTGGTTCATGAAGTTGACAGTACTAATAAATAAAGTTTGAAAGAAACTGGCTCTACATAAAGTACTTATATACTGTTTATCTGGTAAAAAAAAAGCAATATTTTTACTGAAAACATAATTCTGAGTTAACAACAGCCAGTAGAAACGGTTACAATTTAATATTGATAAGCTATAAATGACCCCCTCAAGTGCCTGGCACTAGATTGGTGTTTGTGTGAGATTGGATAGGGAGGGGGAACCATGGTAATATGATTTCCTATGCACATCCTATTTTGCTATGATTTTGGCAGGTAGAGATGGGTTATATTATGTCGATTACCTTATTATCTCACTAGTAATATACCTACAACAATAAAGATCCCAAATTATTTGGGGTTGGCCATCTGAATTCTCCTCTTCCATTCGGCTTTATTAAGGACGTTATTCTGTAACTAACGTTAACAAAAAACCATATCTTTCTTTAAAATTCAACATGCTTGTCTAAGTCTAACTCAAGTCCTAGCGGCTCCATTAACTACTATATTAGTGCTCCTGATGGGAACATCTTTTTGTCTGTGTTTCAACCTAAGATGATTTACTCTCATCTTGTCCTCTTTGGTGCCACCTCTAACATCCCACAGATACACTCATTTCTTATCCTTTAACTTGTAACTCATTGTCCATCTTAGCATTCTCATTTCAGTAACACTAGCTATCTGGATATGTTGTTTCTTAAACGTCCAACACTCTGATCCATAAAGCATAAATAAGATATCTATCTCCACACACAATAAGGACCATGTCCTCCGTAAAATTATCGAAAACTATCGTTTGTTACACTTCAATCCAAGTTTTAGGCATACTCCTAGTTCTAGCAACTCCTTCTCTTATCACCATTAACCTTTAATGGTCTATGTTGCACTTGTCCAAACCACCTTAGATAATTTTTTTCATCTTATCATCAATGACGCCACCTCCTACTTTCCATAGATACACTGATTTCCTATCATGTCTTTCAATACATTTTCCCATTTCCATCTTAGTTGTCAACTTATGTATCATAAATCCTTGAATTGAACTATCGTATGGGATACTCTGTTTACTGGTAAACGATGTAAATTAGATAGTACTTCCTTAATTAACAAAGATTCTAGACACTAACTTCTACTACATATTTGAGGTGTATTAATGATGTGAAGGAAGAAAAAGAAATAATAATGCTAATGATAAATGACAAAATGTTTTATGATTTCTGAATGTGTTTTTGTCATAATTTTCTTTATTTTTAAGAAACAAGTTCGACTTTCCCTTTCTCTTTGGCATATCAGTTCTTTTCCCTCTACTTTGGCATCTACTCTTTTATTTTTGGATACAAAATTAGTTTGGCATTTTTGGACTTTCAGTTATTAAAATTTGTTTCAAATTTTGGTACAGAAACTACAGGTAATATGTTACTCATAATCAAGGTTGTAAAAGGCACTAGGCGCTAGTCGGACGGATACCGGACGATTAGCGTCTAGTCCACCTAGGCGGCCGCAATTAAAAAATAAATAAATAATCCAAAAAAAACTACTGAAATTTGAAAAAAAAAAAAAACTTCATAAAACCCAAAAACATGCATAGTCGGGGGGGGGGGGGGGGGGGTGTTGTTCTAGGCGAACATCGGACGAACACCAGGTACCTAGCGCCTAAGCCAATTTTTAGAACACTAGTCGTATTTATGAATACTCGACTCCTTGTTTCATATCACAGTTTTTCATAATTGCAGTCGTTATATCATATTGTCTAGTGTTGTCGCTCAATAAAGTGCAAGTTGCCATATCGTGATATGTACTGTGTATCGATTTTCTTGTGTATCATACCATGTACAGCTTATGATAAACGTAAGGTACGATACAGTAATTCTAGGTTTTCAGGTCTATGCTTCTAATTCCATAGAGGAACACGATTTAATATATATTTTTTTAGTATTTTTATTTTGTTTCATCTTTAGAGGTTTGTAGTTCTAGAATGCAAATTCTTAAGTATACATTACATACGGCTAAAAATCTATCTTAACTCTTAGCCTAGGCATCGTATCCGATCAATCAATACATAAGGAAATAATAATATATTGTAAAATTTGTATCATGTATCTTAAGATACTAATAGCATAGCACGAAAGACATGCCACAGTGAACTCTCTGTACAGAACATTAATTTGGAGACATCCCTTGTATTAATATACACAGATTTTTGACAGAATTAAGATGATATAATAGGTAGAGCTAAGATGATATAATCGGTAGAAAATTAAACATCTGTTAGCAGATAAAAATACCTTCCCCATGCCAATTCGCATGGTAAGTGGTCTCCCACGCTTGTAACTACTGTCAAATACTGTCCCATCTGCAAATCTCGCAGTGTAGTGAATCTGTAATTGAGATGTAAAAGGTGCAAAAAGTTCATAAGCAAAATTCTCAAAAAGTGCATGTGAAGTAGCATTTAAAGATAAATGTTACTTTATTAACATTTAGATATAAAAGTCTTTTCTGCATGTGTATGTGATGCAAGACAAGAAGAATTAACTAAACAGAGATTTACGAAAACCTAATTATCAAACAATGATTATGAGTAATCTACTAACAAATAACCACGAAAAATTTTTCCGTTGTTCATGTGAACTTTATTTTCGATAGACGCAAGAGTTGTAGGATTGAGAATGCATGACATCAAAGTCATATGGTACGTGATGAATACGGGTGCATTTGGAGCCGAATTATCTGGTTCGTATCTGGATCCAAGTCTGATCACTACGTATGCATTTTGGGTCCGGTCGGATCCAAAGCCGGATTTAATTTATCCAGATTTGGATTTAATTTATTCGGACACGTATATGGATTCCACTCTATTATCTATATATATCTGGATACCTATATAAATATATAAATAGGATAAGATATCTACACTTCTAAGACTATGGGCACTAAATACATAACTAAACCTTATATGAAATCATCATGTCTTTTAAGAATCCGAACTTTAGTTTCTCATTAATCCTATTATATTCTATTTGTATTAGCTTTATCCGTATATGTTTCTTACTATATCCGATTTAGATTTTTTTTCCGAATATGGTTATTGATTTATATACCCGTACATTATCTGTATATGTATCTGTGTCCATTACTAGAATGTGGATATGGTGATACCCAAATATCACCGGTATTCGCTCCAAGTGCACCCCTAATGATGGAGCAAACAAGAGTTGTCAGTTCTGGGCAATCAAAGAATAGTTCTTCTGTTATCTTAATGGTTGCGTGGTATGTTGTGCTGATCAAATTACAAGCCGGATACTTGTACGACTTGTTGTGTTCAATGAGGTATATCGATAACCATATCATAATTATATTGCACATTTAGAATATAATTGTAGCTATATAGAGTTTTATATGTTTTTTATCATATATTATATAATCTCAAATTAGATTTGAGACAACAATGTGATTTGAAAGAAGCATGCGAAGCTTTGCAAGAATTGCATGATGTGTTATCAAATTGATGAGTGTGTCCTTTGCCCACGAGGCACCACCACCAGATCGTTCTCCTTCTATATTGTTGTGCCACATGCGGAAGCTCACACACAAATAGCTTTACGATGATGAGAACAATAAGGCACAAAATAACCAAACAATAGCAACCGAGAACAAAATACAGAAACACGCAATATAATGTGGTTCGATCTAAATCGGCCTACTTCCACAAGGTAAGGGGAGGATAACTTATTGAATCAAATGAGAGAATCTTACAAGATTTATACACACAATATCGTAATGTGAAACCCTTCCTTACAAGATCTCCAAGGCGCTCTCCGTCTTCTTCTCTTTAGACTCCTTTAATGGCTTTCTTAGCAAACCCTAACAAAAGTTCCTTCTTACTCAAGAACTCTCAAGCAATCTTTAGCCTCCAAGCAGACCAAAGCTAGAGGCATGAGTAGTCCTATTTATGGCTCTCTTAACTTTTTTACAGTCCGGAGCAATCTTGACCGTCGAAAAAAGGAAATTTAGATCTAAACCGTTTATAGAATCCACCAGTCCCCGACTCACTGGTGTACTGGAAGTATAACATTGATCACTAGTATGAGTGAGTTTTGGACCCCTAGAACTTGCTAGAACGAATTCTTATTTTACCAGCAAACTGACGGTATAACGGCGGTATGCCACCGATACGCCGGTATGATACTCATTGCTCTTTTGAGCCCTGTATCGTTGCTCTGACTCCTCCAGGCTCCTCTGATTACCGGACGGCGCCCGTCACACTACATAATTGACATATACTGCACTATGCATCTTCCTCCTTGAGGCATATTGGGCCGGTAATTTTATTGGTTAGAAACACTGACTTTTGCAACTTTCTTCGCGACTCTCTGATCTCTTTGAGGTCCAAGAAACAGGATATTGTGTTTCTATCTAGTATCGAAACCAAGCATCACGCTATTGTCACCGTCACCGCGATTGTCGAGATTACATGGCTACACCTTATATTCTTGCTAACATAGTCATATCACTATCTCCACAGCCACTCCTATCTATTTGTGATCAGATCAGTGTCGTTTCGGTTGCCAGCAATCCAGTGTTCGAGAATTATACAGTGAGCCCGGCTCACGGTGCACTTTTTCTATGTCATCAAGTCGAGGAGAATCAAGATGCACGAAGAATACGGCTCACTAAATAATAATAATAATAATAATAATAATAATAATAATAAATGCAAATCCACTTCGGAAACTACATTCGAGATCGAGAGAGAGAGAATTCAAGCAAACTCACATTGATATGTTCACCAGGTGGAAGCTGCACACCGTGAAAAATTCAGATGGAAAAAATCACAGGACAATCGAGTCCAACCCTGAAAAACCTCCACTATTGGAATACGAAATACACTAACTCCGTACAAGCTTCTCACCAATCCAAACCGGATCACCACAACTACTTGAAATAAAGAATTGATTACAATCACGAAGAATGAAGACGGCGAAAAAGATATCCGAAACGATCTCCTCTTCGAAGTAGCCGTCAAAACCTTTCTTTCTCTCTTTCTTCAAAAGTTGTAAAAACTCCTTTGCAATCTTTTTAGGGTTACCCCTTTCTCTCTCTCTCTCTCTTCAAAAGTTGTAAAAACTCCTCTTGCAATATTTTTTAGGATTAAAAAACACCTAATATATACCCCCTCAAAACCGCAACTAATCTGGACCACATGATGTAATCTAACGGTGTATAAAACACCCCAAATCCCGCACAACTCGCCGACAACCGAACTCGTCCAGCTGTGTTTTCAAGCCAGCAAGGTTGAAACCGAGTTCTGGCCAAACTCTGTCCTCTCTGGACAGAACTGGTGCTGCTCCAATTTTCCGAGTTTCTAGGAATGGTACTCGTCGCCTCCCCGAGCTTCTCCGACACACGGATGACACTCGTCGCACTCCGGGATATTCTCCACATAGTTTGGGAACCCCATCCAACTCCAACATCAAGTGGAGGAGAATTATGGTACACGATAAGTCCGGCTCACTGAATAATTTCTCCACTTTGTGCTCCAATTGACCCAGTAGAACAAAAAATAAATAACAAATGTAAATCCAGTTCAGAAACTACATGAGAGAGAGAGAGAGAGAGAGAATTCAACCGAACTCACATTGATAAGTTCACCAGGCGGAGGCTGCACGCCGTTCCCGACTGCCACATCGCAGTAGCCGAGCCCGGACCTGACGAAGTTCATGTCGCACTGGGGCTCCCCACCGTGGCGTAGTACTCGACCTGGTGGCCCTTGCCGCATCGGCAGGGACCATCCGGCGGAGGACAGGAAGACGCCAATGCCGGCTTGGAACATGAGCCCCCTCTTGCTCAAGGAGACCACCGACGGAGTGGGCTTGGGGAGGGGAGGGGCGACGCGGGATTATTGTTCGGGATGGGAGTGGATAGAGTTGGAATTGTTGCTGCCATTGGTGTGGCTGTGTTTTGTGTTTGAAGCTTTTTTCTTGGTGATGCTTTGCTGCCTCTCAATCTAAAAGTCGGGCTGGCTGTTATGTGGTTTCAAATGGGACCAGGGAGGGTATCTTTGAGGATTATGGTGAGTCTCTATGAATAGGGTAAGTTAAAAGAAAAATGCACGGGCTGGTCTGTGCCCGTCCGTGTGGCACAACATTATTGTCTTTTTCTATTTGCATGGTCCTATCGCGGTTGACTTGTCAAATAGGATTACGTCACGTGACAGACGGATTGGCCCACGGGCGAATAAATAAGCAACGTCCAAGTTAAAATGGTCCAAGCAAACTTAAAAAAAAAAAAAACAAGAAAAAACAAGAAAGAACCTAAATTACAACTTGATACGTTCAACTATTTAAAATGTTCAGCTTCATATCCTCAATTTTGATATGTGCTAACATAATACCCTCAACTATATAACAATTTTTATGTTAATACCCAAAATTTAAAAAAAGACAAAATTGTCCTCCTCTATCCAAACCCCACACCCCTCCCCTCCCCTCCCGACAGCACATCTCCCCATCCCCCTCCCCTCTATCTTCCGTAGCCACCCCCCCCCCCCCCCCCCCCCCCCCTCTCTGGCAACGACAACTGGATGGGAGGAGGGGCGTCGCAGTAGCAGCAGCGACATGAGCGACTCACATGGCACGCAGCCGGAGGTGGGCGCGGCGTGGGCCGACCGGAGCGGCTCGGGAGTGGGGGGTAGCGGGTGTAATGCCCCGCTCCGAACGGATACTTATGGAACACTACGCTGCTTCGACTCGGTTGAGAATCGAGTCTCGGGGAAACCTTACCGCCAAATCAACATGGACGAAGTGCAATGAACCCTTCGAATTAATCGAACGGCTTCTATTGAAATAAGTCCAAGAGTTTTCGTTGGTTGCTTTGCTTTTTGGTTTTGTGTTGCTTTGTGTTTTGAGTTGCTTTCGATGACTTGGTTTTCATGATTTCGCTTTCCTCGCTTTGCGCGTTCTTTTCGAATCGTAAGGGAAAGAGATTGAAGTATGCTAACCAAGTATTGTTGCATTTTCAGGACGCATAACCAAAGAGTGAACGTCGCCTAAGGCTTCCCCATCCTCTCGTTCAATTCATTCGGTGAGTGGCTTAGGCCCTTCGATGAATCCTTTAAGTCTGCATGCCTAATAAAGAATCTCTAGTTCACATAAATATGTTGCCTCACTAAAAAAAGATAAGCTAAAAGAGAAAGAAAGTATTGCATGCTTCAAGTATAGAAGTGCTAACTTACTAGTTGCTTATGGAATGCTTAACTGTCCCTTGTATGCTGTGCATTGAGTATTATGGCAAGAAAAACTCTGGACTTGAGCTAGAAAATGAGAAAAAGAGATAAACTTGTTGTGCATGGTTCATCAGTTGCATGATAGCATATTTTCTGATAGGACTTGCATTCATGCATTTGGTCGGGACAACTTGTGCACAAGGATTATCTCTCGAGCGGTCCCTGGGGCACTGGGGATCGTTCGGACCGGAAAGAGATCTAGATACCCTGAGGCTTGAACGTCCTTATTTACGGGAGGGTAGACACGTCCATTAGTAAGATGGGCTTGTACGTCCCAACTGCTAATTCCGTGGAGGGGACCATCATATAGTTAGGGCGCATGCTAGGTTTACCTTCTTGCATACCTAACACTTGATGCCTTTATCGATTCATAAGTTATTCATATGCAAATTGTGGCTAACTTGTGTGTCTGCTGCAGGGATAACCGCTCGGCCGTGGGTAAGAAATATCATATGCATATGCTATATATTGTCTATGTTTTCTTGCATGAATTGTTAAAAAGAATCTAGACAACCAGAAAGACCACCTAATAATGCTAGCTTCATATGCTTTACTTAGTGTGGATTTCTAAGGTGAGTTTGGCCACGGTCGCTCACCAGTACATGTGGTAGTACTGACCCACGTTTGTGGGAAAATATCCAGGTACTGGAAGCAAGAGTTTGGCAAGCATCATCAACCTGAATCAGCGTGTACGCACCCTTCCCTAGGACTGTGTTCGTGCTGCTTCCTCTGCTGCTTACCTCTCCAGTGGGCTACTCTTCTTTTGCTAGATGTTTTGGTTATTTTGGTCCTACTACAAGGGCATAATGTAATGAGCGTTGTGGCTAGTTTTGGGAATGTGAAAAGAGTTGTAAGCCTTATAAGGCATATTTTGTAACTCAGCCAAGCAAACACTTTGTAATCCAAATCTTCGGTATTCAATAAAAAGAAAGTATTTTGTGTGCTATCAAATGTGTTCAACTTTGGTTCTCTGCATTTACTCTGTGGCTATATATGTATATTTTTGTCTCTCTTGTGTCTTGTGCAGATACTTTGCCTGGTGCAAGCGCAACTTAGGCTTGCACGACATCTCGCCCAAGCGAGGACGAATAAACGGTTCCGTAGGGACCAAGCGAGGACGATCGGCCCCTACGGGATCGGGGCGCGACAGGTGGTATCAGAGCATGGTTCAACGCCTTTGGCCTCTTCAAATATCGTTTTCAAAAATGATACAAGTTTTCAAGCGATTTTAAAAGTCCCGAATTTCGAAAATTGATTTCGAATCTATAAGAAGTAAATCGAGTGAGAAAGGTCCCTAAGAGTTTGAAAAACCCAACGTCCCATGCAATAAGTCCATAATACATTATGAGACTAATGCAAGCTACCTTCTTTTGTAACAAAGATGACAAAAACAGGTGCTGGTAATCCTGAGACATCGCGCGCAGCTAGCGTGAGCGATGATCAAATGGATAGACTGATTGCAATATTACATAATCAAAACGATCGTCATGCTGCGCAACAAGAACGATTCGAGGCTCAGCAGCAACGAGCTAATGCTAGAGCCTCGGCGCAACAAAAGCAGCTTGACTTTCTGACTCAAATTATGACAACACTAGTAGCACACAGTGGTGCATCGGGCACCGCCGCAACACCTGTGACTGCCCCGACCATGCCTCAAGACGCAGGATTAGCAGAAACAAATGAGCCTCATCGCACGCGCCGGAAAGTCTACCTTTAAAGGCGCTGAGTTTCTGAAGTTGAACCCTCCGGAGTTTGAAGGCAGGACCACGCCGGATAAGGTGATGGACTGGGTCGCAAAGATGGAGAGCTTGTTTAGCTTTGCCTCAATACCTGCGAACAAGAGGGTGGCGTGTGCGGATATGCAGCTGCGGTTACGTGCACACGATTGGTGGGAAGTCAAGAAAGCGGACCTTGCCACCAAGTATCAGGATGGTAGGATCACTTGGGGAATATTCAAGAAAGTATTCCTTGCACATTACCTCCCACCAGCTGTCAGGCAGAGAAAAGAAGACGAGTTTACCGAACTTAAGCAAGGGAACATGTCCGTCGAAGATTATGAGTCGAAATTTTCCAAGCTTGCTAAGTTCGCTAGTTCAATGATTCCCGACGAGGGAGCCCGCACACATCGGTTCATAAAAGGCTTAAACGATAATCTGAAAAAAGATGTTATGAACCGGGAGTGCAAAACGTACATCCAAGCATTTGAGGCAGCGGTGCAGAATGAGCAGTTTACGCTGCAAGGTACTGCGGACAAGGCACCGGCTCCTCGAAACCCTCCTGCTAAAAGATACCATAATGGAGAAAAGAAAACAGCGGGCGAGCGGCGCCCAGGTCCTACGTGCAATTACTGCCACAAACCAGGTCATACCGTGGATGTTTGTCGTGCTGCAAATAACGAGTGTTTTAACTGTGGGGAGAAAGGGCATCTGGCAGTGAACTGCCAAAACAAGAGGGTTCCGCCGCCATACCAGAGTGGGAACAATAAGACTGCTCGGGTTGAGACTCAGACCCCTCCGGGTCCTGCTCTTGAACCAACTGATCAGATAAGACCTAGAGTGTATCAGTTGAATATTGAGCGTGATGAGAGCGGACACGATGTTGGTGAGTCTATTTCCTTTGATCTCTTGATGCATCGTTTATCGCCTCCTTGATCTCTTAAGTTTCGAGGACGAAACTTTTTCTCAGTGGGGTAGTATGTAATTCCCCGCTCCGAACGGATACTTATGGAACACTGCGCTGCTTCGACTCGGTTGAGAATCGAGTCTCGGGGAAACCTTACCGCCAAATCAAACACGGACGAAGTGCAATGAACCCTTCGAATTAATCGAACGGCTTCTATTGAAATAAGTCCAAGAGCTTTCGTTGGTTGCTTTGCTTTTTGGTTTTGTGTTGCTTTGTGTTTTGAGTTGCTTTCGATGACTTGGTTTTCATGATTTTGCTTTCTCGCTTGCGCGTTCTTTTCGAATCGTAAGGGAAAGAGATTGAAGTATGTTAACCAAGTATTGTTGCATTTTCAGGACGCATAACCAAAGAGTGAACGTCGCCTAAGGCTTCCCCATCCTCTCGTTCAATTCATTCGGTGAGTGGCTTAGGCCCTTCGATGAATCCTTTAAGTCTACATGCCTAATAAAGAATCTCTAGTTCACATAAATATGTTGCCTCACTAAAAAAAGATAAGCTAAAAGAGAAAGAAAGTATTGCATGCTTCAAGTATAGAACTGCTAACTTACTAGTTGCTTATGGAATGCTTAACTGTCCCTTGTATGCTGTGCATTGAGTATTGTGGCAAGAAAAACTCTGGACTTGAGCTAGAAAATAAGAAAAAGAGATAGACTTGTTGTGCATGGTTCATCAGTTGCATGATAGCATATTTTCTGATAGGACTTGCATTCATGCATTTGGTCGGGACAACTTGTGCACAAGGATTATCTCTCGAGCGGTCCCTGGGGCACTGGGGATCGTTCGGTCCGGAAAGAGATCTAGATACCCTGAGGCTTGAACGTCCTTATTTACGGGAGGGTAGACACGTCCATTAGTAAGATGGGCTTGTACGTCCCAACTGCTAATCCCGTGGAGGGGACCATCATATAGTTAGGGCGCATGCTAGGTTTACCTTCTTGCATACCTAACACTTGATGCCTTTATCGATTCATAAGTTATTCATATGCAAATTGTGGCTAACTTGTGTGTCTGCTGCAGGGATAACCGCTCGGCCGTGGGTAAGGAATATCATATGCATATGCTATATATTGTCTATGTTTTCTTGCATGAATTGTTAAAAAGAATCTAGACAACCAGAAAGACCACCTAATAATGCTAGCTTCATATGCTTTACTTAGTGTGGATTTCTAAGGTGAGTTTGGCCACGGTCGCTCACCAGTACATGTGGTAGTACTGACCCACGTTTGTGGGCAAATATCCAGGTACTGGAAGCGAGAGTTTGGCAAGCATCCTCAACCTGAATCAGCGTGTGCGCACCCTTCCCTAGGAGTGTGTTCGTGCTGCTTCCTCTGCTGCTTACCTCTCCAGTGGACTACTCTTCTTCTGCTAGATGTTTTGGTTATTTTGGTCCTACTACAAGGGCATAATGTAATGGGCATTGTGGCTAGTTTTGGGAATGTGAAAAGAGTTGTAAGCCTTATAAGGCATATTTTGTAACTCAGCCAAGCAAACACTTTGTAATCCAAATCTTCGGTATTCAATAAAAAGAAAGTATTTTGTGTGCTATCAAATGTGTTCAACTTTGGTTCTCTGCATTTACTCTGTGGCTATATATGTATATTTTCGTCTCTCTTGTGTCTTGTACAGGTACTTTGCCTGGTGCAAGCGTAACTTAGGCTTGTACGGCATCGCACCCAAGCGAGGACGAATAAACGGTTCCGTAGGGACCAAGCGAGGACGATCGGCCCCTACGGGATCGGGGCGCGACAGCGGGTGGGGCAGAGCAGGGCAAGGGGTCGTGGGGGGTGTCTCAGGGTGGGGGGAGATCATAGGCGGGGGGGGAGGGGGAAGGTCACAGGCAGGAGGGGGGTCACAGGGTGTGGGGAGGGGGCTGCGGCTGTCGGAGAGAGAGGGCGGGGGGTGTCACTACCACATTTATAGATGAGGGTATTTTTGTCATTTAGCATATTTGTTACACAAGTATAACTAAGGTAATGGATGAGTTATCAGATATCAGTCAAGTAAGATACCAAGGTATAGAGCTAGCTAAGTTACATTTATTTAGTGAGGGTATTGGTGTAGGTATTAGGGTATATTGATACTATGGTTAGAGTATTGTATAGGCTGCATTATATTAATTAGTATAAGATAATATGTATATTATCTAGTATTATTAACTAGTATATGTAGATATTGAGTAACAATAGCTAGTTTAGCAAATAACTCTAGTTATGAACCTAGAAAACTAGTTTGACCTAGTATCACCTAATAACTACTAGTATGGACTAGTAATCACTCTAGAAGCTAGTTATGGACCTAGAAATCTAGATAACAACTGGTTTGACCTAGTTGGACTAGAGTGGCCTGGTCTTGACCTAGAAAATTATATTTAGTGCATTGTGGCTCATTTATCACTTCTTTACACCCAATTGACATGATATTCATATATAGGTGTCACGCCCCAGTCCTAAAATATCGAGGGACTGGACACGTGGCAACGGCCAGCAGTACGCACCGATGGACAACCCAATTTAATGGAGCCATCAGGGCGTACTTAAGCTGTAAATAAGGTCTACTACAACAAGTCATACTAATCTCATCCATAAAGATAAAGAAATAACTGCATAATGAAATGGAAATAAGTAGCAACAATAATCACAGCAAGTCAGTCGGAGAAACAATCCGACTTAAGTCTGAATAACTGGCTCTATAGGCCAGGAACAGAAGAGGTAAACATGAAATAGTACTGAGTACTGGAACAGGCACTCAGGAGAAGTCCTCGGCAGTCACCTCGTCTTCAGTGTTTGGTTCTATTCCAGCAATAGCTTCAGCTCCAGTCCCGTATACCTCGGGGTACTGCTCCTCTGCTAAACCTGGGGACATAATCCATTCCAGGTCCTCAGTGGACATAGCAAGGCACAAATAATACAAGCCAAATGAATAAGCAGTGCAATAAATAAATGAACAGCAGGGTAAACTAAGTAACCATCTATGTGATATACAAATGAGAGCAACACTAGTACTCAGGCTGAGACCGCTACAAGCTCTGTGTCGGGGAGCCGGTAGCAGCAATAACACGTAAAGGGTCTAGCTCTGCTGGAGAGTCTACAACCTCACAATAATAGTAGATATATATATAGAACAGCCTGTAGCCTGTGTGTCTCTCCCCACCCAATGTAATCACGTAAGCCATGACCATAACGTCTCATGTCCATGTCAGCGGGATTATAACTAATGCAACAAGTCATACTGTCTATAAATAAATGTCTCTGTCAAGTCCTGTATCCTATACAGAATTACCACGAATATCTCAGGAAGATTCTGTCCATAATAGTGTCAAGTGTCCTGGGTTGTAGGGTACTTGATAGGTCAAGTACAAGAGTAAGGGGATCGTAAATCCATTTCTAAATGACGTACCCAACGCCGCGTACGGTGTCAGCACCCGACTATGATCGGACACTAGGTACGTCATACGTTCCCTAGGTTAAGCAGTTTAAATCAGTTTATATGAATTTATACAAGACATCCAGCAAAGTATTTTTACAGATAATATGAAAATAATGACTGCAAGTTTGGCAAGGTGCACTTGCCTGAGGTTTGAATTCCACTTAGGTCCTGGTTTCGGAAATTTCCAAAAATGTCTCCGAAAGCTGAAATAAATAGTACCATCACGCTCAGAAGGTGTCAAACAGCTAGGAATGCCTGTCCTTGGGTCCAATTTGGAGACAAGGGCAAAAACGACAATTTTGGGCCAAAATGGGGTCCACCGGTAGGCCCGCTTTGCACCGAAAAATGTGTCGGGGTCAACGGTCTCCAAATTCACCAAACTTAGTGTCAACAGGTCAGGAACGCTGATACGAACCCAACGGAACTTTTAGATTTGAATTCCGATGAGCCGATCACAAAATCGTCCGTCGAGCGGGGCCTGTGGGGCCCACGACACGCGATTTCGTCAACGTTCTCAGAATCGAACCAAACTTGACCCACAGGACACGAGTCCGATGGTACAAGTTTTATCTCGATCTGACGTGTGTGCACGAAGTTAGGGTGAATTGCAGAAAAGGCGGATACGGGGCGATGTCTGCGGATACGCGTTGATTCCGGTGTGCACGCACACCCGAATCAGCTTCCGCGAAATCCCACATGTCCGTATCAATGACGCGCACGTATCTGTGAAGACCGCACATGACCAAGTCGTCCCGTTTGACGGGGCGCACTCAGTTCCGGGGTGAAACAGGGTCTGGTTTTTCCTGTTTTTGGATCGCGGTGTGCGATCACCACAGGACGCGATGCCCCGAGCGGTTTGTCCGGGCACCGAGAGGGTCATACAGGCTTCGCGTAGGAATTTACAGAATCAAAATTGGAGATACAGGGTGCAAGATACGAGTACCTGAAGGGGACCCAAAAAACCGGGGTTCGAGCTGTGTCCGACACGTGTCGGACACCAAATCGAAAGCTAGGGTTAGGGTTAGAGCTCACTGGCCGGCGGCGGGGACGGCGGCTGGGGAGGCGCTGAGGCGGAGGAGGCCGGGGGCTCGGGCGGCTCTGGCGACGTTGGCCGGAGGTGGAGGCGCTCGGCAGGCGGCCGGAGGCAGCGTCGGAGGGGGTCGCTCGCGGGAGGAGGAGGAAGAAGAGGAAGGGGAGAGGGCAGCCGGCGGCTGGAGGAGCTGGGCGGCTCTGGAGGAGCTGGGTGGAAGGAGGTGGCGGCGAGGTCACGGCGGGGAGGTCGGCCGGAGAACGCGGCGGCGAGGCGTCTAGGGTTTGGGGGTTGAGGAGAATGGAGGAGGAGGAGAACGGGGGGGAAGAGGGGTTTTATAGGGGGCCGGTAGCCGCTCGTGGCCGGGGGAGTCGGAGACGAGGAGGACGTGGCCGTGGGTTGCGGCGAGGAGGATGTGGCCGGCCGAAAAATGCGGCGGCGGCTGAGGAGCGGGGAGAGGGAGTCGTGCGGGTAGGGGTGACCGGGGAGATGGGCCGGGTCGGGCGCAGGTTCGGGTTTGGCCGACCCGCCCGACCCGCTAGGCCAAGGGGGCTGGGCTGGGTGCTAACGGGCTCGGCCCACTGGGCCGGGCCGGGCCCAAAAACTAAAAACAGTAATAAATAATAACTAATAATTAATTAATTTAATTAGAAAATAGTTTTTAGGCTTTTAAAAATAGGTCTGAGGTCCAAATAAATTCAGAAAAATTACCCTAAGTCCGGTTTTCTATTTTACACCATAAAATCATATTTTCATTTCTTTTTAAGGTTAGTTATTAGCAATTAAAAATTACAAACTCACCACATGACCTATGTAAATTCCTGAAAAATTGCATATTAATTCCCAAAAATGATTTTTAAAAAAAAATCTGAAAATTTAGGGTGTTTACAATAGGGCTGTGTGACACCAGCTCAGACATCGAGATGTACCATTTGCTCAGGACCAGAGGCGAGTACATTCTTTGATAGTGTTTTTATTTGATAGTCTCTATGTACATGTATTTAGTATTGAGATATTTGATTCTTGACAAGATGGCTACACGGATTAAGATACGTGGATTCTTGTCATAAGATGTTATTGTTGTGATTATTCAGTGATCGTCTTGTCCTACTTCGTGATTACTCAGTGATCGTCGTGTCGTGCTTCGTGATTATATAGACAATGATCATAGTGCTATGTTTGATAATAAACGAAAGAAATGAGACAAGGTTTATACGAAACCCGCTCTTTGGTTTACAAACAAGTTGCTATAGGAGTCTGATCTGCAGTCGATCACTTTGTCCCTTGGACCACACGATGATGAAGAAGTGCCATAGAAGGCAGGAAACAACTTCGAAGGTTGCAAAAGAGAGTGGATGCTCGATGCCAAAGTCGTCGATCGCTACTCTTTGCCTGAGCTCTGGATTCTTCTCTCTCAAAGACTCTTCGACTCTTAGTTCCTTGACCTTCTCTCTTGATCTTGGAATCTTTGACCTTCAATTTTTCCTCTTCTTCTCGACCAATTTTCTCTACCCTGGACCTCTGTCAATAGAGGTCTCTATTTATAGAGTTTTAGTGACAGTGACCACACAGTCGGCGTAGAAACCGAGCAGTGGAAAGTATGACACCTTTTTACGCGATGGTTACAATAACCGTTGTCCACGTATAAATAATCTCATGAATGAGCATGTGACGCGTGTCTCATTAAGAGACAACCCGTATAACTGCTGCGAAGATCACGGCATAAAAACCACGTAGGTAGTTATCCCTTGCGTAGAAAAGGTTGGCGTAGAAGCCAATAGCTGTCACTATGGCGTAGAAGCCAAAGAGTTATCAAACCGGCATAGAAGCCGAGTAGGCGTAGAAGCCGAATGGGCACAGAAGCTGAGGGGGCATGGAAGCCGAGTGGGCACAGAAGCCGAGTGGGCGTAGAAGCTGAGCAGGCATAACGTGCAAGAGTGATGATGTGGACGTTTTAGCCGAAATTACGGCTTTTGGAGATATAATCAAATCTCTTGCATTAAATGCAGAGATCTGCCATCATTCTGCGTATTGAATGTAGAGGTGTGTCTTGAAGATCTGCCATCATTCTGTGCATTAAATGCAGAGACGTGCCTCGAGCCCTGTACGAAGAGCAGCTTTTGACGTGGCAGCCTGTTTGTCTTCTGTGGAGCGTAAAAAGCTCACATCTGCCTGTGTAAAACTAGGTAGCGTATTCCTTTGTATGCGTAAAAGTAGTTTACGCCGAGGAGATGTCACTAAACGACAGTTTGGTGACATTAATCAAATCTTTTGCATTAAATGCAGAAATCTGCTATCATCCTGCGCATTAAATGCAGAGGCGTGTCTCGAAGATCTGCCACCATTCTGCGCATTAAATGCAGAGACATGCCTCGAGCCCTGTACGAAGAGCAGCTTTTGACGTGGCAGCCTGTTTGTCTTCTGTGGAGCGTAAACAGCTCACATCTGCCTATGTAAAACTAGGCAGCGTATTCCTTTGTATGCGTAAAAGCAGTTTACGCCGAGGAGATATTGCTAAACGATGGTTTGGTGACATTAATCAAATCTCTTGCATTAAATACAAAAATCTGCCATCATCCTGTGCATTAAATGATAGTCTGGGTCGCTGTGTCGCACCATCATTATAGCCGCCGTCTGGGTAGTCGTGCAGTACTCTTTGTCAGGAGTCAGACGTCAGGTTCACTACATGATTTGACAGGTTCATTTCGAGGAATACGAAGCGTTCCTCGTACACTTCAATGCTGCATTAACAGCGAATGAGTTTTACGCCATAAAGGCGATATAGCACCCTTTTTACGCTGAAGTAGCCTGGACGTACTGTATTACGCGGATAGTCCTTGAGCTTATATTTTACGCTATACTTAGCGAAAAAGCTCTGTTGTACGCCGATGGCTCCGAAGTCATATTTTACGTTGTCCAGCACCAACATGTTGCATATAGCTATCCAGCGTATTTTTCATGCTTCTACAATATCCCCTTCAAAGTTTTCAAATTTCTCGTAATTTGGAACGCTTTGAATGAAGCATGAAACGGTCAAAGTCTGACTCATTCTTCAATGCTGATTTCTTGGCGGATTCTTGGGGATTTGTTGGGATTCGGTGTGTTCTCTTTTGCCTATATAAAGGCTGGGGAGTTAACCTGTTCTTCCCATATTTTTTTTACCATACAGAGATGATCGCCGGAGTTCGTTAGGTCGACTTGAGGAAGAAGAAGACCATGTTCTTCCAGCATGTAAGGAGCCAAAAAAGAAGGCATCTTCGAGCAAGTGTCCTCTGCAACGATGGATCATGGAAGGATATCATAGCCTCCCTTGCTCGGGATAATCAACAACTTCATATGGCGTTCACCCAGGAGAGAGGAAGGGTCACATTTGACCACACAGCTTGCAAGCTGTATTTTTTCCTGATACGACGGTGGACGAGGGCAGACAAACTGTAACTGCCGTCCGAGATTGAGTTGGGTCAAATATTTTAACTCAATCTGTCATGACGTATGGAGGATGGGCTCTGAATAATTCAGGCAGGCCCAGTTTTGTATCCTCCTGCCATTAATTATTTTCTTGTTAATCGGTCGCAAAAACCGACTAACTGCTAAAGAAGACGGAAGAAGATCTCCACCAATACGAGAACCTGGCAGAACAGATTCTGGGGGTGGCCTTCCGATGACGATGAGGAAATCCTTTGTAGACGGGATTTCCCTCATATGTAATCATGAAAATAAAGAAAAACCCTCTGTAGACCAGATTTCCCTCATATGTAATCATGATTCAAATAAAATCGTCTTCTTTTGTGCATATGATTATCTTGCCATATATTTTGCTGTGATGAAGTCTGAATATGTGTAGCTTCGACACGTCTGGTAACTTTACGCCGACTCTGATAGAGAGAGTATTAGGTCCCGTCCTGTCCTTTACGCATAACTAAGGATGCGCAGAAAGCCGCTTAGCATTTAAGTCGAGTATTCGAACTGTTCTGCTGTTAGAAATAGGGAGCCGCGTAGAATTCTGAACCGTCACTTCTGATAAAAAGAGTTTTTGTTCAGACCCTCATCTTCAAGAATGATTTCCCAAAAATTCCTTGATATAGGGCGAGAAACGGCTGTCAAATTGAGTCGCCATCTTGAACTGTAGATAAAATATTCAGACTGGATTCTGGATGAACATCCAATCGACCCAAGAAGAAGAGTCATCTTCAAAGTTGAACTCTGTATGCTTCGGGGTACTTGGGATATTTTTGGGGCCAAGAAGGAGTATCCTCTGCGTGAAGTTATGGATCTGTTGCCTCCGATCGTAAAAGCCACCGAGCGTGAAATCATAAATTTGTAGCTCCTGAGCGTGAAGTCGTAGGTTTGTAGCCTCTCGAGCATAAAAGCTACCGAGCATAAAAGCATCTGAGCGTAAAACCATAGACTTATAGTCTCTGAGCGTAAAACCGTAGATTTGTAGCTGCCGAGCGTAAAAAGCTTCTTGGCGTAGAAACTGTAGATTTGTAGCCTCTGAAAAGGAAATCTTCCGAGCGTGAAGTTGTGGATCTGTTGCCTCTGAGCGTAAAAGCCACCGAACGTGAAATCATAAATTTGTAGCTCCTGAGCGTGAAGTCGTAGGTTTGTAGCCTCTCGAGCGTAAAAGCTACCGAGCATAAAAGCATCCGGGCGTAAAACCATAGACTTGTAGGCTCCGAGCATAAAACCGTAGATTTGTAGCTGCCGAGCATAAAAAGCTTCTTGGCGTAGAAACTGTAGATTTGTAGCCTCTGAAAAGAAAATCTTTTGAGCGTGAAGTTGTGGATCTGTTGTCTCTGAGCGTAAAAGCCACCGAGCATAAAATCATAAATTTGTAGATCCTGAGCGTGAAGATGTAGGTTTGTAGCCTCTCGAGCGTAAAAGCTACCGAGCATAAAAGCATCCGGGCGTAAAACCATATACTTGTATCCTCCGAGCGTAAAACCGTAGATTTGTAGCTCCCGAGCGTAGAAAGCTCCTTGGCGTAGAACCATGAATCTGCTTTGCACGAAAACTTTTCGAATTTGCTGACTGTCCGCCTTCCCTGAGTAATAGGCTGACGTAGTACCCAATCATAATCGAATATTAATTGTCGGATTTGGTTCGGGATTCGAGGAGTCCATCCGAACTCTATATATACCCCAAGGCTCTCAGAGAAAAACTTTTCATCTGTCTTTGCAAAAGAAAGCCTTCGTCTCTTCGAGTTCTCTCCTTCGTTTCCTCTCCGAGCACTCAGAGTTTTCAGCAATGGCCCCGAAACCAATCTCTGCTCCTAAGGGAAAGAAGGCCGACTCTTCTTCTCGCTCCTCTGCCCAAGCAAGAGCGTCTTCCGTCGGGCAAGGCGAACTTCATTCTGAACGAAGTGTCCCGCCGACGAGTAGCACACCCGGAGTTAAAGGTAAAGCTTTTGGGACGAAAAAAACGACGAAAATCTTTCGCACACGTTGTACGTGAACGCGCTAGGTCGTCTTCTGTGCTGATAGCCTCTTCGAGGAAGATGATGCACAGAGATGTTTCATCTTTTACGCCCACATTTCTAATGTGTCAGCGTAAAAAATCCATGTTTTCGCAGTTGAGCGTAAAAACTTTGACTGTCGAAAACTTAGAGTATACCATAAAATTTGATTTTTACGCTTCTGGATGAAAATTCTGGCGTAATAACTCGAATTTTGGCAGTCTGGCGTAAAATACAGACTGTATACTGCCAACCTTGAATTTTACGCTTAGGAAATAGATTCCAGCGTAAATGATCAAGTTTTTACAGTCTTGGCGTAAAGCACAGACTGTTGACTTTTGGCATATGCTGCAAGATTGTGATGTCTAGTATAGAAACTGACGTGTTCTTCTCGCATTTTGTAGTTGACCTGCATATGTCTCTGCTGGCCGAGGTGATGGGTTCTGCTGCCGGGATGCTGTATTCTAACTACCTGGAGGATTTGTCCCACGTGACATTTCCTATCTACGGACCCCAGTATCCTGAAGGAAGGGGAATCCTGATATCGGCTCAAGGCGAGCGAACGCTGTTGAACATGATCAATGGAGAGCCCCTGATGTACGTAGACGGGGACCAGTATATAAAGTCGGCTTTTCTCTTCGGGGACATGATTGACAAGCAGTCCCAGACGAAGCCCAAGAAAGAACTCTGGGTTTTCCCTGCCGGGGGCTTGGTCATGTATCTGCCCAAGATGCTGAGAGACTACCCCATCTCGGCATTCTTCCATGCCACACATCCCAGGAGGATGTCGTGGGTGCTGACTCCCAATCTTCACGGCAGGCCGGGGAAGATATTTTACCAGAAAGGATCTGGCCAAGGGTCATTTGTCAGCCGTTCTTCCGGCTCTGTGATGTCGTTCAGGGGATTGTATCCGGGCAGTGTCCGGAGTGAAGACAGTTTACTGCTCCAGCCGGTCCAATTACCGACTTTCTGCAATGACTTTATGGGTCATGGAGGAGTATACTCCAAGGTCAATCCTCGGTGCAATGGGTGGATCACCCCAACAAATCTTCGATGGGCTCGCTTAGCTGACTGGGCCCTGGAGCATTTTCAGGCCGAGCTGGAGAGCATTGGTCTGTACGAAGCTGTGAATGCCACCAGTGTTGGGTTGCCTCTCAACCCCAACCTATTTCTGGATTTGATGGAGCGATATATCTCGCTCACCGGAACTTTCGCCACTCCACAGGGGGAGTTAGGATTGGCCCTCTTCGAGATGACAGAGATTTCGAGACTATCAATGGGGGATGCTCCTTATGAAGAGTATGTTCCCACAAATCGGGAGCTGGGGGATTCAGACCTTCGGGTGGTGGAAGTATACCAGGAGCTGATGTGTCACTACCTGGCGTGCACCACCTTTTATGATGAGCCTTCAGATTTGGCTCACACCAATAAATGGGCGTCCTACCTCTTCTTTCACCGGGCCAGGGCTGCTAGGCCAGAGAAAGTCTTGGATAGCAAGGATCATCCCCTGAGCTTTCTGAGCGTGCTTAGTGCTCAGGTAGTCGATGATCTTATGGAAAACGCTGGGGCTCCAGATCAGATTCTCGACGAAGGGATAGGAAAATATCCTGCAGGCACTAACGCCTACAGTTATCTGAGGCATTGTCGCAGGCCTCTGTCCAAGGAAGCTCAACTGGCTGGCTTCCTTTCTATATGGCTGTGCCGACTGGTGGTACCCGACATTGCATCTGCGGACCGCATTCACCGGAATACCTTATGGCCTGCAGTGCGTCTGGTGTTCAGGGCAAGACTGGGCTTGCTCCCTGCCATGGTGTGCCGCATACAAGCTGGCCTGAGGGCCATGACTGATGGGCTGCTTGCCGATGAAACTCGGCGTGATAGCTTTCCCCGGGTAGAATTACCATACCTGTATTTGATGGGATGGTTAATTCTCCATAACCCCAGGGTGATGTCTCCCGGCTCTGGCAGTAGTTCGGGGGGTAGTTTCTTGCTGAATTACAAGAAATCCTCCTGGAACGTGACCACAATTTTAGACTGTCGGCGGGTGCTGAATTTCAGTCACAGCTGGAAGCTCTTCTGCACTGTCCCCTCTGTACATCTCAATCAACAGGGGATCAGACTTCAGGATATAGGCGACGGGAAGACCGTTCTTTCTCCTGAGGCTTTTAATTGGTTGGTCTACATTAGACCTTCCCATTTACTGTACAGAAGTGAAGACCAATGCTTCTTAGAGCCCTACCTGCCTAGTCGGTTCGCCAGGTAGTTTGGGTATGACCAATTGCACGTGGGCAATACCGTCACCAGCTTCAGGTCCAGGGGTGGACTCATCGATGGAGCGAGAGGATGGCGATACTTCATCATGGGTTACACTGAAGCAATTTTTACTGTGCCCGTCATTTCACTCTCCACGGAGCTGCGCATCCTCCACTCGTATGCCCAGTTCTATGTGGCAACCAACACCTTCCATCGCAATTTTGACATGGGTGGAAGTTTTAGGGTGCCCTCTTCCAAGTCCGCGGGAAGAGACGATGTCCCATCAGTCTCCTCTTACGAGGGTGAAGATTTCGTCAATCCAGATGAGCCTCTGTTGGCGGTACCGAGGGGTGACATACCTCCGCCTGCAGGGGCTTTGGTTATCTCTGGTAAGCGAAGGGCTCCCGTTCTGAAGGAGACTCCCCTTCGCAAGAAGAGGAAGAAGACGGTTAGTCGTCCTCTCAGGATTCCCAACCATGAGGCTCCTAGAAGTGAGCCTGATGCTTCCCCTGTCGGGGAGGATTCTTTGATTGGAGGTTCCTCGCCTTTTAGAGAGGGAACCTCCACAGTTCCGGCTGGCGGTGCCAGAGAATTCCTGCTTGAGGCTGTTGTCGCTGCTACTGCTTCAGGTAGTGGTGCGAGATCGCCTACCAGGCCGAGCCCAATAAGGATATCTTTTTCCAGACCGGCAACGGGAGAAACCCCTGCCGCGTCTGTAATTATACCCATCGAGATTTTAGCTGACGAACCTCGATTGGATCTGGGTGAAGACTCGGAAGAATACCTGCCGATGTCGGTTAGCACACCCCCTTCTCCAGGTATGACAGCTCGCTTAGCATCATTAAGAAATGATTTAGCTGTACTGGCCGCAGACGCGACATATACACCATCAGCCATGGGTAAATATCGTCTTTACGCCTCTTTTAGAAAAATTAACATCATGTCAATATTAATTTTCTTGTCTTCTTTTCAGGGAAAGACATTTTTGGGGAGGGCAGTGTTGACGCGCCTTTTGGCTCTGTTTCGGCTCCTGGCGATGACATGGAGGTGCCCGACTTCGAAGAGAAAATATTCTTGGGTGCCGGCTCGCCCGTAATGGTTCCGATGTCTCAAGAGGAGGATGAGCCTGTCATTGCGACGTTCCTTTGAGTATGCCGGTCACTTCGTCCGTTGTTGGCGCATCTTCTTTCGTCGCACCATCTGTTGAGGCGACGGCTGTGGCAACATCGTCTACGGTCGTTCCTAGAGAGAGGTTCGCCAATATTGCAGCCACTCCCAGTGTTCATTCGGATCTAGGTATGCTGACTGAGCAGTACACTAGTATCTTCTACACCACCTTGAAAATGCTAATATCAATGGTGTTGGAGAAGAATCTAAGCTTCGAGGCTCTGAAGAGGTCCTCTCAGTTTGTGGTAGTGCCGATCAGATAATTCAACGACACTGGGGTTGCTGACACCCTGGAGGAGATAGTTAATGGCTTGGAGCAACCCATTAACGAATATCTGCAGCTATCTCGAGGCAGCATTGATGGTCTAGTCCGGGCTGAATATGACTCCTTGACTGCGCAGCTTGCTGAACAGATGGAAGGCCTAAATAAATCCATCCAGACACATCAGCAGAAGATGGATAAAGAAAAAGCTGTCTTGGAGGAGGCCATTCCTCTTCAAACAAAGTGCCAGGCCGAGCATGAAGGGAATGTAGCGAGGGTCCGCAGACTGGAAGCAAAACTCGCTCAGGCAAAGGAGTGGACTTCTCAGTCGTCGGAAGCTCTATATGTGGTGAATGGTCGACTGGGCATAGCTCGACAGAACTTGGCGCATGCAGGAGTCGCCCGTGCTGGTTTTGTTCAGGCTAGATCCGAACTGTCCCTCCTGAGCAATGACAAGGCACGGCTGGAGCGGGCCCGCACTGATGTCTTGAACTCCAGGACGGAGAAGATGGCCGCACTGGCGCAGCAGATTCACGACCTGACCGCTCCCCCCAAGTGATGTACTTTTTTGCTTGTCAATGTAATTTTGCTCATTTTCGGGAATAATGAAGAGACTTCTATCTGACTTTGTGGACCCATCATTTTGGAATATAAATGACAGGTTTGGGTGAAAGCGATATCAGAGGTAATATGGACGTGATATACTCTCGGTAAGCTTCAGCAGGACATATCTATTCAGAGGTTATATGGACGTGATAGAATATGCTCTGACTAAAATTTGTACACAAAATACTATCAGAGGTAATATGGACGTGATAGGTCTTAAAGTTCCAAATTAGTTGAACATATTTATTCAGAGGTTATATGGACATGATAGAATACGATCCAACTAGTTTCGTTTTGGAAGTAGTATTGTCAGAATAAGATTTTCACCATACTCCATTTGAGCAAAGGAGGTTAAGCGTAGTACCTTTTCTGGAATTTGCCATTGATAGGAGCCATCAACAAGTCTCTATTAGGCTGGGCTAACATGTAAGCGCCGTTTGAGAACGTCGTCTCGATCACATAAGGGCCTTCCCATTCGGGCTGGAATTTACCCTTACTCTTGTGAGTAAGAATCATTGGCCTTCTCACAGCTAAAACTAGCTCGCCAACTTTGAACACTCTTTCCTTTACATTTTGATTAAAAGCTCTGGAAATGCGTGCCTGGTAGAACGCGATGCGCTGTTGAGCCTGAAGGCGTTTCTCGTCTAATCCTTCTAGCTCTTGAAGCCTTAACAGGTCATTCTTTTCCTGTGTCAACTCATTAGCCACAGCTATCCTGAGTGACAGAATTTGGACTTCGATGGGGAGAACTGCTTCGCTCCCGTAAACCAGTGAGAATGGGGTACAACCTGTCGGTGCCTGTACCATTGTGCGGTATGCCCAGAGACATTCACCTAGCTTCTCATTCCAATCTCTTTTGTTCGAAAAGACGAACTTCTTCAAGAGTTTGATAATGATTTTGTTGAACGCTTCTGCCAAACCATTAGCAGCAGGATAATATGCCGTAGAGGTCACATTTTGTATTCGATTTTTATCGCAAAATCGATGAAACGCTTGGCTGATGAACTGAGGCCCATTGTCATGAATTATCCTCCGGGGTATCCCAAAGCGATAAATGACATGATGCTTGATGAAGCTGATCATATTAGATGCCTTCACCTCAGCCAGAGGGATCGCCTCCGCCCATTTGGAGAAATAATCCATGATGGCCAGTATGAACCGGTGACCTCTAGAAGAAGACGGGTGAATAGGACCAACGATATCCATACCCCATGCTTCGAAAGGCCAGGAAGCAACCGTAGGATGTAGATGTTCAGAAGGTTGATGTATGAAGTCTGCATGAACCTGGCAGGCTCTGCATTGTCTTGCATACTTTATTGCATCTGCGATCATAGTAGGCCAGTAATAGCCCATTCTCCTGATACGATCCTGTAGCTTAGGACCGGGTTGATGCGCTCCGCATACGCCGTCATGAGCTTCACGGATAATCCGCTGCGCCTCGTCATCGGAGAGACATCTCAATAGCAGTCCATCGTAGGTCCGACGATATAGACACTGTGAAGACGCATCAAAGTAGAAGCGTAATGATCGTATTTTGACGGATACTGCTGTAATCACCTAAAAATTTTAAGAATTTTAAATTTAATTTTCTGAATTTAATCAGCATTTTCTGTATATTTTTAAACAAATAAAATAAGGTAGTTTGATTTAAAATAAATTTTTAAAAGATATTAAATTATATTAAAATGTGAGGAAAAATATATTTTCTAGTGTAAAATTAAAAACCGGACATAGGGTAATTTTTCGGGAATTTATTGGACCCCGGATGGATTTTTAAAGCCTTAAAAACTATTAAATTATTTAAATTAATTAATTAACCCATTAAAAACCCGGTTTTTTTTTTCAAACCCAGAACTGAACCGAACCGGACCGGCCGGTCTGCCCGAACCGGCCTAAACCCTTAACGGGTCGGATCCGGGTCAGACCCGACCCGCCAGAACCCGACCCGACCCGGTGGAATCCCTAACCCCCGAATCCCAAAAGCCCCGACCGGTCGTTTCCACTGCCGGCGGCCGTTTCCGCCGCCGTGGCCGCCGGCAGACCCAACGGTTCACCTCCCCTGGCATCCGGCGACTGCTCCCCTTCGGATTCCGGCAACCTCCGGCCGTCTCCCTCCCATTCAACTCCTATAAATACCCAGCCGCCCGCCGGAAACCCCTTCCACACTTTTCTTCTCCGGCGACATCTCCGTTCAGTCAGATCCACCCACCTCAGTGCCAGTACCGGCCACTACAACTTCGCCGGCCCCTCCAGACTCCGACGCCCCGAGACCAGCACCACCCGACCTCCCTTTCCTTCCCCTACCGGTCGAGTTCCCGTCGAACCCGAACTTTCACCTCCCTCCGGTACAGATCCGGCCGTTCAGATCGTCGCCGACCGCTCCAGTACCGGCGCCGCCTCCGCCCACACCCCAGGCCGACTCCGGCGAGCTCAGACACGACCCAGAATCCGAGTACAAGCCAGGACACGGCTTGGACACAGTGTCTAGGACACGGAGACTCGACTCGGACACATGAATCGGACTTTTTGAGCCCTGTTCAGGTTCTCGTAACTTTCTCCTCGCAGTTCCGATTCCTATTCCGTTAGTTGTATCACGTAGCCTGTATGACCCCCTCGGTGCTCGTGTAAACCGCTCGGTGCATCGCGTCCTGTGGTGATCGCGAACCGCGATCCAAAAATAGAAAAACCAACGCCCTGTTTTACCCCGGAACTGAGTACGTCCCGCCAAACGGGACGACTTGGTCGCGTGTGGTCTTCACAGATACGTGCGCGTCGTCGATACGGACGTGCAGGATTTCACAAAAGCTGATTCGGATGTGCGTGCACACCGAAATCAGTGCGTATCCGCGGACAACGCCCCGTATCCGACTTTTCTGTATGTCGCTGTAACTTAGTGTACACACGTCGAATTGAGGCAAAACTTGCGCCATCGGACTCGTAGCAATATGTTGGTCCTGTGAGCCAAGTTTGGTTCGATTTAGAGAACGTTGAAAAATCGCGTGTCGTGGGCCCCATAGGCTCCACCCGACGGGCGATTTTGAGAACGGCTCATCGGAATCCAATTCTAAAAGTTCCATTGGATTCGTATCAATGTTCCTGACTTGTTGACACTAAGTTGGACAGATTTGAAGACCTTTGACCCTGACCCAGTTTTCGGTGCAAAGCGGCCCACATATGAATCCCGCTTTGTCCAGGAAATATCGTTTTTGCCCTTGTGTCCAAACTGGACTTAAGGACAGGCGTTTCTAGCTATTTCCTATTTTCTGAGACTGTTGGTAATGATCATTTCAGCTTTTGGAGGAGTATTTACTGAACCCACGGATACAGGGACCGCTACTGGTATTCCAACCCCAGACAAGTGTACCTTGCCAAATTATGTAGTTTTGATATTTATTTCCTTGCTTATTTACCTTGTTGATTATGCTTAAACCTAGGACCGTATGACCTACTTAGCGTCCGATTAATAGTCGGGTGCCAACCCCGTACGCGGAGTTGTGTACGTCATTTAGAGATGGACATTCGAGACCCTTTATATTCTCGTACTTGTTGTATCAAGTACATTATAACCTAGGACACTTGATACCATACATGTGACAGAATCTTCCTGAGATATTCAAGGTGATTCTGTGTAGGATACAGGATGGACATAGACATTATATTCTTAGATTATGACTTGTTGCATTAGCTCTGATCTCACGTGACATGGACATGAGACGTTATGGACATGAGACGTGTGGTTACATTGGGTGGGGAGAGACACACAGGCTACAGGCTATTTTATATATATCTATTACTATTGTGAGGTTGTAGACTCTCGAGCAGAGCTAGACCCATTACTTGTTATTACTGCTACCGGCTCTCCGACACAGAGCTTGTAGCGGTCTCAGCCTGAGTACTAGTGATGCTCTCAGTTGCATTTTCACATAGATGGTTATGTAGTTACCCTGCTTATTTCATTTACTATTCCACTGCATTTGTTTTGGCTTGTATTATTTTTACCTTGCTATGTCCCCTGAGGACCTGGATTATGGATGATGTCCCCAGGTTTAGCAGAAGAACATTATCCCGAGGTTTACAGGACAGGAGCTGAAGCTGTACCAGAAGCTGTTGCTGAAGTTGAACCAAACTTAGAAGCAGAGGTGATGGCTGAAGACTTTTCTTGAGTTTGTATTATTTGTACTCATCAGATACTTTATTTGAACTCCTTTGTTCTGGTCTGATGAACCAGTGTTTTAGACTTTTATCGGGTTGTTCCCCGACATACTTTGCTGAGACTGGACATTGATGTACTTTCCTTATTTGCTGTTGATGTTATTATTTTGTGTGTGGATGAGATTAGTTTCTGACTTATTGTTGTAGACCTATATTACAGCTTAAGTATGCCCGATGGATCCATTAAATTTGGTTGTCCATCGGTGTGTACTGCTGGCAATTGCCACGTGTCTAGTCCCTTGGTATTTTGGGACTGGGGCGTGACATGGTTTTTGTGGTGGCCCATGCAGGTCCTACGACAAAATTGTTTGGTTTCAACTTAGGAACCGAACAAACCTGTAAAAGGATAGGGTAGGTTATAGGATCTCATCCATTTGTTGAATCATTTTTGAAACTCTATATCGCATTCGAATTAAGTACTTGATTTGCATCCTGCTTTGATTCTACTGAACGTTCTCATAAAGTTTATTTTGGATGCAGAGAAAGATGGATCCAAGAATTGGAGATGAAATTCCTTTGAGTACACCACAAGATGCTGTGGTTACCTATGGAGATGGAGTTACACCAGAGAACAGAGGGCAATCCTCTCAAAGTGGATAAGTTGAACAGCATAACTCAAGGTTCAGGCACGACGATATCCCACTTCCGCCACAGTTCACTCCACAGATGCCTGTCTTTCCACCAGGGCAAGCAATGGACGGGCAGCAGATGTTCCAGATATTTTACGCTATGATGCAAGCCCAATAGCAAGTTCAACAGGAGGCACATCGTCAGGAGACAGAGTACCTAAGAACCAGCCTAGTAAACGCATTGGAGTAGGCGAACCCGCAAGCTAGGCGACCAGCGACGGGATCTATCACTGATTTTTGTCAACTCAAGCCCCGTACCTTTTCGGGCAAGGAAGGACCAACTGAAGTGCACGAGTGGCTCACAAACACACAATATCAGTTGGAAGCAGCTGAACTTCCGCGAGAGAGATGGATGACTGCTGTCCGGATGCAACTGACGGACAATGCGCACCATTGGTGGCTAGCCGAAAAGAGGAGGCTCGGACCTGACCGAGTCACTTGGGAGGAGTTCTCCAGACTCTTCCAAGAGATGTATATCCCAGCCGTTGCTAGGTCAGAACTCTGAGACAAGTTTAACCGCCTCATCCAAGGCAATATGTCGGTGGAGGAGTATAATGACGAATTCATTCACCTGAGTCGTTTCGCCCCTTCTCTAATTCCTACCGAAGAAGAGAAGGCGGAGAAGTTCTTTGACGGACTCAGGTTCGAGCTTCAGAGGTTGATTGGATCTGTTGCACCTACATCGTATACCGACGTCCTTGCTGCAGCACGACGCATGGAGCGCGTCACCAGGAGGGAGTCAAGTCTGAAGCGGTCATTTACCTCAGTACCATCCAAGGCATCACAGGGGGATTCTGCAAAGCGACTCCAGAAGAATCTACCTCAAAGAGCAACACCAAGAACCCTACCTACTTGTCATTTCTGCGGCAAGTTAGGTCACATTGAAAAGGAGTGCAGACGCAAATTGGGACTGTGCCTGGTTTGCGGATCCAACCAGCATCTATCCAGAGACTGCTCTGAACGCAGAGAGGGAGCACCACGATTAGCTTTACCTGCACCAAGGCCAGATTATCCAGCAGTAGGAGCACAGTAGACGGGAATTGGGGGAGTCAGACCACCAGCTCCAGGAGGATATCAGCAGAGACCACCATTGCCACCTCAGGCAGCACTATTCCAGCAGGCTCGTCAGCAGAGGGGTCCAGTTCAGGGACGAGGTCAGGCATTTGCATTGGCTGTTCAGGAAGAAGCTACTGCTGGAGAAGTTATAGCAGGTACTATTTTAGTAGCTTCATTACCTGCTGTAGCTTTATTTGATTCTGGGGCATCTTACTTATTTATAGCTGCTAGCTTCATAGCCACCCATAGAGTAGCTACTGCACCCCTTCCGAAGACTAAGAGAATTCTTACGGGAGGTGGAATTATACCGGTTAGTGATATCTGTAGATCATGTTCGGTAGTAGTCTGTGGAAGAGAGATGCGAGCCCAATTTCTGATCTTTTCTATGCCTGACTATGATGTAGTACTTGGTATGGACTGGTTAAGTCAGTATCATGCTACTCTTGATTGTCGGCTTGGAAAGGTTATATTTAGACCACCTGGACATTCAGAGTTTGATTTTCTTCGGGGAGCTGTAGAGCAAGGTGTTCAGCCGACTCTTAGGGTATTATCTGTAGAAGGGGAGTCAGGTTACCCAAGAGTTATATCAGAGTTTGTGGGTATATTTCCCGATGATCTTTCAGGTTTACCACCTGATCGAGAAATAGAATTCACAATAGACTTAACTCCAGGAGCAGAGCCTATCACTTCATCGGTATATCGGCTAGCACCTAAGGAGTTAGTAGAGTTGAAGAATCAAGTTGATGATCTTCTGGAGAAGGGTTTCATCCGGCCCAGTGTTTCACTTTGGGGAGCACCCATACTTTTTGTACCGAAGAAGGATGGAACAGTTCGCCTGTGTATTGATTACAGGGCGTTAAATGCTGTGACCATTAAGAACCGGTATCCCTTGCCACGCATTGATGACTTATTTGATCAATTGAGTGGAGCTAGGGTATTTTTGAAGATTGACCTTAGATCCGGTTATCACCAGATTAGAGTGAGGAAGGAAGATATCCCGAAGACAGCCTTCAGGACTAAGTATGGACACTATGAGTTCTTAGTAATGTCATTTGGTTTAACCAACGCACCTGCTGTGTTCATGAGCTTGATGAACCGAGTTTTCCATCAATACTTGGATAAATTTGTGGTTGTATTTATTGATGATATTCTGGTATATTCCAAAAGCCACGAAGAGCACGAAGAGCATCTCAGAATCGTGCTAGAGACGTTGAGGCAGGAGAAGCTATATGCTAAGCTCAGTAAATATGAGTTTTGTATGGATAAGGTGCCTTTCTTAGGGCATATTATTTCAGGAGAAGGACTGTCAGTTGATCCAGAGAAGGTTGCTGCTATTGAGACTTGGCCTACACCAACATCAGTTGCTGAAGTGAGAAGTTTTCTAGGACTTGCTGGATATTACAGAAGGTTCGTAGAAAATTTCTCAAGGATTGCGGAGCCAATGACAAAGTTGACACGTAAAGATCAAGAGTTTGCATGGACAGAAGAATGTCAAAAGGCCTTTGAAGAATTGAAGAGGCGTTTAACAACAGCACCAGTCTTGACTCTTCCTTCAGGGTCAGGAGGTTTTGTTGTTTATAGCGATGTGTCAGGTAGTAGCCTAGGATGTGTTTTGATGCAACATGGCAAAGTTATTGCTTATGCATCAAGACAGTTGAGAAGAACTACCCAACGCATGATCTGGAGCTAGCTGCAGTAATATTGCATTGAAGATTTGGAGGCACTATCTTTATGGAGAGAAGGTGAAAATCTTCACTGATCACAAAAGCCTGAAGTATGTATATACTCAGAAGGAGCTTAACATGAGGCAAAGACGCTGGCTTGAGTTGATGGTGGACTTTGATATAGATCTGCAGTACCACCCAGGGAAGGCGAATGTAGTAGCAGACGCACTCAGCAGGAAGCCTACGGCTTATTTCTTGACGATGCAGCCTGAGCTATTGAAAGATCTACAGGAGCTCCAGATAGAGGTTATTCTACCAAGACAGAGTGGCTTGCTGGCTAATCTGGAAGTGAAGTCATCGCTTGTAGAGAGGATTAAGGAAGCTTTGCCTACTGATGCTAGATTTTGAAGACTCAAAGAGAAGACAGAAGCAGGCATGCAGACGGGACTTCGCATACATGAGGATGGGACATTAAGGTGCGGAGATCGTTTATATGTTCCAAATAGAGAATTGAGACAGGAGTTAATGACTGAAGCACATAGCTCCATGTACTCTGTTCATCCAGGAGGAACAAAGATGTACCGAGATCTAAGGCAGTATTATTGGTGGCATAGAATGAAGAGGGAGATTGCAAGATTTGTGGCTAAATGTTTAGTCTGCCAACAAGTGAAAGTAGAGCATTAGAGGACTGCAGGAATGTTGCAGCCACTTCCCATACCAGAATGGAAGTGGGAACATATCACCATGGATTTTGTCACAGAATTCCCAAGGAGCCCCAGCGGAAGAGATGCGGTATGGGTTATCGTGGATCGACTCACTAAATCGGCACATTTCTTGTCGTTTAGAGTTGGACAGTCCACAGAGGTACTAGCCGACATGTATATGCGACAAATCGTAAGATTGCATGGAGTGCCGGTTAGTATTATATCAGATCGAGACTCGAGATTCACATCTCATTTCTGGCGAAGCATGCAAGAGAGTCTTGGCACCAGACTCAAATTCAACACTGCCTATCATCCACAGACAGATGGTCAATCAGAATGTACAATCCAGATCTTGGAGGATATGCTGCAATCATGTATGTTAGACTTTGGAGGGTCTTGGGAAGATCATTTGTATTTGGTGGAGTTCTCCTACAACAACAGTTATCAGGCAAGCATCAAGATGGCACCTTTCGAGGCGTTATACGGTAGGAAGTGCAGATCGCCGATATACTGGAGTGACGTCGGAGAGCGTCAAATATTGGGTCCAGAGTTGGTAATGCAAACAGTGGAGAAGGTGAAACAAATCCAGAATCATCTTCCTGCAGCTCAGGACAGACAGAAGCATTGGGCTGATACACACCGACGTCCCCTGGAGTTCAAGAAAGGAGAACATGTATTCTTGAGAATTTTACCTACTCGAGGAACCATTCGCTTTGGGAGCAGAGGCAAGTTGAGTCCAAGATACATTGGGCCCTTTGATATTCTGGAGCGCATTGGTGAGGTAGCCTATCGTCTTGCATTACCTCCATCTTTAGAGGGAGTGCATGATGTATTCCATGTCTCACAGCTGAGAAGGTACGTGACTGACCCAAGTCACGTAGTTGATCATTTTGAGATCGTAGTAGGCCCAAGCCTGAGATATGAAGAACAACCAGTGGGTATACTCGGCACCAGTGAGAAGACACTGCGAGGGCAGACAATTAAACTGGTTCGTGTGGCTTGGAAGCAACACTCTCCTGGTGAATCTACCTGGGAGAGGGAAGATATCATGCGCCAGCGATATCCCCATTTATTCGAGGATGCAGGTATATCCTAAGTAAATTTTTATAAATCTCATAGTTCTGTTCTTTAGTAGCTTTATCTTTAATTGCGAGGACGCAATTTTCTTAAGGGGGGTAGATTGTAATCACCTGAAAATTTTAAGAATTTTAAATTTAATTTTCTGAATTTAATCAGCATTTTCTGTATATTTTTAAACAAATAAAATAAGGTAGTTTGATTTAAAATGAATTTTTAAAAGATATTAAATTATATTAAAATGTGAGGAAAAATATATTTTCTAGTGTAAAATTAAAAAGCGGACATAGGATAATTTTTCGGGAATTTATTGGACCCCGGATGGATTTTTAAAGCCTTAAAAACTATTGAATTATTTAAATTAATTAATTAACCCAATAAAAACCCGGTTTTTTTTTCAAACCCAGAACTGAACCTAACCGGACCGGCCGGTCTGCCCGAACCGGCCCAAACCCTTAACGGGTCGGATCCGGGTCAGACCCGACCCGCCAGAACCCGACCCGACCCGGTGGAATCCCTAACCCCCGAATCCCAAAAGCCCCGACCGCTCGTTTCCACTGCCGGCGGCCGTTTCCGCCGCCGTGGCCGCCGGCAGACCCCACGGTTCACCTCCCCTGGCACCCGGCGACTGCTTCCTTTCGGATTCCGGCAACCTCCGGCCGTCTCCCTCCCATTCAACTCCTATAAATACCCAGCCGCCCGTCGGAAACCCCTTCCACACTTTTCTTCTCCGGCGACATCTCCGTTCAGTCAGATCCACCCACCTCAGTGCCAGTACCGGCCACTGCAACTTCGCCGGCCCCTCCAGACTCCGATGCCCCGAGACCAGCACCACCCGGCCTCCCTTTCCTTCCCCTACCGGTCGAGTTCCCGTCGAACCCGAACTTTCACCTCCCTCCGGTACAGATCCGGCCGTTCAGATCATCGCTGACCGCTCCAGTACCGACGCCGCCTCCGCCCACACCCCAAGCCGACTCCGGCGAGCTCAGACACAACCCAGAATCCAAGTACAAGCCAGGACACGGCTTGGACACAGTGTCTAGGACACGGAGACTCGACTCGGACACGTGAATCGAACTTTTTGAGCCCTGTTCAGGTACTCGTAACTTTCTCCTCGCAGTTCCGATTCCTATTCCGTCAGTTGTATCACGTAGCCTGTATGACCCCCTCGGTGCTCGTGCAAACCGCTCGGTGCATCGTGTCCTGTGGTGATCGCGAACCGCGATCCAAAAACAGGAAAACTAACGCCCTATTTTACCCCGGAACTGAGTATGCCCCGCCAAACGGGACGACTTGGTCGCGTGCGGTCTTCACAGATACGTGCGCGTCGTCGATACGGATGTGCGGGATTTCGCAAAAGCTGATTCGGATGTGCGTGCACACCGAAATCAGTGCGTATCCGCGGACAACGTCCCGTATCCGACTTTTCTGTATATCACTGTAACTTAGTGTACACACGTCGAATCGAGACGAAACTTGTACCATCGGACTCGTAGCAATACGTTGGTCCTGTGAGCCAAGTTTGGTTCGATTCAGAGAACGTTGAAAAATCGGGTGTCGTGGGCCCCATAGGCTCCACCCGACGGGCGATTTTGAGAACGGCTCATCGGAATCCAATTCTGGAAGTTCCGTTGGGTTCGTATCAACGTTCCTGACTTGTTGACACTAAGTTGGACAGATTTGGAGACCTTTGACCCTGACCCAGTTTTCGGTGCAAAGCAGCCCACATATGGACCCCGCTTTGTCCAGAAAATGTCATTTTTGCCCTTGTGTCCAAACTGGACTTAAGGACAGGCATTTCTAGCTATTTTCTATTTTCTGAGACTGTTGGTAATGATCATTTCAGCTTTTGGAGGAGTATTTAGTGAACCCACGGATACAGGGACCGCTACTGGTATTAGAACCCCAGGCAAGTGTACCTTGCCAAATTATATAGTTTTGATATTTATTTCCTTGCTTATTTACCTTGTTGATTATGCATAAACCTAGGACCGTATGACCTACTTAGCGTCCGATTAATAGTCGGGTGCCAACCCCGTACGCGGAGTTGTGTACGTTATTTAGAGATGGACATTCGAGACCCTTTATATTCTCGTACTTGTTATATCAAGTACATTATAACCTAGGACACTTGACACCATACATGTGACAGAATCTTCCTGAGATATTCAAGGTGATTCTGTGTAGGATACAGGATGGACATAGACATTATATTCTTAGATTATGACTTGTTGCATTAGCTCTGATCTCACGTGACATGGACATGAGACGTTATGGACATGAGACGTGTGGTTATATTGGGTGGGGAGAGACACACAGGCTACAGGATGTTTTATATATATCTATTACTATTGTGAGGTTGTAGACTCTCGAGCAGATCTAGACCCATTACTTGTTACTACTGCTACCGGCTCTCCGACACAGAGCTTGTAGCGGTCTCAGCCTGAGTACTAGTGATGCTCTTAGTTGTATTTTCACATAGATGGTTATGTAGTTACCCTACTTATTTTATTTACTATTCCACTGCATTTGTTTTGGCTTGTATTATTTTTACCTTGCTATGTCCCCTGAGGACCTGGATTATGGATGATGTCCCCAGGTTTAGCAGAAGAACATTATCCCGAGGTTTACGGGACAGGAGCTGAAGCTGTGCCAGAAGCTGTTGCTGAAGTTGCACCAAACTTAGAAGCAGAGGTGATGGCTGAAGACTTTTCTTGAGTTTGTATTATTTGTACTCATCAGATACTTTATTTGAACTCCTTTGTTCTGGTCTGATGAACCAGTGTTTTAGACTTTTATCGGGTTGTTCCCCGACATACTTTGCTGAGACTGGACATTGATGTACTTTCCTTATTTGCTGTTGATCTTATTATTTTGTGTGTGGATGAGATTAGTTTCTGACTTATTATTGTAGACCTATATTACAGCTTAAGTATGCCCGATGGATCCATTAAATTGGGTTGTCCATCGGTGTGTACTGCTGGCCATTACCACGTGTCTAGTCCCTTGGTATTTTGGGACTGGGGCGTGACAACTGCTTCTTTAGGGTCCTCCAGCAAGATTCCGTATGCCACGAAATCTATAAAGGGACTTCTCCAGTCTCTCTTGGGAGGATCGGTGTTCACAGCGTAGCTGCGTTCTATGTGAAAATTATTTTTCACACAGAATAAATCTCTGTTAAGAAGGATCACCGAATTCTGCCTTCTTATAGGAGTAGCTAAATCTGCAGCTAGACTGGCTAGGGCATCATCTTCCAGATTCTGAGATCGAGGTACATGCTCTAGGAAGAATCCTTTGAACGACCGTTGCTCGGTGATAGGGGATGAGGTCTGGATTCCGGACTTCATATATTCCTCTGACTTGATTGACGATCAGCAGAGAATAACCGAAAGCTTCCAGAGATTCGATACCCAACTCTTTATTGACTTGGAGCCCAATTAGTAGAGCGTTATACTCCGCCACATTATTGGAACATGGCTCGCTAAGAGAATATGCTCGATAGATGACGAGTTTATCAGGAGTAACCAGGACAATTCCTACTCCTGAAACTACGTTTCCCCTAGGACCAGTCCTAGAGGCACCATCGAAGAATAGTTGCTATGCATCACTTTCCATTGCGGAATTACATTCTGTAACTTCGTCGGAAATATCCTCGTATAGTTTGGAGGCCTCCGGGATCGGATGAGCAGCTAGGAAATCAGCCAATGCTTGGCCTTTGATGGACTTCTGAGGGACGTACACCATGTCATATGGTGTTAATAACATCGCCCAAGTCGCGAGTCGGGAATTAAGAACACTTGGCTTGTTCATCAGCACCCGAAGAGGATTGATCCTGGAGATGATATGAATAGTCTAGCCTGTGACATAGTGTCGCATTTTTTGAATAGCGAATATCAGAGCCAAGCATTCTTTTTCCACTGGACTGTACCGGTGTTCGGCTCCGATCATCATCCTGCTTAGATAGTAGATAGCCTGTTCATGACCCACATCGTTCTTCTGTGCGAGAAGAGCTCCCAGAGAATGATCCATCACTCGAACGTACAGCAAGAATGGTCTTCCTATGACGGGAGGTACCAGAACCGACGGATTAGTGAGGTAGCATTTGATATCATTAAACGCTTGCTGACAGGTTTCGTCCCATATGAAGGATACACCTTTCATCATGAGACGAGAAAAAGGCTGACATCTCCCAGAGAGGTTGGATATGAATCTCCGAATATAAGCCAAACGACCTTGAAATCCCCTGAGTTCTCTCAGATTATGAGGCGGTCGCATTTCCAAGATGGCCTTGACTTTATCAGGGTCCACTTGAATGCCTTTAGCGGTAATGACAAATCCCAGGAATTTGCCACTAGATACCCCTAGAAAGGACTTTGTAGGGTTCATCTTGAGTTGATGTTGGCGCATCAACTCGAACACTGTCTTCAAGTCTTGGATGTGATTATCCTTGCGGTGACTTTTGACAGCTATGTCGTCCACGTAACATTCTACTATTTTGCGTAAATGCTCATGGAATATGTTACTCATAGCCCGTTGGTACGTAGCCCCGGCGTTCTTCAATCCGAAGGGCATGACCGTATAGCAATATACCCCCAATGGTGTCCGGAAGGCAGTATGCTTCTCGTCTTCAGGATGCATCTTGATTTGATTGTATCCTAAAAATCCGTCCATAAAAGATATACGTTCAAAACCGCATGTATTGTCAATCATGACGTCCGTAATGGGAAGAGGAAACTCATCCTTGGGGCAGGCTGCATTCAGATCTCGGTAATCGATGCAGACGCATACTTTCCTATTTTTCTTCATAACCGGGACAACATTGGCGACCCAGTCGGGATGTTGTTCTTCCCGGATGAAACCACAGGCTATCAACTTCTTGATTTCAGCTTCAATGGCGTCCATCATATCCGGGCGGAACCGGCGTTGGTACTGCTTCACGGGCTTCGGATCGGGCAATATGTTGAGTCTATGAGTAGTCCCCTTTGGATCAAGTCCCGGCATATCCTCATAATTTCACGCAAAGAAGTCGATATATTCTTTTACCAGCTGAATAACCTCTTCCCTTTCTTCTTCGGAAAGATTGTTACTGATAAATATCGGCTTTGGCGAAAGTTCATCCCCAACATCAATCTGGATAACTTTGTCTTCAGTGGGAGGTTCTCTCTGCTCGAACCGGAATTCCCATTGTGTATCCATTCGTTGAGCCCAAGAGTCATTCTCAAATGGTTCAGATTCTTGTTCGTCTGCTTTGAGAGAATCTGTCAATACCATATTTACTGATAATGCTCATTCGAGATCACCTGACGAGCCAAAGGGCGATAAGCCATTTTGAAAAGAGGAAGAGATATTCTCGTTTGACTCAGAAGTTGCAAGGGAGGTGGTATACCCTAACCCGAAACGAGTTCGTTGACAGTAGGGATCGCCGTGCAGCAGCATTCGTCTGCCTTTCCCATAGTTGAGACCTGGTTCCAGCTTCAAATCGTAACCCATACTTTGCATGATCTTCAAAGCCTGCGGGCTGTATCTGTGAACTTGCATTTTACCAGCATCGTCATCGAGAGAATCTTCTTGTACAGTCGGTTTATTGCGCATACAGCCGAAGACTATTGAACGCTGACTGCTGCTAGTGGGCGGGACAGTGAAGATAGAATCCTCGTGCAGCCCATATGTCATGATGACATTGGATGATGACGCTACTTCCCATACATACGGATGATAGAAATCTATAGCTTCCAAGAATTTTTGTGCTATAGGTTCTATATCGTCTTGGGGAGAGGATTCCTGATCAGGAATTTGAGCGTCGATATACTGGAAAAGAGGACCTTTATTATCATCTGGAACCGCGTTCCTGGTTGTATTTACATCAATCGGCTGCCTGTTGCACCGAAGGTTGATGACCAAGGGTGGAGGCTTCTGGGTCAAAGTGATCACTAGAGGATTTTCTCCTTTTTCTGACCTGGTTTTGTTCAGGTGGATAGCCATAGGCTCCATGGCTTTTGGACGAGTAGTTCGCCCTTTCACCTTGATTGACAGAGGTTGCTCGGCAGAGGGTTCTTCTGGCTCCCGGTAGGATTCCTTCTTTGCTTCGCCTGACACCTCTTCCATGTGGTCTTGAGAGTACAATATGGCATCCGAGTAGTAGGATTCTACTCCTTTAAACGGGTTCAGGTCAGCAAACTCCGTTTGTACTGTTCCTTGGGCATCTACATATTTAAAGCATTGATGTAGAGTCGAAGGAACGATGTTATGGTCGTGGATCCAAGGTCTATCCAGCAGAATATTGTAGGACACCTCTGAATCAATGATATAACATGTAGCCACTGATCTGAGGTCGTCGATCTGGATCCTCAGAAGAATTTTCCCCAATGTCTTACTTTTTCTGGCATTGAAACCCACGATTATAGTGGTGGTGTAAGCCAATTCGCTGGTAGGAATTCTCAGCGGTCTGAGCAGACTATGAGGAATGATGCTGATTGATGATCCCGGATCTATGTGAATCCGGTCGACCTCCATAGAACCGACATATCCGGTGTAATAGAGGGGTCTGTCATGCCTGTTATGCTTTAACAGCATGTCGTCTTGAGTGAAAGTCATATTCGGAACCACCTCCATCATACTGTGGCATTGAGGACACGCCACGGGTTCTTTGTCAGGGGACTTGAGCTGGGTCAAGTATGCATCCGCCTGCATTAATGCTTCACTCAGGGCTTGACGAGTGTCTTGAGAGAGCCTGAGTAGTTCGAAGATGGACAACCTGGCTGGTGTATTGGCCAATTGGGCCAGGATGTCGAAGTTGTATGGCTTCTCCAAACCTTTGTTTTGCATGCTTTTCAAAGGTTTATCGAAATGCACTTCTTTTTGCTTCCCTTTGTCCACCGAAGTTGGTATCGAAGGACCGGCCTCTGGTATGGCGGGCTCTGGTTCTGAAGGCTTGGCAGCTGAAGCGTCTGCCGGTGCATCTTCCTGACTTGCTCCATTGTCCTTGAGGTAAGCTTTCCCTGAACAGGTTCATTCCAGTAGCCAAAACCTCTTCTTCTGATGCCGAGTGCGCCGTAACCATGTGACACGGTTTACGCTTCGAGTTCTTCTTAGACTTAGCCTTAGCAGCTTGCGTCTTTTTCTCGATCTCTGACACCAGATCTGGATGAACCTACATAATCTCGCCCCGCTGGGTAGTTAGGGGTACCAGGTCATGATTTTGCCCCCTAGTTGGAGGAAGATTAACGATGTTCATCGTTGTCCGAAAAATAGGTGTAACACCGTCCGGGACTTCTCGGGGAGGCAGATTGCCAAACTGCAGAGAGATCATGTTGGCCGTGACCGTCTTCTCGATGTTGCGCAGAGTGATGGCCTTAGCATCGATCAGCTCCTGGATCTTCCTCTTTAGTACATAACACGCTTTTGTAGGGTGGTGTATGTATCTATGGAAGATGCAGTACTTGGGGTTATTAGTACTGCCGACTTTATTAGGCCGCTTCTCCTCAGGAAGGGTAATCTTGCCGCTTTTGACGAGACACTCGAATATGCTCGGAATATCGTCCTCGTCGAAAGAGTATACTTCAATGGGCCGGGAAGTCCCAGGTTTCGTTTGTGTGGTTGCCGCAGTCTTTTGCCTGGATGTATTGATTGCCAGAGCTTCTTTTCCTTTGGAACCACGAGGATGGTCGCTGTTGGGGGATGACCTCTTGCCTCTATCGGAGGCAGAGATCATGGTGCCATTATCACGCGCCTTCCGACTGTTGTCCTCGGCGGCTACCGCTGAGATAATGAACGAGGGCCAATCATGGAACTGATATGGTCCTGTGAACACCGAGATTACGGAAAGAAGATTCTTCTTGCAAATGTCTACCAATGCCGAATCTGGAACTCCGGAAGGCATTTGCAAAGTGGCTTGACGAAAACGTTCGATGAAGGTGCGAACGTCCTCTTTTTTCTTCTGCTTCACTTCGATGAGAGAGGACATAGACATGTCCATCCCTCCCTCGTAGAATCATGCAAAAAATAAAGCCTTGAAGTCTTCGAAGGACGTAATGCAGTTGTCCGCCAGGCTACGGTACCACTGATAAGCCACTCCCGAGAGACAGTCCTTGAACACCCGAGTGAGGAGGGCGTCATTCCCTTGTAATAACACCGTCATCATACTGAAGTAGTTCATGTACTGACTCGGTGATGTTTTTCTCTCGAACAAAGCCATAGTCTGTGGTTTGTATTTAGGAGGGAAAGGGGCCTCTTCCCAGATAGCCGGGTAAGGCTGGTTGATTCCCAGTTTCTTGAGCTGATCTTTGTGCTTCAAGGCATCAAATTGGGCTTTCAACTCCCGTACTGCCTGCATCAAATTTTCAACCGGTAGCGAGACCACGGAGTGGTGGGGAATCGGTTGCATCACGACTCCAACAGGAGGTAATACATTCTCCGAGTGAGGAAGCGGAGGAACTGCTGACTCCTGATCTAGAGCAGGCTCTTGGATCACGTTGGATGGTGGTAAGTCCACCCCCACACGTATCTGAGTTGGAGGGACCGATGTTTGAGCCATAGCAGCTGTGTGTTGAGTCAGCATCATCTGGTACATGTTCTCCATCATGGATTGTATCTCTTTCAGCGATGTCTCCAGTACAGTAATGCGTTGCTTAGTGCTCCCCGACGGGGAAGCTTCCTCGCGTTCATCTCCAATGGCATAAACTCCCATCTTCCTGGGTGTCATTGAAGGATTAGAATAGGTCTCTGTAGAAGTTAACTATATACTTTTAGCATCTGATTCGGGAGACTGGCGACCCCCAGCATCGGAATCAGAAGAGTACGAAGCCGATTGTCGTGACTTCGAACGGGTGTTTCGGAATACCCCAGCTTCGGTGTTCTTAAGGAGTATGTTGAATCTCCTTTGGCTCAGAGTTCTAGAGGGATGACGCCTTGAGTTTGATCTTCCTCTAGGTATGTGTGAAGCCATGTTCACTGATGCATGTGTGGTCTCTTCTTCCTGGAAAGACGGAGAGTAGGTCAACCGGTCGAAAATCGACCGTTTTGCTTCAGAACGGCAATAATTAACTACAATCCTATGACTATTACAATAGTGCTCGCTAGGAGGCATAATAGACATGCTGGAAGATCCCCTATCTTTGCGTTTCTGGATCAGATACTCTCACAGGTCAGGAGGAGTTACAGAAGAAGAAGATGGCTTGTTCCTTCTGTTCACCTCAGTGGGCATGCGGATGTTAGGAACCATAGTTCTCCCTGTGCCACCCGTATACAACAGGTTAGCCATCTGGGTAGCGGATAACCCCCGAGGAGTGTGTCTTTCCGTAAATTGAGCCTTCTTTACGCTGAGGGACTTCACCTGGCATAATTTGGAGAAATGTTCAGGTTGGCGTAAAGCCGAGGAGGTCCTCAGTCGGCCATCAGCTTCTCGCGTAATCCGGAGGGCGGGCATATTCTTCCCTTGCTGGCGTAAAGGCCGATAGGTTGAGCAGTCCTCCACTGGCTTTCCCTTGCATAGATTGCAGGGATCATCTGCTTTTCCGCAGAGGGCAGATACATTTTTACGCGCGGAGCGCGTTTGGAATTTCTGATTTGGCGCTGAGGCATTATCAGAAATTTTGTCTGCCACGTCACAGACGGGAGACAGAGTTTTACGCGCAGAGCGCGATGTATACTTCTGAACTAGCGCTGAGGCATTGCCAGAAGTTTTGTCTGCCCTGTCAGCGACAGGCGACTGAGTTTTACGCGCAAGGCGCGGAGGGAGCAATGCTACAACCTCGTTGGTCGGAGAGATCGGAGAGTCGGCAGGAATGGTAGGGGATGTCTTGGGCATCCAGACCTTACGCAGCTTCCTATTGTCTTGGACAGAGAGAGAGTGAGAGCTATCCCCTGTTCGAAGCATATCTTCGTAGGCAGACTGGTCAAACTGGACGACCAGGGTCTTCTTTACGGATCCCACGGATACCGCATCGTGTTGAGCAATTGCTTTCTCCTCAGAAGAGAAAGATGTCTCCAGCAGAGTCGCCATCTTGTGTTTGATAATAAACGAAAGAAATGAGACGAGGTTTATACGAAACCCGCTCTTTGGTTTACAAACAAGAAGTACAATTAATCTTATACGAGGATATCGAGTACAATTTTTAATCTGGGTAAATATTGCTATAGGAGTCAGATCTGCAATCGATCACTTTGTCCCTTGGACCACACGATGATGACGAAGTGCCGTAGAAGGTAGGAAACAGCTTCGAAGGTTGCAAAAGAGAGTGGATGCTTGATGCCAAAGTCGTCGATCGCTACTCTTTGCCTGAGCTCTGGATTCTTCTCTCTCAAAGACTCTTTGACTCTTAGTTCCTTGACCTTCTCTCTTGATCTTGGAATCTTTGACCTTCAATTTTTCCTCTTCTTCTTGACCAATTTTCTCTACCCTGGACCTCTGTCAATAGAGGTCTCTATTTATAGAGTTTTAGTGACAGTGACCACACAGTCGGCGTAGAAACCGAGCAGTGGAAAGTATGGCACCTTTTTACGCGATGGTTACAATAACCGTTGTCCATGTATAAATGATCTCATGAATGAGCATGTGACGAATATCTCATTAAGAGACAACGCGTATAACTGCTGCAAAGATCACGGCATAAAAGCCACGTAGGTAGTTATCCCTTGCGTAGAAAAGGTTGGCGTAGAAGCCAATAGCTGTCACTATGGCGTAGAAGCCAAAGAGTTATCAAACCGGCATAGAAGTCGAGTAGGCATAGAAGCCGAGTGGGCACAGAAGTCGAGGGGGCATGGAAGCTGAGTGGGTACAGAAGCCGAGTGGGCGTAGAAGCCGAGCAGGCATAACGTGCAAGAGTGATGATATGGACGTTTTAGCCAAAATTACGGCTTTTGGAGATATAATCAAATCTCTTGCATTAAATACAGAGATCCGCCATCATCCTGCGCATTGAATGCAGAGGCATGTCTTGAAGATCTGCCATCATTCCGCGCATTAAATGCAGAGATGTGCCTCGAGCCCTGTACGAAGAGAAGCTTTTGACGTGGCAGCATGTTTGTCTTCTGTGGAGCGTAAAAAGCTCACATCTGCCTGTGTAAAACTAGGCAGCGTATTCCTTTGTATGCGTAAAAGTAGTTTACGCCATGGAGATGTCACTAAACGACAGTTTGGTGACATTAATCAAATCTCTTGCATTAAATGCAGAGATCTGCCATCATCCTGTGCATTAAATGCAGAGGCGTGTCTCGAAGATCTGCCACCATTCTGCGCATTAAATGCAGAGGCGTGTCTCGAAGATCTGCCACCATTCTGCGCATTAAATGCAGAGACGTGCCTCGAGCCCTGTACGAAGAGCAGCTTTTGACGTGGCAGCCTGTTTGTCTTCTGTGGAGCGTAAATAGCTCACATCTGCCTGTGTAAAACTAGGCAGCGTATTCCTTTGTATGCGTAAAAGCAGTTTACGCCGAGGAGATGTCGCTAAACGACGGTTTGGTGACATTAATCAAATCTCTTGCATTAAATGCAGAGATCTGCCATCATCCTGCGCATTAAACGACAGTCTGGGTCGCTGTGCTGCGCCATCATTATAGCCGTCGTCTGGGTAGTCGTGAAGTACTCTTTGTCAGGAGTCAGACGTCAGGTTCACTGCATGATTTGACAGGTTCATTTCGAGAAATATGAAGCGTTCCTCGTACACTTCAATGCTGCATTAACAGCGGATGAGTTTTACGCCATAAAGGCGATATAGCACCCTTTTTACGCTGAAGCAGCCTGGACGTACTGCATTACGCGGATAGTCCTTGAGCTTATATTTTATGATGTACTTAGCGAAAAAGCTCTGTTGTACGCCGATGGCTCCGACGTCATATTTTACGCTGCCCAGCACCAACATGCTGCGTATAGCTATCCAGCGTATTTTTCATGCTTCTACAAGTGCATGATATTATAGACCGTGCATTATGATATATGTGTTATAACGTGTCGCAATTTGGATCCGTGTACTAGTCAGGGGTTGGGGAAGTATTAGTGGATATGTGATCATACCTTATAGCCCAAAATTTATTGTAGACGTGATAGCTAGCAGATTATGCAACTCACGTGTGATCACGCTAGCTCCCCTTTTTATATAGCCCGTGTTAGGCCCAAACCGATCACATTATCTTACTAATATTTTCAAGGCACTTATTTACTATTTTATTTTCTTATTACCAGTTCATTACATTGATGTTCCTTATCATATTGTTCTCAGTTTATTTCTATTATTTACCATGATACTTCTTCTTGTGATAATTACTAGTTCAGTTACTTCTATCATTTATTTTTATTTTTATTGTTATTGTTGTTTCATAGTTTATGTCAATTATTGGAACTGCTATTGGGTTATACTTCTCTCCAATCCTGACTGGATATATTTTTCAAATAATTCATTAGAGGGCTGGTATCCTACGTACTACTGGCCACAGAATGATGAGCCAGTTAAGATAACACCCGTAGAGCCTATTAAGATAGTACCAGTAGTCGAGAAGACTTAGATATTTTCATTGTGATATTGTATTTGTCTCATTTTAGACATTATGACATGTATTATATTTGAGATCATTGAGTTGTGATTAGACTATTGGACTTGGACTTCGATTGTATTGTGACTCGGTATTTCTTTTCTTCTATTCCAAATCGTGTCATATCTTCCTCTAGTTTTATATTATGATTGAGTATTGATTACCATTATCATATTATCATAGTGTCCTCCATTTGTAGTTGAGATAGCATGACATGTACCTTATATATTATGTGTAAGATATATAGATAGTATTGTTGACCTAAACATCGTTATACCATCGATGATATAGCGTAGGCTGGATGTACCCACGTCCTCATGCTCCTACACCGGGTGCGAGTCGTGACACATTTTGTGGTGGCCCATGCAGGTCTCTAGGTAGTAGTACTCAGACTTGGAGTATTACTACAAGCCTACTATAGGATATAGGACTAGGGATATAGGATAAAAGGATACTCAATCACAACTATAAAATGTCTTCAGGATGCCGTCAAAGATCAGATCCTAGCTCTTTGGAGCAGTTTCAGCGAGGTCAGTTGCTTTGTCACCTCCGAGGCAGACAATATCTATTGCTCCACCTTCTCCAGCTTATAGGGTTGCCTCACCGGTCCAGGTGGGGGCTTCAGCAGCAGCTTTTGGGGGTGCTCTACCTCCAGTGTAGAGGACAGTGCCCGCAGTTTCTGAGGATCTCCTACCACCCCCAGCACCAGTCGACACCGCACATATGTTTATGCTATTTTGGGAGATAATGGAGGCCTAGAGGGCCCAAGAGAAGGCTCAGCACCGCCAGTCAGATGTGATGAGGAAGGGGATAGAAAATACCCATCAGAGAGCACTTGCAGCAGTAGAGAGGGTTGTCCTAGTTCAGCCACCGGTAGTACCGTCTCATCCCATCCCGCAGCAGCCGAGACCCGGTACCATTATTAATTTCAAGAGTGTCACAACCCGTACCCAGTGAAGGGGTACGAGTATGTGGATACGTCCAGCCTACGATGCAACATCATCGGTAGAACATTGTTTAGATCAACAATACTATCTAAATATCTCACACATTATATATAAGGTACTTGTCATGCCATCTCAACTCCAAATGGAGGACAATAAAATATGATAATGATAATCAATAATTATAATATAAAAACTATGGGAAGGTATAGCACGATATAGAATAAAAAAAAGATACAAAGTCACGATACATGACAAGTCCAAGTCTAATAGTTAAATCATGACTCAAATATCTCAAATATAGTACATGTCATAAAGTCTAGCTAAGATCAAATATAATATCCTAATGAATGATCTAAAACTCTCCAACTGGTGGTACTATATCAAGAGGCTCTATGGTGCAATCTCAATAGTCTCACCATCATGTGGCCCATAATAGGTGGGACATATCTGCTCTAACCAATTATTGAAAAAATATATCCAGTAAGGATTGGAGCGAAGTACAACCCAATAGCACTTCAAGTTAATTGATGATGACTATAAACAAAAATAGAGAATGTAATACAAAATGAGAAGCAATGTACAATAAGGTCTAAAATGATCACAATAAAATGGAATAAAAGCAATGAACTAGAATATAGAGAAGAGCTGTAACTACACTAAGTTTTTGAAATACTAGTTAGATATGTAATCGGCTTGGGTTATAAAGATCTACGAACACGATCAATAAAATAATCATATGACCAGTATGATTGGTTGTTGTATACAAGAAACACAATAATTTAAGATTGGTTATTGTCTATAAGGAATACATTCATTTAAGATTGGTTGTTGTCTATGGAGTAACACAATCATATGTGAGGTATATGACTGGATGTTGTCTATATGATGCAATATAATGCTTAAGGTTTTGATCACATATCTATCTAGCACTTACCCCTCCCCCGACCAATACTCATGGATCCAATCATGACACGTTATGAACACGAATATAATATGAGTACACGAATGTACACGAATGAACAAGAGCACAAGAAATACTCGATACGTGTCACGACCCGCACCCGGTTATTCGGGCACGAGTGCGTGGGCACGTCCAGCCTACGCCGCAGAGTCGGCGGTAGTACGCTGTCTAGGTCTTACTCACAGGTAATTTAACTCTATCTCATCCACAATAATGTAAATAGACAAGGAAATTAACAGGAAATAGGAATGCTGATTTATAAAACAAATTGTGATAACAGATCCATAGTTTATACATGAACAGAAGATAAATCGGGGACAAACCCGATTACTGAGCTGAAAAGGGAAAACTAGCTAACTGGCTACTACTCCTCAGAGATAATCTCCTGAGTGGAAACCGGCCTCTCAACTGTGTCACCTGCTACGTCATAGGGATCAGAATAGGTGGGGCAAAGTCCTCATCATCGCCTAAAACAACGGATCCAGTCAGGAAAGGAGCAAAGTACACAATGCACAACAAGATTAAACTAAATATTCATGACAATTAAAAAAGAACTGACAGGTATCATGCTGAGGATATGTATAACTAAATAGTAACAATAACTAAGAGTTAATTTGCTGTAAGACAGGGTCATGAATAAAACAGGAATAAGGGGACAGGAAAATGAATTACAACCAGACAATAGGAACTGTAACCAGACAAGAAACTATGTGTGTGAACTTGTGTATTTAGAATACCTAGTTGGCATGTAGGGGTCTATAAGGTTAAACCGGCCGTCATAGACGGCTATTTATCACAAATAATCGAGATCCGGCTGATGGACAGTCGTGTACCAACAGCTATTATTCATGGCAAGAGTCAGGGTAAGCTACATGCCTTTCAGTATTCTCCCACCCGACATGAAAAACAAAACATGAACTCCAATATTCAAGACATGAAATTCAACATTTCTAACACTAGGTGTAAACATCAAGGGTACATGTAAGGCAGGGAATTAACTATCATAATATGAAGATTAAACTTGAAGTGCAGGTACTTGCCTTTGTTTGGATCCGATTAATAGGTCTTCGGGGAAAATATCCAGAGATGAGTCCAAATGCTGAAATAAACATTACCATCACTCTCAGAAGATATCAAATAGCTAGAAACGTCTGTCCTTGGGTCCAATTTGGAGACAAGGGCAAAAACGACAGTTTTGGGTCAAAACGGGGTCCGCCGTTGGGCCCGCTTTGCACCGAAGAACGTGTCCGAGTCAAAAGTCTCCAAATTCACCAAACTTAGTGTCAACAGGTCAGGAACGCTGATACGAACCCAACGGAACTTCCAGATTTGGATTCCGATGAGCCGAACACAAAATCGCCCGTCGAGCGGGGCCTGTGGGGCCCACGACACGCGATTTCGTCAACGTTCTCAGAATCGAACCAAACTTGACCCACAGGACCAGCGTATCGCTACGAGTCCGATGGCGCAAGTTTCGTCTCGATCTGACGAGTGTGCACGAAGTTAGGGTGAATTGCCGAAAAGGCGGATACGGGGCGATGTCCGCGGATACGCGTTGATTCCGGTGTGCACGCACACCCGAATCAGCTTCCACGAAGACTCACACGTCCGTATCGATGATGCGCACGTATCTGTGAAGACCGCACGCGACCAAGTCATCCCGTTTGGCGGGACGTACTCGGTTCCGGGGTGAAACAGGGTCTGGTTTTTCCTGTTTTTGGATCGCGGTGTGCGATCACCACAGGACGCGGTGTCCCGAACAGTTTATCCGGACACCGAGAGGGTCATACAGGCTTCACAACGCAATTTACGGAATTTAAAATCGAGCAGCGAGGAGCAAGATACACGTACCTGAACTGGCCTCCTAAAACTAGGGTTTTCGTGTCCGTGTGTCGAACCCTGTGTCCACTGCCGTGTCCGACACAGAAGAGGAAATTAGGGTTAGGGCTTGGGCAGCCAGGCGGAGGACGGCGGCTTGGGCGGCGGGGGATGCCGGAGGCGGCCGAGGGCGGCTGGGGGCGACACCGGCGAGGGCGGCGGCAAGCGGCAGGCGGGCGGAGCGGCGTCGGGGCAGCTGCTGGGCTGTTGCTGGAGTCGAGCGGGGGAGAAGAAGGAGGCGGCGGTGGCGGGCGGCGCTGCACGGCGGGGAGGCGGGCTGCGGAGGTCTGCGGCGGAGCGGAGGCGGCGCGTGGCGGTGTGGCTGCTGGGGACGGCGGCTGGGCGGGCGTCGCCGATGGTGGGGATACGGAGGAGAGGCGGTGGTCGGGGGGGGTTCTGGCCAGGGGGTTTTAAAGGGGGCGGCCGGTGGCGTGGGGCCGAGGGAGGCGGCGGCCAGCGCGGGGGCGGGGGCGCGTGGCGCTGGCCGGGCGGAGCGGCGGCGTCCGCGGGCGGCGGCGCCGGACGCGGGGGGGGAAACGGGTCAGGGGTGAGAGGGGCCGGGTTTCGGGTCGGGCGGGTCGGGTTCAGGCGGACCCGACCCGACCCGTTAGGGGTTTGGGCCGGGGGACTGGGCCGGGTGTTGGGCCGGGCCGAGCGGGCCGATTTAATTAAAAAAATCAATAAATAAATAAATGTAATTAATTAATTAATTAATTAATTAGTAAATAAATATTTTTAGGAGATTTAAAAATAGGTCCGGGGCCCAATAAATTTTAGAAAAATTACCCTAAGTCCAGTTTTCCATTTTACACCCAAAAATATTATTTTCATAATATTTTAATATTATTTATTATCAATTAAAAATCATTTAATAATTAGAAACCCTGATTTTAATTACAGAAAATTCCCAGAAAATTCCAGAAAATTGTGAAAAATCCCAATTTGAAATTCTTGCAAAATCTGGGGGTTTACAATCTACCCAACTTATAAAAATTTCGTCCTCGAAATTTAAAACTTAAGCCATACTCTGTTAACCCTTCATGTACATAAGGCAAGTCCATCGCAACCTCCTCGCGATAATTAAAATCCGAATCATGTCCACTGCAATCACTTCATGATTAAGGTGACTATTTGTTCTAATCAAAATTCAACCTATGGTTATCACTTCTTACTTCCTCAAATTATCCACAGGCAGATTTTAGATTAAGTTCATATAGCATTTTCAAGATTGCACATGACTATGATTTTGCCTCACTGTTCTGACTATCATAATTCTTCTAGAAATGATTCGAGTCTACTAGTATTCACACTGTATGCTTTAACTTATTAAATTTTATTCACATCCTCAGTAATCCAACTAGGTAGTCCAACCACCAATTTTAATTTGTAATTCGAATCATCAAATTGAAAAAGTAAAATGTAGTCCACCAATGTTCACGTCTGAATCATAATACCCTCTAAATTCAAATTGACGATTTTACCCTCATTATTTCAAGATTTAAATCATGTACTTGAGATATAACTATTGATATCAATTCATTAATCATCTTAGCCACTCCTCTAAATTTTCAAAATTGAATGGCTTGCTTCTTCCAATCTAACCTTACTCGGTCACAATCCAAAAGACATTCCTCTCGAGTTGACAAATGCACTGCTACCCAACTTAGAGTTTACCCCTTCATCACAAAAGACTATATACCTTAAGAAAAATGTTCCTTAATATGTTTACTTATGTCATTCAATCCTCGAACTTCAACGCCGATCATATCACATATGATATGTCCTCAATTACGAAAGGTTAATCCTCAAGTATGTGATCGGCCTATGTGGCATATCTAGTACTTATCTATGTATTAAACTTATACCAAGCACGAGATTTCGTCTTTCCGAAATAGGGGAGACGAAGATCAATAATGAAGAGTTCAAAGGTGGGGTGATAGAATAGAAATATCGGGGTTAAGGCGTTTTTAAAGAATTCAGGTGGGAATTGTCAAGCGATTGTGGATTGAATCCTATCTTGGTAATTCCTATTCATATGCTCGTATTAATACAGTTATACTCAGACATGTCTAGGGCAGGTATACTAGTCATCTGTATATCTCAATCCACGTAAAGTAGTGCGAAGAGCGAATCAAAATGTACTAAGGCTGATCAGACCGTAATACACTGATTCTGAATAGACAATTGTATTAGTGTGTCGACCCACTAATACATATGTCATGAACAAGCTCGATAAAGAGTAAGCTTGCAAAACTAGGCTATAAAATAGCAGCATAAGTCGAGTACATCAAAATTAAGTGCGCTAGATGATGATGAAAGGAGGTACAAAATATTTAAGTTCACAAAACAACCTACAATAAGCACAATAACAAAAGATTCTACAACTCTACAGTTATCAAATATAAAAGCATACCAGGTTATTAGCAAGTTTTAAAGTTACTAGGTTGGGGCTGAGGTCACGAACCAATAGGCACGAGCTAAACAATACTAGGAAAGGCAGCTAAAAGAAATCACTTACGCGCATCAGCTACTCCAAGAGTCTGCGCGTTCTCCACGGTCATGCTGGTAGAGCATCTCGTGGTGATCTTGTAGGAACCTCGTTGCTTACTGATAGATCCTTTACTCTGCATCCAAAAATAAACGATAAAGGCGCACAGGAATCAAGGCAGGATGCAAGTTCATATTAGTTCGAATACGATACAGATATCAAAAATGATTCAAGCAAGTGGATGAGATCCTATAAACTTATCCTAGCTTTATTGCAGGCCTGTTCGGTCCCTGAGTTGAAACCGAACAATTTAGTCGTTCGACCTGCATGGGCCACCACAAAAACGTGTCACGACCCGCACCCGGTTATTTGGGCACGAGTGCGTGGGCACGTCCAGCCTACGCCGCAGAGTCGGCGGTAGTACGCTGTCTAGGTCTTACTCACAGGTAATTTAACTCTATCTCATCCACAATAAAGTAAATAGACAAGGAAATTAACAGGAAATAGGAATGCTGATTTATAAAACAAATTGTGATAACAGATCCATAGTTTATACATGAACAGAAGATAAATCGGGGACAAACCCGATTACTGAGCTGAAAAGGGAAAACTAGCTAACTGGCTACTACTCCTCAGAGATAATCTCCTGAGTGGGAACCGGCCTCTCAACTATGTCACCTGCTACGTCATAGGGATCAGAATAGGTGGGGCAAAGTCCTCATCATCGCCTAAAACAAAGGATCCAGTCAGGAAAGGAGCAAAGTACACAATGCACAACAAGATTAAACTAAATATTCATGACAATTAAAAAAGAACTGACAGGTATCATGCTGAGGATATGTATAACTAAATAGTAACAATAACTAAGAGTTAATTTGCTGTAAGACAGGGTCATGAATAAAACAGGAATAAGGGGACAGGAAAATGAATTACAACCAGACAATAGGAACTGTAACCAGACAAGAAACTATGTGTGTGAACTTGTGTATTTAGAATACCTAGTTGGCATGTAGGGGTCTATAAGGTTAAACCGGCCGTCATAGACGGCTATTTATCACGAATAATCGAGATTCGGCTGATGGACAGTCGTGTACCAACAGCTATTATTCATGGCAAGAGTCAGGGTAAGCTACATGCCTTTCAGTATTCTCCCACCCGACATGAAAAACAAAACATGAACTCCAATATTCAAGACATGAAATTCAATATTTCTAACACTAGGTGTAAACATCAAGGGTACATGTAAGGCAGGGAATTAACTATCACAATATAAAGATTAAACTTGAAGTGCAGGTACTTGCCTTTGTTTGGATCCGATTAATAGGTCTTCGGGGAAAATATCCAGAGATGAGTCCAAATGCTGAAATAAATATTACCATCACTCTCAGAAGATATCAAATAGCTAGAAACGTCTGTCCTTGGGTCCAATTTGGAGACAAGGGCAAAAACGGCAGTTTCGGGTCAAAACGGGGTCCGCCGTTGGGCCCGCTTTGCACCGAAGAACGTGTCCGGGTCAAAAGTCTCCAAATTCACGAAACTTAGTGTCAACAGGTCAGGAACGCTGATACGAACCCAACGGAACTTCCAGATTTGGATTCCGATGAGCCGAACACAAAATCGCCCGTCGAGCGGGGCCTGTGGGGCCCACGACACGCGATTTCGTCAACGTTCTCAGAATCGAACCAAACTTGACCCACAGGACCAGCGTATCGCTACGAGTCCGATGGCGCAAGTTTCGTCTCGATCTGACGAGTGTGCACGAAGTTAGGGTGAATTGCCGAAAAGGCGGATACGGGGCGATGTCCGCGGATACGCGTTGATTCCGGTGTGCACGCACACCCGAATCAGCTTCCACGAAGACTCACACGTCCGTATCGATAATGCGCACGTATCTGTGAAGACCGCACGCGACCAAGTCGTCCCGTTTGGCGGGACATACTCGGTTCCGGGGTGAAACAGGGTCTGGTTTTTCCTGTTTTTGGATCGCGGTGTGCGATCACCACAGGACGCGGTGTCCCGAACAGTTTGTCTGGACACCGAGAGGGTCATACAGGCTTCACAACGCAATTTACGGAATTTAAAACCGAGCAGCGAGGAGCAAGATACACGTACCTGAACTGGCCTCCGAAAACTAGGGTTTTCGTGTCCGTGTGTCGAACCCTGTGTCCACTGCCGTGTCCGACACAGAAGAGGAAATTAGGGTTAGGGCTTGGGCAGCCAGGCGGAGGACGGCGGCTTGGGCGGCGGGGGATGCCGGAGGCGGCCGAGGGCGGCTGGGGGCGACGCCGGCGAGGGCGGCGGCAAGCGGCAGGCGGGCGGAGCGGCGTCGGGGCAGCTGCTGGGCTGTTGCTGGAGTCGAGCGGGGGAGAAGAAGGAGGCGGCGGTAGCGGGCGGCGCTGCACGGCGGGGAGGCGGGCTGCGGAGGTCTGCGGCGGAGCGGAGGCGGCGCGTGGCGGTGTGGCTGCTGGGGACGGCGGCTGGGCGGGCGTCGCCGATGGTGGGGATACGGAGGAGAGGCGGTGGTCGGGGGGGGTTCTGGCCAGGGGGTTTTAAAGGGGGCGGCCGGTGGCGTGGGGCCGAGGGAGGCGGCGGCCAGCGCGGGGGCGGGGGCGCGTGGCGCTGGCCGGGCGGAGCGGCGGCGTCCGCGGGCGGCGGCGCCGGACGCGGGGGGGGAACGGGTCAGGGGTGAGAGGGGCCGGGTTTCGGGTCGGGCGGGTCGGGTTCAGGCGGACCCGACCCGACCCGTTAGGGGTTTGGGCCGGGGGACTGGGCCGGGTGTTGGGCCGGGCCGAGCGGGCCGATTTAATTAAAAAAATCAATCAATAAATAAATGTAATTAATTAATTAATTAATTAATTAGTAAATAAATATTTTTAGGAGATTTAAAAATAGGTCCGGGGCCCAATAAATTCCAGAAAAATTATCCTAAGTCCAGTTTTCCATTTTACACCCAAAAATATTATTTTTATAATATTTTAATATTATTTATTATCAATTAAAAATTATTTAATAATTAGAAACCCTGATTTTAATTACAGAAAATTCCCAGAAAATTCCAGAAAATTGTGAAAAATCCCAATTTGAAATTCTTGCAAAATCTGGGGGTTTACAATACACACGATAAAGTACATGTGAAGGAGTATCCAAAGTACACGGCAATGGGATGACATCTCCTGACAGGATCTATATAGAACCAGTCCGTGTAACCATTATGTCGGAATAAAGTAGAACATTTCTAAATACTTGTATTATAGTAATTATCAAATAATGGAAACTATCAGAGAATGTACTCGCCTCTGGTCTAGAGTAAGAGATGTAACTCGGTGTTCGAGTTGGTGTCACACAACCCTATATATGAAATATTATGTCACTAGGTGTAAATCAATGAGAATGAGTAAAACAATGCACTAATATGCTTTTATAGGCCATTTCTAGGTCTCACTAGTCATACTAGATCAAATGTTGACCTTTTGGGTCAAACTAGTCAACTTAAGACCTACACAAGTTTCTAGGTTCATACTAAGTTAATTTGTCCATATAAGCTATTAACTAGCTATTACAAATCAATACTAACTATATTAGTTAATAACACTAATATCTCCATAATACAATACTCTACAAATCTATATACATTAACTTACCTATATATACTACAAATTAGTAATTGATTAACTGATACATTAACTAATAACTGATACTAACATCTTAACTAACCAAAATCAATAACACTAATATCTCCATAATACAATACTCTACAAATCTATATACATTAACTTACCTATGTATACTACAAATTAGTAATTAATTAACTGATACATTAACTAATAATTGATACTAACATCTTAACTAACCAAAATCATTTGTATGTTGTTGATACATTAACTAACTGTCCCACCTATAGGATACACTATAGGCAACATATGATACTAACTTAACTTACATTGCTAATTGGTACCTACATATATACACTAATTTAGAACTAATACTCTTGCCTTCTACTCAAACACATGTCTAAACACACCTTCATATTAGATCCAACACTCACACTAATTAAGTAAGCATATAGTGGCACTTATCTAACATACACCCATGACTGAACTTTAATAAATGACTCATACCCTTGGTATTACAGGTCTAATGTTTTTTCTATTGACTGATACTTCATGTCCTTACCTGTGCATAGATGATACTTCAAGTATTAGTCACTGCCTAATATCCCTATACACAACCTGACACCAACACTCTTTAGCCACTACTGTGCAAGTATTCAACTACAAATAGTGAAGTTCATTAGTCCACTGCTGCCTTGCCTTGAACACTCCACCTACTGCTTGTTGTCGCACTTCTGCACTCTGAACTGCACTCCCCACTTAACACTAACACTTATCTATATTACTAACACATGCTTCACACTCTCTGATGTAATCCAAGCATTTGATGTTACTTAACCCCTCTCCTTCATTAGTTCAACCCCCACTCTAGCACTAAAGACACTACTGAACATGGTACATAGGATAATATGATACAACTCTTACTTGTTCAACTACTGCTAATTATCATGTACCAGTACATACTCATTAATATAATATATCGGTAACTCATCATAGGATATAGTGTGACCAGTTGAGTAGTGTTCCAACATAATTAAACTATTACTAATATAGTTAGGATTCAAAGTACTGCTGCAAAACACTCTTTCCCATCTGGATAGAGCCCCAACTGAACACCCCTCACACTCCTTTTCAAGTTACAACCTTCCTGCACACTTCTCATCTCTGAACTTGAGATTAACTCCCCTCACTGTCACAAATTCCTATTACTGCTACTGCACACAATGCAACAACACTTTCTCTCTTTCTCTCTCTCTCTCTCTTTCTTTCTCTCTCTCTCTCTCTCACACACACACACACACATACACAGATCCAAAGCTTCCCCTTCCATTACAAATTTTAGTGAAGTGACAATGCTCACAGTTGCCCAGGTCTGAACAGACCTTCAGTTCCATCATGCTGGCACTCGATCCATCTTTCTAACCACCCTAACACATTGTGTATCATATTCTAACTGATACACCATCCATACAACACTCCAACCATAATATCACACACTCACACACGCAGTCACACCACATCAATACCAAGTGCCCATTGCTGCACTGCCCGACCCCTCTTCATGTTGTTACTTGCATCAACAGAATAGAGAGTTTTGTACACCAATTACCAAAATATGTGCACACACAACCCTCTATAACACATTATTACTCCCTCCAACACACACACACAAGAGCCAACCCACAACACCAACAACAAGCAAATGGAATGCCCAATTATATATATATATATATATATATATATTCACTAAGGCAATAATAAGCAATATTACATACAACTAATGTGCACCTTAGCCTTTCATCATGATACTTATCCCATAGAGATGCCAAAACTCCCAATTCTTCACACTAATCATTCCTACACATCAAATACACCTAATACTAACTAATACATCTAGTTACACTAGGAATTGAAGAGAATTCATATAAAACACCCAAAATGAGTCCCGTATCATAGTGTATCCCAAAATACCATGATACGGTATACTCGTATTCATTTGTGAATATGTATCGAGTCTCACACCATCAATCAAAGTATAATTAGACCACTTTAGCCTAATGACAAATACTTGATGCACCAATCTCAAATTTTCTCCAAATTAGACACAAAAACCTATGCATAAGTCACAATCAGGGTCAATTTGGCCTAGAACTTCTTCTTATGGGTATCCCTAAGTCATGAGAGATTTTCTAATGGTCAAATGCATGATTTAGAACTCAAATTAGAAGGAAATTCAGATCTATACCTATTAGGAGATGGATTTCTAATAAAATTTTTAAATGGACACGATCCGGACACAAGCTCCTTGTCAATTTCTCCTTCTCCAAGTGCTTCTTGTAAATTCAAGCTCCAATGCTTCTTAATTGATGGGAATGAGAGGGAATGAGAGTAAAATAGGATAAATTTGGTAGAGGGATAAAATAAATTGGGGAAGAACTAAATTGGAGATCTAGATGGAGTAAAATAAAAGGAATTATGGAGAGAAGAGATAGAGAAAGCTCTATTATATGGTCGGCCCCCTTATCCTCTCCTCCAAGTAATTTACAATGTCTAAAATACCCCTTGGGACTTGTCATAAAGGAATATAATTAAGGAAGAAGCTTCTACTCCTAATGGTTGGTTAATTAAATCACTTAACTTAACAAGGGTGACTAATTATTGGCTCAAATGGGTCTAACTTAATGTTGGTCCATGACAAGAATAGTTAGGTCTAATTAGGTTCACTAATAACTCGTCTAACTAATGGCTAACAACTAACTACCAAATATATACAATATATAACCATATTTAACAATACTAATTATTATAAAATAAAAATATCATTCAGTATAATTATTATGAAATACAATTATTAACAATGATACAAAATAGGAAAGAACAAAAATATCCCTCTCCGGGAAAGTGGTAGTAACAATCATATCCTCCTTAGAAAAATTTTATTCTCGAAATTTAAAGATGATTGTACCCCATCTAGGTCAAACCCCCCAACCCGTCTAAAATTATACAAGCATGCAATTTAAAAGAAATTACTAATTATGGTCAACAGGTATGGTGTTTGTCACGCCCCAGTCCCAAAATACGTAGGACTAGGAACACGTAAGCATGCCAGCCGTATGTATATGGCAACTCCAATATATTGATACCATAATACACACGTGGCTATAAAATAAATATAAACTCACATGTGGTATATATAATGTCACAAGTCACAGATATGCTAATCTCATCCACACAACAAGTCATAGAAAAGAAATACTAAACTAGAATAAGGAGTCTGAAATATCCAAATAATAGTTGGGTGGAGACAAATCCACTACCAAAGACTATATCCAAAACTAAAATGAGAGAGGAGTATAAAATCTCCAATATAAAATAATGTCAGCAGTGTATCAGCTAAAAAGATCCATCGCTAGCTAATCAATGATGCTCAGAAGGTAAGACCTCCTCAGCAAAAAATAATGCGTCAGGTCCAGGCCCGTACTCATGCGGATACTCCTGGTCGTCTATACCTGGCAAGGGACCAAGTCCTCAGAGGGACATAACACGATACATAGAAGCAAGCCAATTTGAATACAGTGAACATGCATAATGTTTGAAAATAAATAAGTATGCTGTACAAGACAATCTATATGAATGCAAATGAGGACAACTTTTCGACGTATGGGCAAGGGTAGGATACTCGATCTAAGCCTCACAACTCACACACCCTCCAGTGGACATCAGAAATCGTCATACCTCGGGGGTAGCGACCAGCGCGACTCTACAAAAATTGACATACCTCGGGGGTAGCGACCAGCGTGATACACGCCCGTAGTACAAACTATATACTACGATTTACCAGAGTGGTTAAAAGCCCATACGCCTAATGATTGTCCTCTCATGATACTAGGTGCCATGTGTGTGTCAACATATCTAATACATAGTAATGACTGAAGAAAAACTACGCATGCAAGAACTACATAGAAATGTAATAAATATATAAAAATATAATAAATATGCAAAGTACTGTAAACAATTTGGCAAGATATCTTACCTGGCAAGAAAGCTGCGAAAATTTAATGTCTAGATGTCAACACCAAGAGTCAGAAGCTACGGCCTCAGAATAAACATCTTCGGATACTGAAATAAATATCACCAATATTCCCAGAATAAGCAAAATAGCTAGAAAGCACTTTTCTTTCGTCCAATTTGGATATAGGGGCAAAACGGTAATTTTTGGTAAAAGTGGGGTCCACGTGTGGCCCACTTTGCACCAAAAAATATGCCAACGATAACAGTCTCTAAATGGAACAAATTATAGGTCAAATAACTCTTGATGTCAATACGAACCCAACGGAATGTCCAAATGTGGATTCCGATGGGTCGAACATAATTTCGTCCAAAAGGTCAACCATGGGATCCGCCAATTGGTGACTTGGTCAACTATCTCAGAATTGCGTAAAAATTGGGTCACAGGACCAGCGCGTTACCACGAGTCCAGTGGCATAAGTTTTGTCATAATTTGACGAGCGTGCACAAATGCGTGCGACTTTTATAAATGTTATGACACGGGATTTGTCCGCGGATACGGGCTGATTCTGGCACGCACACGGGTCCAAATCAGTTTCCGCGAACTCTCACGTGTCCGAGTATGTTGTGCGCACCGTTTGGTATACTTGGTACATGGCGGGGCAGTCCGTTTGGCGGGACGCATTCCGTTTCATAACTTATGGAAATTTAGAAAAAGTGTGTTCGTGGAGTTTTCCAACAAATTTAATTCTACCTACAGCAGTTAATAATCTAGGATTATTTAAAAAAATAAACTAGGTCAATTGGTCTATGCATACCAAAAAGAATCATCAAATTCGGATCTCTGTGGTAGGAGATACGAATCCGGGAACATGGGTGATCACCGCAGTTTTCTACGATCCCAGAAATTGGTCTTTTTCTGCCAACTTTGGTGCTATTTTTGCCTATGGTTACATGTTGTTCGAGATCTACTATCACACAAATATGGAAGAGGGTTAAGGGATGAGCATACCGGTGAATTCGGGGTGGCATTTGGTTGAGCGAGGCGACGGAAAACAACTCTGGAACACAGGTACCTCGCTGCGAAAATCTGCAATGCGCGAGGTGCAGGTCGCGATCGTCGGGATTGGTTTGGACGGCCTGGCAGGATTCTTCGGCTGCGGTGGCGGTGCTCCTTAAGTCTAGATGGGAAGAAGAAGAGTTTGGATGATCTAAGGTTAGGGGTTTAGTCGAAATAATGAATTATATATAGATATATATAAGAGAGAGGGGGGTCGGGTTGGCGCGGGCCAAGGGGGGTTCATGTAATGTCTTGCTAACAAAGGGGGGTCGGGTTTTGCTTATTTGCTAAGGAGCAGCTGTTTGCATCCAGCGGCTAAGTGTTGGTAGCAAGGGGCGGGTTTACTTAGGAGTGGGTTGGCTGTGGTTTAGGTAGGAATGGGTAGTTTAGTTAGTAATGTTATTAATAGTTTTTTTTCCTTTTCTTTTCTTTTCCTTTTTCTTTTCCTTTTATATTTTCCTTTAAAATATATATGTATATATATATTTATATATACATATATACTCATAGAAAAAATCTAAAATTATATTAATGCACACCATTAAGCTAACAACTGCCCAAAGGGTCTCCTACATGGAATAAATTCAGAAAAATTACATATGGCTCCATAAATCTCCTAAATTCACCAACACCTAAAATAAAAATTAATAAAAATTTATTTCTCCTAATTAGCCACTAATTACTACAATTAAATTAATAATTATTAAATAAAAAAATAGTTTCTAGGAATAGGAGTTTTACATTCTACCCAACTTATAAAAATTTTGTCCTCGAAATTGACACTAACCCATATTCATAATGATAACTATAGCTATTACACTACATTGGTATCTAGCAGGACTCCTAAACTCATAGTCTGTCATTCTAACACTTTCTCATCTATTGTCCATACACTATTCTATCATCCTCTAACTCGTCTACACTACCCAACTTACAAGAATTCTACTAGTAGTCACATTCTTTGAAGCAATTGTCAAGGTTGTAAGGCAAATACATTTATTGGGTCAAAAATCTTGGGATACCTGTCTAGAATCTCATAACTATGAATTTTTTCTGTAACCGTCAAGTATCATAGTCTAATACTGCCACGCCACCTGGCCAGTATGGCTGCAAGTAATTTGACTACTTTACCAAAATCGTCTGGCTGCAACTGTCGCTACCTCGCTGGCGATTTGTCATAGTCATCAGTTCATAACAAGTGCCTTCAACTCTTTCATAGACATAGTCTAGATTTTTAGGAAAACACTTAAGGTCTTGACTAAAACTATTAGGAGTATGATCTATTTCCAATGATCTAACAAATTTCTATTAGGCTACATGGTGCTACTTAAGGGTTAAACTAATAAAGAATAAAGATATTGCTATAGTGCATATACATATTAAGAACTCATCCTTAGTTATCAAGCATTACTAACACATTTATATTTTACTAACAAAATAGGGTGAGGTTGATATAAATCAACAATTCATAATGGCACGAAAAGATACAACTATGATAGGAAGAGTTAAGCACGAGATAAGGAATGAATATAAAAGGAGGAGATGAGTCACCCAAGAGGGCGAGATAAGGATAGGGGAAGAATACTACTACTGCTACTCACGTCATCCATTAGCATCGCGTGTCTGCTATCTGGGTAAAATATACATACATCCTCATAACTGCTAGACTACCATATATATAATTCTACATCTATTTGTACATCTAAGATCTTGTGTCACATTGGGGTTATAAGTATGCAAAGACAATTATAACTAAAAGGTCATACCTGTATCTACGGCTTCCTGTGTCTGCTCTCCCATATTTGTCATAATGAGTGCTTGGCCTTGTCCTTGGTTGTTCAACTAGGGTCTAGTCCCCTCCATTTGTGCAGACTGTAGAAGCAGTGGTGGATCCCTTTGGTCTCCTATACTTGAGGGTGTATGCGGTGTTCTTGATTCTAATGCCATAGGCCTCTGGTTCTGCTGAGGACATTCTCGGGCTTGATGGTGACTTGATCCACATATCATGCACAACCCCAATCGACGACGACAATCTCTATGAATATGACCTGGTATACCACAAAAGTTACAAGTACGGTGCCCCTTGGCTGGGTATGGTGCGACACTGTCTGGTTGCTGGCGTGTCAAAGTGTGTCTAATGGGTCCTCTTGGCTGTGTCCTTACTGGTCCTTGATAAATTCTTTGTTGAATTCTGCTTCCCCTGCTCATGGCCTCCTGGATCCAGGCCTCTGTCAATAGCTCGGCATAGGAGATCCGGGACTGGGAGCTAGTGTAGTGCTGGAGCTCCTGAGTCAGCCCGCGGTGAAACCTCTTAGCCTTTTCTAAGTTATTAGGTATTGGGACAGTGCCATACTTACTGAGACGGCTAAACTCTGCATCATACTCATCAACCATCTTGTCCCCTTGCTCTAGATGGAGGAACTGATCGTACAATGCATCCCTTACAGTGTCCGGAAAGTACTTCCTCTCAAAGCACTCCAAAAATTGTTCCCAAGTCTAACGCGTATCCAACTGGCGCTCCATCGATTCCCACCAGTGATGCGCATTGCCTTCTAACTGAGTCCTTACGCCTATCATCCATAGGTCAGAAGCTAATTGTGATGCCTCTAACAACTTCTTGGTATTGGCAATCCAGTTCATGGTCTCCTTTGGACTCTCATTGCCCTTATATGGCTTAGGGCCCATCTGCACAAAGTCCTTGACTGAACCAACCCGAGCTTGTGATACTGAAACTAGCGCCTGGGTTGGTTTAGGGGCTAGTGCATCCATTCTCTCCAGTGCTGCCAGAAATTCTAGCCTCTGCTCTGCTGCCTGCTGCCTCTGTTCCTGTATTATTCTCTGGAAGAATTGGAACAGCTGTGCCTGGCCATCTTGCGATGCTGATAAAGCTGGAAGGGTCCCATCAGGTATCGTGGAAGGAGTTGATGGAATTTGATTGTTAGTCAGTCCATCCGGTCCGGAAAGAAGAGGTATCGTTGAGGTCTCTCCGGGTGTTTGGTCATTAAACTAGCAACTGCCCAAAGGGTCTCCTACATGGAATAAATTCGAAAAAAAATTCAATGGCTCCATAAATTCCCTAAATTCACCAACACCTAAAATAAAAATTAATAAAAATCTATTTCTCCTAATTAGCCACTAATTACTATAATTAAATTAATAATTAATTAATAAATAAATAATATTTTCTAGGAATAGGGGTTTTACAGTGTTGGTCTCCGTCTGTTATGATATTGACGTCTCAGTCAGGGTATACTACTAATTATACAAAAAATTCACAAGTAACTACAAGGTATTGAGGAAGCAATCAAATCAAATGGATGGCAAATAGAACTTGCTAACCGATCACCTGTAGTATCGACCTCCTCGACCGTCATCGCAAATGCCCTGCCCTGCAGAGGTGGCTCCCTCTGCTGATGCTAGGTTATGTGTGGTGCCACAGGTAAACTAACTCGATCTCTCTGATCCGAAACTTCACTATGGTCTGAACCATTAGGGTTGGTGGGGCAATCTCTCACGCGGTGCTCTGAAGATCCATAATACAGGCACAACTTGAGCCTTCTCCTACAGTCCTCTCGAATATGTCCAGGCTTTTTATAATAGTTACAGAATGGTGCCTGTTGTATCTGACCTTGAGGCTGCTGTAGGGACTGATTAAATGGCCTTTGTAACTGATGTGTCTGCTAAGCTGGTGCCCTAACTGGCATATGATACTGTTGGTGATGATATTCTCCCAACTGTTAAAAATAGGGTCGGTTAACTGGATCCGTACTACTACTAGCTCCTCCCGAGGTATCCTATATCCTCTTGGATCTAAGTTCCAAGTCATCCTCGACCTGTTGTGTCTCTGCTAGAATCTTCTCAAAGGTAGCGGCACGGTATCTACTAGTGTGGGATTTGATTTCATTGTTCAAACCCTTTCTGAACTTTCTGGCCTTACACTGGAGATTTTGCCCCTCCTCAAAACTGTCCAATCTGTAGAACTCTACTCCGTACTCGTCCACCATCATGTCGTCCTGGACGAGATACTGAAACTGGCTCTCTAGAGAAGTCACAGCCACATCTGAAAAGAATTTTTTTCTTGAAAAGCTCCTTAAAAGCCTTCTATGTTAGCGAGCCAAGGGGGGTTCATGTAATGGCTTGCTAACAAAGGGGGGGTCGGGTTTTGCTTATGTGCTAAGGAGCAGCTGTTTGCATCCAGCATCTAAGTGTTGGTAGCAAGGGGCGGGTTTGCTTAGGAGTGGGTTGGCTGTGGTTTAGGTAGGAATTGGTAGTTTAGTTAGTAATGTTATTAATAGTTTTTTTTCCTTTTCTTTTCTTTTCCTTTTATATTTTCCTTTAAAATATATATATATATATATATATATATATATATATATATATATATACACATATATACTCATAGGAAAAATCTAGAATTATATTAATGCACACCATTAAACTAGCAACTGCCCAAAGGGTCTCCTACATGGAATAAATTCGAAAAAAATTTCAATGGCTCCATAAATCCCCTAAATTCACCAACACCTAAAATAAAAATTAATAAAAATCTATTTCTCCTAATTAGCCACTAATTACTATAATTAAATTAATAATTAATTAATAAATAAATAATATTTTTTAGGAATAGGGGTTTTACAGTGTTGGTCTCCGTCTGTTATGATATTGACGTCTCAGTCAGGGTATACTACTAATTATACAAAAAATTCACAAGTAACTACAAGGTATTGAGGAAGCAATCAAATCAAATGGATGGAAAACAGAACTTGCTAACCGATCACCTGTAGTATCGACCGTCATCGCAAATGCCCTGCCCTGCAGAGGTGGCTCCCTCTGCTGATGCTGGGTTATGTGCGGTGCCACAAGTAAACTAACTCGATCTCTCTGATCCGAAACTTCACTATGGTCTGAACCATTAGGGTTGGTGGGGCAATCTCTCACGCGGTGCTCTGAAGATCCATAATACAGGCACAACTTGAGCCTTCTCCTACAGTCCTCTCGAATATGCCCAGGCTTTTTATAATAGTTACAGAATGGTGCATGTTGTATCTGACCTTGAGGCTACTGTAGGGACTGATTAAATGGCCTTTGTAACTGATGTGTCTGCTAAGCTGGTGCCCTAACTGGCATATGATACTGTTGGTGATGATATTCTCCCAACTGTTAAAAATGGGGTCGCTTAACTGGATCCGTACTACTACTAGCTCCTCCCGAGGTATCCTATATCCTCTTGGATCTAAGTTCCAAGTCATCCTCGACCTGTTGTGTCTCTGCTAGAATCTTCTCAAAGGTAGCGACACGGTATCTACTAGTGTGGGATTTGATTTCATTGTTCAAACCCTTTCTGAACTTTCTGGCCTTACACTGGAGATTTTGCCCCTCCTCAAAACTGTCCAATCTGTAGAACTCTACTCCGTACTCGTCCACCATCATGTCGTCCTGGACGAGATACTGAAACTGGCTCTCTAGAGAAGTCACAGCCACATCTGAAAAGAATTTTTTTCTTGAAAAGCTCCTTAAAAGCCTTCTATGTCAGTCCGGGTGCTGTGATCCTCGGGTTTGTCCTGAACCATATCAAAGTAATATCAAATATCTGATCCTCCGCTGCCTTCACTTGTAGGCTCTCTGGAATCTGTGCCATCCGCAGGTTTCTCGCTATGTCTTCTATCTAGTCATCAGCATATATAATCCCCTCGGTACCCTTAAAGTTCATGGGCCCCATCCTCTTCAAGTCAAGGATAGTCCCCGGCCTCGGCTGCTGCGGATCGGGCTGAGGTAGTACGACCTGTGGATGAACTGTCGTGACTCTCTCTACTACAATGAGTGCTAGCTGGTAGGCATTCTCGATGCCCAGCCTCATGACATCAGACTGACGCTGCTGAGTCTCCGCTTGGGCTCCTTGCGCCTCCATCATATGCTAGAATAGAGCAAAGATCTACGCTGGATCAACTGCTGGTGGTATTGGGATCTCCTCTGAAGCTATAGGCATTATCCTCCGAACTAGGGGTGGAGCACCCCCGAAAGCTGCTGCTGAGACACCCACCTGGATCGATGAAACGGCTCTCTGAGTTAAAACTGATAGAGCAGGGGCTATTGCTGCTCGCACCAGAGATAAAGAACTCATTGTCCTAGCAGAAGCTGCGCCAGAGCGCTGAGGTTTGGTCTTCGTCGACATTCTAAAGACAAATTAAAAACAAAGAAATCAATATTGGGCAATATACTATATCATCAAGGAAGGACAATAATATTCAAGGAAGCAATATTTGGAATGATAAAGATAGCAAGAATCAATAGAGTAGAATTATTTCCTAGTTGTGATTGATTATTCGCTCTCTCATCCAAGTATCATATCCTATCATATCGCAGGCTCACAGAAGTACAACTAAGCCGTTGCACTACTACGATATCGTACCCTTGTGAAGTCGGACCAGCATGGGCTACCACAAAAATGTGTCACGACACGCACCCAATGTAGGGGCACGAGTACGTGGGTACGTCCAACCTATGCTGCAACATCGACGGTAGAACGCTGTCTAGGTCAACAATACTATCTAAATATCTCACACATTATATATATATATATATATATATATATATATATATATATATATATATATATATATATATATATATATATATAAGGTACCTGTCATGCCATCTCAACTCCAAATAGAGGACAATATAATATGATAATGATAATCAATACTCAATCACAATATAAAAACTAGGGGAAGATATAGCACGATATGGAATAGAAGAAAAGAGATACAGAGTCACAATACATCACAAGTCCAAGTATAATAGTTAAATCTCAACTCAAAGATCTCAAATATAGTATATTGTCATAAAGTCTAGCTAAGATCAAATACAATATCATTGTCACACCCGATTTCACATTTAGTATTTGTTGAATTTCTAAAATTTAATTTTTTTGATAATGTATTCCTGTTGTATTTTTTATGTTGGTTCTTGTCATTTTATTTATTATTTTATTTTTTCTGTTGTTAAAAGAGACTATCCAAGACCAGTAGTGTCACGACTCGCACCCAATATAGGGGTACGAGTACGCAGGTACATCTAGCCTATGTCGCAGCATCGGTGATAGAACGATGTCTAGGTCACAATACTATCTAATCAATCTCACAAGAATATCCAACTCCATAAGGAAGCACAGATATAGCCATATAATATGAAGTACTCAAACACAGAACTAAAGCACGATAAGATATTGAAAGAAAATAATCGAAACACAACCACAAGTCTAAACAACAAAATATTCTATCTTCAAACAATAACATCAAAGTCATAATATATGCCGAAAATAAATTCGGTACCAAAATCTGTTAAAAGAAACTAACTAAAATAACTACTGATCCATACTAGACTCCCGGCAATCAAACCTTAGCTACAAGGTCCAAGGCTGCAGCTACTCTCCCTGTGATCCGTAATACGTCGGACACCAGTCTTCTAAGTCGCAGTCTAAAAAATATATCCAGTCAGGATTGGATCAAAGTACAACCCGATAATAGTTCTAACTAATTGATAAGGACTATACAACAATAAAATAGATGAATGCTATATACTGAGAGAAAATAATAAACTGAATGCAATGGCAAATAATAAAGAGAATATGCAATGTAAGTAATAAGGTATAGCTAGTGCATATATGAAATAAAGAGAAAAGGAACTACAATATCATATACAGGATAATGTAGTATATGAAACTGAAATTAAGAACAGTAACTATTCTAAGTATTTAAAATACTAGTTTCGATATGTGATCGGCTTAGAAACTTGTACAATAGCATATGGCCTGGCTAATCATACGTGAGATGTATGATTAACACTAACAATATTTTACAATTTATAATAGGAATATGATCACATATCTTACTAGCAATTTCCCCCGCTCCCAACTAGTACAGTGGATCCAACCATGATATGTTATGATACACGATCATTGTCCAATAATAATAGCATGTACAATGTCTAATATCAATGTCGTGTACGGTGTCAATACGATACCAATGTAACATCCCATGACTGAAGATCCAAGCTATATACTAGTCCGTGTACCAAAGTGTCAAGAATCAGATGTAACATTTCTAAGTACTTGAAATATAGAAATTATCAAATAATAGAAATTATTAGAGAATGTACTCGCCTGTAGTCCTGAGCAATGAATGTCGAACTTTGTCCGAACTGGTGTCACGCGGACCTATATATAGAATATTACATCAATACAAGGTGTTGGAATAAAATTAAGTTAAACTAGTTAAATTCTAGGTCATGAAGCCATTTCTAAGTCAAACTAGGTCTAGATAGTCAAACTAGTCAAACTTGGTCAATTCTAGGTCAAACTAGTCAAGCTAGCTATTTCTAGGTTGTATGAGTTCGTCTCTAGGATATTGGGTCCATACGCTATGTATCTAGGCTATACTAGTTATATTATGATACTAGAGTATCAACAATATTTCGTATCATAAGATACACAAAGTACTATATATGAAAATACTATATAATATATACAAATATAATATATACTAGTATCTTAAAGCTAATACTAACACTAGATGGATACCTTGGCTTTGAGCCAACTTGATATCATACTACTTAACACCCTCTAGATACCCAAACCTCTTACCTAGAGTGAATACCCAATACCTTAGTGTTACCTTGGTATCACTCAAGATAACACTAGAACTAACCTTAGTTAATACTATTATCAACTAACAAACTAATGCATACGTATAGATATCATCCCATATATATACTAACTAATATATATCATATTATAATACAAGATACTAACTTACTTACTTATATATAACTTCTAACTGTTAATAACAACCCAGTCACTAACAGTTAACTAATAACCTAACTTACATTAACAACACACTAACATAACTAATTAACTTATGATATTAACTGACTTACAACACTCACCTAACCAAGTTACTAATACACTGAGATATCAGTCACCCTCAGGCTATAACAGGTATCCCCTTACCTTACTACTGTTATTCCAGTCTTTGTTTCAGTTGCTTATGCAACAGTTGCTGTTTCACAGCTGAACCCAACTTCTCTGCCCAAGTTTCCCCTCCCCCTGCAGAAACCTTAACTTCAAGCCAAGTTCACATACTTGGGTATACTAATACTAAATGGTTAACCACTTGACACTCACAAATTCTTATCTATCACACACTCACATACCTACTATTATTGTTTTCCTATGCACCCTATTGTGTTAACAACTGAACACAACAGACCTTATATACTAAATGCCCTTCTTTCACTAATACACACTTGATACAACTAACACACACACACACACACTAATACCTCACTTCCTTATCCCTCAATCATGGGTATATAACATATACCACTAGAATCTAGATAATACTTATTAATACTGACATAATAAACCAACCCCAAAACTCTATGATACACTTGGTACCAAGTCATAATTGATACAACTACCATACACACTGATACCCAGAACACAACTGAACCAAAAACCTGATAACTTAAAATACATGCTGACACGGGAACTTTGACTGCCACTGATACGGGCACTGTGCACGAGCCCTCTACTTCTTGCTGTGGTCGAGAGCTACAACTAGCTACTGCCCTTCGTTGCTGTGCATCCTACAGTGCTTGCTCCTCTTTACTGTACTGCTCAATCTCTACTGCAGTACATGTTGCACAGTTGTGAAACTCGAGCTCCTCCTTGCTGCACTGCACAGCAGTGCACGAGTCCCCTCATTGATACCATGTTTCCCTTACACTTGAACTCCAGGTAACACTAATATATAGTTATATGAAACAACACAACTCTTTACCTACACCTCGGCCTGGCACCTGACAGTAATAACCCTTCAATTGTGAACTAACATCACACACACAGTGAACTAAAACCACTATGACAGTAACCCATATCAGCCCCTTTAATACGACTTGACTAATATGTAATCAGTCACTGCCCGACCAGTATAACACTTAAAAGACAGTGAACTACAACAAGTCCCCCCCTTATCAGTAACTCATACCATCAGTGAATAATTCACATAATCGCCAATACACAGTGAGCAATCACATTGCCTCCCCTATCTCATATATATACTAAATATGTACACACACCCTTACCATTTACCTGATGCACACTAATCCGAAATATTTGCTGCAACATGGCTATGCAGAGCTTGCATTGCACTGCAAAGCTCCCCCCTTGCTGCCTACATGCCACACTCATATGCTCAAGCCCGATTTGCTACCCACTGCAAAATACTGCCCCGACCCTCATCCACAGCAGCAATTGCTACATACCAAGCCAACACCATACACACATGAACCTATACCTCAATCTACTGTCAATACCTCAGTCCTCACTCCCCTCAAATCTGAACCAGTTACATACCAATCAAACCCGAGCGCCTAACCCCCCTCACTGCCAGGCAAGTGACACTGCTGCTTCAACTCTCTTACTGAACTCTACTGATTTATCATCACTGAGCTCCCAAACCTCAGCTCACACAAACATTCAATAGGATTTAGTGAACTTCATTGATACACTAATCCAATAATACCAGCATGTATTCTCCACAACCAAAACTGGTTGCTACTGTAACCTCAACACCCTACACCCGAGCCTACTTGCTGAACATATATATAACAACAACTTCACACCTGCACACAGAGATTACTCACATTGTTTGCTGTCTGGACACAATTTACCTACTTCTTTACTGTCCAAACTTCCTATAGCCTCTGATTTATTGACTGCAACTAGGGCAGTCCACCCTCTTTGCAACTGAACACACAAAACTCCCAGTCCCTTTGATACTTATATGTAGTTCCAATACTAATACCAATCCTCAAGATACTCCAGTATCACAACAACCCCAATGGCACATCTCATCAAATACCTTCTCACAACACATCAACACATTCATGGCACAATGCACACACTACCACACTTTCTAACAACAATACTTAATTCTCACAAGCAATAACACAAACACCTATGATGCACCATATGAGTATCACACCAATACCTATGATACACCTGTGATACACACTCGAAACACCTACATACTCTCCCCAAGCTCAAGCAACACAACCAAAATACTAAATATAATATATATAACATATATTATACCTATTATAATGCAATATGAAGAATTTGTCATGCTAGAGCCTACTATACATGCAAATACCCTTCCTACGACTCCGTATCATGGCGTAACATGATACGGACTCTCCGTGTCTATTTATGGATACATATACCCTCTCAAATTATGCATCACACTCAATAATCTCCTATGAAATATTTTTACAAACACCTAGTGGTCCAAATTCAGAGTTTTTTCCAAATTAGCACAAAACTCAATGTAACTTTCACAATAGATCCCCAAAGAACCTAGTTCTTCTTCCTATGGGTAGTCCTTAGCCATGTGTAGGTTTATAGGGGTTTATTTCACCATTAAATATTGAAATGATAAAGGAAAATGAGGTTATTACCTATTGGGAGATGGATTCCCAATGTCTTCCACTAAGGACACAATCCTCAAGCCAATGCTTTCCTCTTTGAGTGCTTCTCTAGCAAGGCCAAGCTCCTTAGCCTCCTTGGAATGAGAATACAAGGGATAAAATTTAGAAATGGAGAAATTATGGTTTTCTCTCTAATTTTGGGAATAAAATAATGAGAAAAGGGAATGAGGGTTATTCATGAACAAGAGGCTTATATAGACTCCCTCTAGGGTTAGGGTTAGGTTGAGGAATGTTCAAATTGACACAAGTATCCCTCTCATTCCTTCATGAATAGGATCTAACTAAACCATATGGAATATTCTATTCATGGGTCTAAATAGGTTTAATAGAATTTATCTAGTCATGACTAACTATTTAATTGAGTTAATGGTTCAAGTCAAGTCTAGTGGTCCACTAATGTCAAGTCTAATTACAATAAACTAGTCAACTAACAATAATAATAATAGTAACAATATATATATATAACATGCATATAATAAATAGAATAAAATATACACAATATTTATAATAAAAAAATAACAAAAATACCCCTATTTTGGAATGTGGTAGTGACAAGTCTACCCTCCTTAGAAAAATTTTGTCCTCAAAATTTAAGATACCTCGTCTCTCTCTAGCCAGTCATAACCTATTCATTAATCTTCACTACGGCCAAACCCCCAACAATCAAGGTCTAAGAAAGTCCTACCTACAATCGTACAACATGCAATCTAGAGAAAGAAAACAAACATGCATGGTTATGATCTCTTTTTGTCATGGTATTTCAGTCTCTTTCAGGGTGTACTACTAATTATATTTTAGCAGGAAAATTACTGATATAAGCTACGGTATTAAGGAATCAATCAATCAAATAGATGGAAGGAATAGAAGGAAAGAAAGAACAGAACCTTCTAACCCATCACCTGCCGTATCAGTCTCCTCGACCATCATCCCAAATGTCCTGCCCTGCTGGGGTGGCTTCCTCCGCGGGTGCTGAGCAATCTGCAGTTCCACAGGTGGCCTAACTGGACCTCTATAATTTGGAGCTACGCGCTGGCGGGAAGATAAGGAGCTAGAAAAAAAATCCTTTTCTCGATGTCCCGTAGCGCCACAGTGCAAACAAAGTCCTAGTCTCACTCTACAGCTCTCCCAAAGGTGACCTGGCTTCTTACAGAAATGACAAGCATGCTGGGTCTGCCTCGGAGGCTGCTGCTAATCATGCTGAACACGAACCGGTGCCTGGTGCTGCTGGTGGTGATACTGAAACATCCTCGACTGTTGCTGAAAATAGGGATGCTTGGCCGGTCCTGCGTTGCTACTCGTATCCCTAGAAACATCGTGACTCCTCCTTGGGCCTAAGATCCAAATCCTCTTCTATAATCTGGGCATCTATCAAGATATCCTCAAAGGTAGTGGTGTAATGACCAAAAGTGCGTGACCTAATCTCCCTCGTCAGCCCCTTTCTAAACTTTTGGGCTCGATCTCCTGGGTCCCGAATCATAGACGATGCAAAATGGCTCAATCGATAGAATTCTGCGACGTACTCGTCGACTGACTTGTTCCCATGGACCAAGTCATAAAACTGACTCTCCAAAGCTCCCAGGGCCACGTCAGAAAAGAACTTCTCCTTGAAAAGCTCCTTGAAAGTCTCCCAAGTAAGTCCTTGAGCAGTGTAAGTCTCGGCTCCGTACGATACTACGTGAGTGCGATATCGAACATCTGACTGTCGGTCGTCTCGATCTATAAGCTCTCTTGAATCTGGGCCAATTGTAGGTTTCTCTCCATATCCTCTAACCAGTCATCAGCGTAGAGTATCCCCTCGATACCCTTGAACTCTCGAGGTGCCATCCTCTTGAAGTCAACTATAGTGTTTGGCCTCTGCTGTTGGCCAGGATGTTGCTGGGCAACTCTCTTAACTGTCTGTAGGGCCACCTGGTGAGCATTCTCCATACTCTCTCTCATCAGCTCAGTCTGTGCTTGGTGCATCTCTGCCTGTACCCTTTGAGCCTCAACCTGAATATGCTGGGCCTCTGCTGTCACCCTCTGGGCATCTACCATGTCCTGAATCAAAGTAAAAAATATGTGCCCCATCAGCAGGCACACCTCCAGAAAAAGGAATCTGAGGCGGAAGAGGAAGGTCCTCCGCAAAAGCTGGAATAGCCCTCTGGAAAGGTGGGAGAAGAGGACCACCGAAAGTTGCTGAAACTCCTATGCGAACAGAAGATGAAGGAACAGTCCCTGCTACTCCCTGTATAGGAGGTCAAGAAGTCGCTGACCTCTCCGACACGATAGTGGCTCCTGATCGCTGCGATCTAGTCTTCGGCAGCATCCTGATCGAAACAAGAAGTCAATAAGGCACAAGAATACGATATCATCAAGGAAGGACAAAATATTCAAAGAAAGCAATATTCAGATGGAATTGCAATATCAATAGATTGGAAGTGTTCCTAATTGTGATTGAGTATTCGCTCTCATCCTAGTATGTTATATCCTAGATCCTGTCACAGGCTCGTAGTAGTATAACTAAGTCATTGCACTACCACAATATCGCACTACTTGCGAAGCCTGACCTGCATGGGCCACCACTAAAATGTGTCATAACCCGCACCCGATATAGGGTACAAGTACGTGGGTACGTCCAGCCTACGCCACAGCATCGGCAGTAGAACGATGTCTAGGTCACAATACTATCTAATCAATCTCACACGAATATCCAACTCCATAAGGAGGCACATATATAGCAATATAATATGAAGTACTCAACCACAGAACTAAAGCACGATAAGATATCGAAAGAAAATAATCAAAACACAACCACAAGTCCAACAAACAATATATTCTATCTTCAAACAATAACATCAAAGTCACAATATATGCCAAAAATAAATCTGGTACCAAAATCTGTTAAAAAAAACTAACTAAAATAACTAGTGATCCCGGTTAGACTCCATGTATTCACACCTTAGCTACAAGGTCCAAGGCTCCAGCTACTCTTTCTGTGGTTCGTAATACGTTGGACACCAGTCCTCTAAGCCACAGTCTGAAAAATATATACATTCAGGATTGGAGCAAAGTACAACCCGATAATAGTTCCAACTAATTGACAAGGACTATACAACAATAAAATAGATGAATGCTATATACTGAGAGAAAATAATAAACTGAATGCAATGGCAAATAATAAAGAGAATATGCAATATAAGCAATAAGATATAGCCAGTGCATATATGAAATGAAGAGAAAATGAACTACAATATCATATACATGGTAATGTAGTATATGAAACTGAAATGAAGAACTGTAACTATTCTAAGTGTTTGAAATACTAGTTTCGATATGTGATCGGCTTGGAAACTTGTACAACAGCTATATGGCCTAGCTAATCATACATGAGAGGTATGATTAACACTAACAATATTTTATAATTTATAATAGGAATATAATCACATATCTTACTAGCAATTTCTCCCGCTCCCAACTAGTACAGTGGATCCAACCATGATATGTTATGATACACGATCATTGTCCAATAATAATAGCATGTACAATGTCTAATATCAATGTCGTGTACGGTGTGAATACGATACCAATGTAACATCCCATGACTGAAGATTCAAGCTATATACTAGTCCGTGTACCAAAGTGTCAAGAATCAGATGTAACATTTTTAAGTACTTGAAATATAGAAATTATCAAATAATAGAAACTATTAGAGAATGTACTCGCCTGTAGTCCTGAGCAATGAATGTCAAACTTTGTCCGAACTGGTGTCACGCAGACCTATATATAGAATATTACATCAATACAAGGTGTTGGAATAAAATTAAGTTAAACTAGTTAAATTCTAGGTCATGAAGCCATTTCTAAGTCAAACTAGGTCAAGATAGTCAAACTAAGTCAACTCAAAGTCAAACTAGTCAAATTTGGTCAATTCTAGGTCAAACTAGTCAAGCTAGTCAAGCTAGCTATTTCTAGGTTGTATGAGTTCGTCTCTAGGATATTGGGTCCATACGCTATGTATCTAGGCTATACTAGTTATATTATGATACTAGAGTATCAACAATATTTCGTATCATAAGATACACAAAGTACTATATATGAAAATACTATATAATATATACAAATATAATATATACTAGTATCTTAAAGCTAATACTAACACTAGATGGATACCTTGGCTTTGAGCCAACTTGATATCATACTACTTAACACCCTCTAGATACCCAAACCTCTTACCTAGAGTGAATACCCAATACCTTAGTGTTACCTTGGTATCACTCAAGATAACACTAGAACTAACCTTAGTTAATACTATTATCAACTAACAAACTAATGTATACGTATAGATATCATCCCATATATATACTAACTAATATATATCATATTATAATACAAGATACTAACTTACTTACTTATATATAACTTCTAACTGTTAATAACAACCCAGTCACTAACAGTTAACTAATAACCTAACTTACATTATGTTGAAATTAGTTGATAATTTTATTGATTGTCTCATTGGCATTATATAGCCTTACAGTCATTAATACAATGATTTCAATCATTATGACAATAATCTCATAATGGAATATCCTGTGACATATTCTGGCATCCCAAATATGTCCTCAGGATATTCCCATGTGCTTATACTATACTTAAATATGACACCCAACATACCATATCAACACTCTCCCTCAAGATGGGTGAAAGATATTCACTAAGCCCATCTTATCACATCCTCTAATCATGCTCACTGAGGCGAGTCCCTTGGTTAGTCCATCTGCTACTTGATCCCTGGTTGGAACATGGCCAAGCTCCAGTAATCCTCTATCCAACTTCTCTTTGATGAAGAATCTATCAATCTCGATGTGTTTGGTCCTGTCATGCTGTACTGGATTGTTGGCGATTCTAATAGCTGACTGATTGTCACACCACAGCTTCATCTTGGCTCCTTGATCCAGCTTCAGCTCCACCAGCATATTCTTCAACCATAGCAGCTCTGCAACTCCCAAGGCCATAGCTCTGTACTCTGCTTCAGCTGTCGATCTGGCCACCACAGACTGCTTCTTACTCCTCCAGGAGACCAAGTTACCTCCTACAAATATGCAATATCCCGAGGTAGACCTCCTGTCATCAGCACAACTAGCCCAGTCAGAATCACAGTAGCCCTCGATGCTCACGTGATTGTTCTTCCTGAATATTAGTCCCTTCCCGGGAGCACCTTTCAAGTACCTCAGAATCTGGTACACTGCATCCATATGACCCTTCCGTGGGTCATGCATGTAGCGGCTTACCACACTTACTGCAAAGCAGATATCAGGACGTGTGTGGCTCAAATAGATCAACTTGCCAACCAGTCTCTGGTATCTGTCCCGATCAACTGGTTCTCCAGCCTCAGCATCAATCTTGAACCTCTGATCTATTGGTGTCGCTGCAGGTTTGCACCCCAATATCCCAGTTTCTGTAAGAAGGTCCAGTGCATACTTCCTTTGAGAGAGAACAATCCCCTCTGCTTCTCGAGCAATCTCAATCCCAAGAAAGTACCGAAGAAGGCCGAGATCCTTCACCTCGAATTCCTTGCCAAGCTTTTCTTTGAGTTGGACGATCTCCTGCTCATCATCTCCTGTGATAATCATATCGTCCACATACACCGCAAGCATGGTGATGTGGCCTCCACTCCGACGGAAGAACACAGTATGATCAGCATTGATCTGCTGATATCCCATCCCTGTCATCGCCCTTCTGAATCTGTCAAACCACGCTCGAGGAGACTGCTTCAGTCCATAGAGGGACTTCTTCAACCTGCAGACCTTGTCTACTGTCTGATTGGTGCCAAATCCTGGTGGTATCTCCATGTACACCTCCTCCACTAGATCTCCGTGAAGAAACGCATTCTTCACATCCAGTTGGTGTAGCTTCCATCCACCATTCGCTGCCAGAGAAATCAGAGTCCTGACAGTGCTCATCTTTGCAACTGGTGCAAAGGTCTCGTCATAGTCGATGCCGTACGTCTGACTGTATCCTTTGGCTACTAGTCGAGCTTTGTAGCGATCAATCTGTCCATCTGGGTTCTGCTTCACGGTAAAGACCCACTTGCATCCAACTGCTCTCTTCCCCTCTGGCAGTCTCACAAGCTCCCAAGTGTGGTTCTTCTCCATAGCTCCCAACTCCTCGTGCATTGCCGCTTTCCACTTTGGATCGTTCTTGGCAACCTGCCAATTGTTAGGTACAGTAATACTATCCAAAGATGCTATAAATGCTCCATGAGAAGAAGGGATATGGTCATAAGAAATAAACTGAGCTATATCCCAACCATATCTGTTTGGAGGATTTTCTGCATTGCTGCGAGTGGTCCTCCGTACAGATAGTGGTGTGGGAGGAGTAGTAGGAGGAGGAATGATATCTTGTGAAGGAGGGGGTATCACCTGAAGGGGGGTTAGTGTCGGTGCCTCAAGAGTTGGGACGAACGCAGGCAAGGGACTTGGCATTGGCACTGTCGGTACTGGTCCTGCAGTTTGCTTCTCTTTCCTGCTGTAGGTAAGTAACTCTCCCTGAGCCGTAGGCCTAACACCTTCACCTTCTTGTCCCTTCTCCGTGCCTCCATGCCAAACTTCTAAATCGGTTACCACAAAGTTCTCCATCTCTCCCTCTCGCCTAATACTGGCAGTATTAGGCGTGTTGTATGAAGTTCCGTCCTGGCGGTAGTATGGCTCATGCTCCCGAAAGTGGACATCCATACTGACAAACTTCTTCTTCTCTACTGGACTCCAGCATACATACCCCTTTTGGGTCGCCGAGTAGCCTACGAAGATGCATTTGACCGCTCTAGGGTCAAGTTTCCCAACTGATGGCCTGTTGTCCTTCACAAAACACACACACCCAAACACCTTCAGTGGGAGTATCCCACTATTATTGCCTTGCAATACCTCACATGGGGACTTCCATCCGAGGACCTTCGAGGGCATCCTGTTGATGAGTTGAGCTGCTGTCAACACTGCATGCCCCCACAGACTCTGTGGGACATTCATGTCGATCATCATACTTCTTGCGACCTCCAGAAGGTGTCTGTTTTCCTTTCTGCAACTCCATTTTGTGCTGGTGTGTATGCACAGGTGGTCTGATGCTGTATTCCGTGTGCTGACAAGTATTCTGCAAGCGTCCTGTTGGTATACTCTGTTCCATTGTCAGACCTCAGTACCTTCACAACTGCGTTGTACTGAGTCTGGACATGCTTATGGAAATCCCGAAAACAAGCAGGTACATCACTCTTATTTTTTATCAAATATAACCAGGTAACACGAGAGGCACACTCAATGAAAGAAACAAAGTACTTATAACCATTCATAGTGTTAGTAGCACATGGACCCCAGACATCAGAATGTACTACCTCAAAAGCAAAAGTGCTCCTATGACCCGTGCCAACATATGAGCTCCTAGTAAGTTTTTCTAACTCGCACGCATCACATACTAATTTCTCTTTATTTGTTTTTGCATAAATCTCTGGATACAACTTACTTAGAGTATCAAAGGAAGAATGTCCCATCCTCCGATGATGGAGTATCAAGGTATTCTCAGTCCTCTGCTGCAGTCCTTCCATGCCAGCCTTCTCTGCCATAGATACCAATGCTGAGTCCAGTCCTTCTCGATCTAGGTACCACAGTCCCTCATGCCAAGTGCCAGTCCCAAGTCTTCGTCCTGTCCCTTTCTCCTGGAAGGTCACCTTAGGAATATCAAAAGAAACAATGCATTTAAGTTGGAGGATTATAGAACTAATGGACAAGAGACTGACTGGAAAGGATGGAGCATGTAAAACATTGGATAATCTTACTGAACCTGTACAATTAACAGTACCCTTACCGACCACTGGCTGGAAAGTGCCATCAGCTGTCTGAATGCTGTCTGCTGATGCTAGGTGAGTGTAGGAAGAAAACTCACTAGCATTCCCCGTCACATGCCGAGATGCTCCCGAGTCGATAATCCAGTCTGATGATTTAAGGGAAGAGATAGACGCAAGGGCAAGTGATTCGTCAGTACCTTCTGATGGATGGGCATACATAGCAGCGTTGCCCCTAACAAAGAATGAGGTGGACGCCTCATTTGTTCTACTCCTCATGTCTCCCAGTGCCTGGTCCTCCACAGTAAAGGTGTCATCAGCTTCTCCATTCCCTTCTGATATCAGGAGGTTTGCCCGATAACCTCCTCGGCCGCCTCGTCTATCCCCTCGACCACGACCACGTCCTCCATTATATCCCCGTCCGCCGAACGGTCCTCGTCCACCACCTGAATCTCCCTTCCTAGGTGGTTTGGTACAAGCATACCGATGATGACCCATCTTTCCACAGTTGTAGCACTGCCGGTTATGCTGCCAGGGCTCTCCCTTAGATCCTGTGTTACCTGAGCTGGTGATCGCTAGTACTGACTTTGCTTCGGGGGGACCACATGTCCCGGCTTGCAGCCTGATGCGTGTCTCCTCCTGGATCATGGCTGAGATAGCCTCCTCAAGGCTAGGGATCTTTGGTTGGGCTAGAAGTAGGGCCGTCCTCTGTGCGAAAGCTGCAGTCAGCCCTTTGAGGAACTTCATCGTCCTCTCCTGCAGACACACCTGTCTCTCCTTACACTTAGGGTCCCCGCAGCTCGTCCGATCTGAGGAGTGATCATAATCCAACCACAGACGCTCCAACTCCGTGGCATACTCCTGCACCGTCTTCTCTCCCTGTACGGTGTCATCAATCTCCCCCTTTATCTGGAAGATCCGTAAGTTGTTCCCCACACCATCATAGGTCCTTCTCAACTTCTCCCACACATCTTTCACCATCTCAATACCGTCTACTGTGGCGGCAATAGACTGGACTAAGGAGTTGAGAAGCCAGATGTAGATCACCATATGAGTGGACTTCCACTCATCGTGTCCTGTCGAGCCCTCGTCCGGCTCTGTCGTCTCGCCCGTCAGGAACCCCTCCATGTTTTTTCCTGCGAGGGTTCTTCTCACCCGTCGTGACCAACTCAGATAGGTGGCTGGTCCATCTAATTTCAGATCGATGGAGGGAAGCTTCAACTCCGGCGACGTTCGTGTCGTGTTCTTACCAGCCGACATCGTCAACAACTTCATCAACGTCGCCACCTCTGCAGAATCTAGCTTCTTGATGATCTCCTCCATCGATGCGTCGTCTATCCAGTCACGTCACGTTTGCTCCACGACTCACGCTTGTCCTCGTCGTCCGCTCCTAGATCCGAACATGTCCCCCCTTTTTTCAGATCTAGGCATCCCTATTAGGCGCTGCCTCGTGCTGGTGCGGAGGAGGCGGCAGCATGCATGTCACAACCGCCGTCGCAGCAGCTGCAGCAGCAGTAGTAGCCGCAGCAGTAGCGGGACGGGACAGCAACAGCGAAGGGCGGCCTGCGAAGGGCGGAGAAGAGGAGAGGAGGAAAAAAAGGGGGGGCATGGAAGAGTTCGGTGGAGGAGATCTAGGAAATCCTCCTGTGGGTTTGTGGAAGCTTGGTGACGGCTAGGGTTTGTGGAAACTTGGCTCTGATACCATGTTGAAATTAGTTGATAATTTTATTGATTGTCTCATTGGCATTATATAGCCTTACAGTCATTAATACAATGATTTCAATCATTATGACAATAATCTCATAATGGAATATCCTGTGACATATTCTGGCATCCCAAATATGTCCTCAGGATATTCCCATGTGCTTATACTATACTTAAATATGACACCCAACATACCATATCAACACATTAACAACACACTAACATAACTAATTAACTTATGATATTAACTGACTTACAACACTCACCTAACCAAGTTACTAATACACTGAGATATCAGTCACCCTCATGCTATAACAGGTATCCCCTTACCTTACTGTTGTTATTCCAGTCTTTGTTTTAGTTGCTTATGCAACAGTTACTGTTTCACAACTGAACCCAACTTTTCTGCTCAAGTTTCCCCTCCCCCTGCAGAAACCTTAACTTCAAGCCAAGTTCACACACTTGGGTACACTAATACTAAATGGTTAACCACTTAACACTCACAAATTCTTATCTATCACACACTCACATACCTACTATCAATGTTTCCCCTTGCACCGTATTTTGTTAACAACTGAACACAACAGACCTTATATACTAAATGCCCTTGTTTCTCTAATACACACTTGACACAACTAACACACACGCACTAATACCTTACTTCCTTATCCCTCAATCATGGGTATATATATACCCTATACCACTAGAATCTAGATAATACTTATTAATACTGACAAAATAAACCAACCCCAAAACTCTACCATACCCTTGGTACAAGTCCTAATTGATACAACTACCATACACACTGATACCCATAACACAACTGAACCAAAAACCTGATACCTTAAAACACATGCTGACACAGGAACTTTGACTGCCACTGATACGGGCATTGTGCACGAGCCCTCTACTTCTTGCTGTGGTCGAGAGCTGCAGCTAGCAGCTGCCCTTCGTTGATGTGCATTCTACAGTGCTTGCTCCTCTTTGCTGCACTACTCAATCTCTACTGTAGTGCACGCTGCACAGTTGTAAAACCCGAGCTCCTCCTTATTGCACTGTACAGCAGTGCACGAGTCCCCTCAATGATACCATGTTTCCCTTATACTTGAACTCCATGTATCACTAATATATAGTTATATGAAACATCACAACTCTTTACCTACATCTCGGCCTGGCACCTGACAGTAATAACCCTTCAATTATGAACTAACATCACACACAGTATAAACTAAAACCACTGTGACAGTAACCCATATCAGCCCCCTTCAATACGACTTGACTAATATGTAATCGGCCACTGCCCGACCAGTATAACACATAGAAGACAATAAACTAAAACAAGTCCCCCCCCCCCCCCCCCCCCCCCCCCCCCCTTATCAGTAACTCATACCATCAGTGAACAATTCACATAATCGCTAATACACAGTGAGCAATCATATTGCCTCCCCCATCTCATATAGATACTAAATATGTACTCACATCCTTACCATTTACCTGATGCACACTGATCCAAAATACTTGCGGCAACATGGCTATGCAGAGCTTGCATTGTACTGCAAAGCTCCCCCCTTGCTGCCTATATGCCGCACTCATATGCTCAAGCCCGATTTGCTACCCACTGCAAAACACTGCCCCGACCCTCATCAACAGCAGCAGTTGCTATATACCAAGCCAACACCATACACACATAAACCCACACCTCAATCTACTGTCAATACCTCAGTCCTCACTCCCCTCAAATCTGAACCAGTTACATACCAATCAAACCCGAGCGCCTAACCCCCCTCACTGCCAGGTAGTGACACTGCTGCTTCAACTCTCTTACTGAACTCCACTGATTTATCATCACCGATCTCCCAAACCTCAGCTCACACACACATTCAATAGGATTTTGTGAACTTCACTGATACACTAATCCAATAATACCAACATGTATTCTCCACAACCAAAACTAGTTGCTACTGCAACCTCAACACCCTACACCCGAGCCTCCTTGCTGAACATATATATAACAATAACTTCACACCTGCACACAGAGATTGCTCCCACTACTTGTTGTCTGGAGACAATTTCCCTACTTCTTCACTGTCCAGACTTCCTATACCCTCTGATTTATGGACTGCAACCAGGGCTGCACCCTCTTTGCAACTGAACACACAAAACTCCCAGTTCCTATGATACTTACATGTAGTTCCAACACTAATACCAATCTGCAAGATACTCCAGTATCACAACAACCCCAATGGCACATCTCATCAAACACCTTCTCACAACACATCAACACATTCATGGCACAATGCACACACTAACACACTTTCTAACAACAATACTAAATCCTCACAAGCAATAACACAAACACCTATGATGCACCACATGAGTATCACACCAATACCTATGATACACCTGTGATACACAATCCAAACACATACATACTCTCCCTAAGCTCAAGCAACACAACCAAAATACTAAATATAATATATATAACATATATTATAATGCAATATAAAGAATTTGGCATGCTAGAGCCTACTATACATGCAAATACCCTTCCTACGACTCTGTATCATGGTGTAACATGATACGGACTTTTCATGTCCATTTGTGGACACGTATACCCTCTCAAATCATGCATCACACTCAACAATCCCCTATAAAATATTTTTACAAACACCTAGTAGTCCAAATTCAGAGTTTTTTCTAAATGAGCACAAAACTCAATGTAACTTTCACAATAGATCTCCAAAGAACCCAGTTCTTCTTCTTATGGGTAGTCCTTAGCCATGGGTAGGTTTATAGAGGTTTATTTCACCATTAAAAACTGAAATGATAAAGGAAAATGGGGTTCTTACCTATTGGAAGATGGATTCCTAATATCTTCCACCAAGGATACAATCCTCAAGCCAATGTTTTTCTGTTTGAGTGCTCCTCTAGCAAGGCCAAGCTTCTTAGCCTCCTTGGAATGAGAATGAGAGGGATAAAATTTGAAAATGGAGAAATTATGGTTTGCTCTCTAATTTTGGGAATGAAATAATGAGAAAAGGGAATGAGGATTATTCATGAACAAGAGGCTTATATAGACTCCCTCTAGGGTTAGGGTTAGGGTTAGGTTGAGGAATGTTCAAATTGACACAAGTGTCCCTCTCATTCCTTCATGAATAGGATCTAACTAAACCATAGGGAATATTCTATTTATGGACCTAAATAGGTTTAATAGAATTTATCTAGTCATGACTAACTATTTAATTGAGTCAATGGTTCAAGTCAAGTCTAGTGGTCCACTAATTCAAGTCTAATTACAATAGACTAGTCAACTAACAAATAATAATAATAGTCACGCCCCAGTCCCAAAATATTGAGGGACTAGACACGTGGTAATGGCCAGCAGCACACACCGATGGGCAAACCCAATTTAATGGACCCATCAGGATGTACTTAAGCGGTAGTACAATAATAAGGGTCTACTAATCTCATCCACAGAAATGAATACATCAATATCAGAATCATAGTGCAATATCAAATGTTAATAACATAACTCGGGGAATAATCCGATAATGAGTCTGGTACAATAGTCAAGAAATAAGATAACAATATCATATACTGAGTATGGATAAGACATATACTCAGGGAAAATCCTCGGCGATCACCTCGTCTTATGGATCTGGTACTGCTCCAGTGCCTGCTCTTGTTCCTGCTCCTGCTCCTAATAATGCTCCTGTCCCGTATATCTCGGGGTAGATCTCGTCTGCTAATCCTGAGGACATAATCTGGATCCAGGTCCTCAGGGGACATAGCAAGGTACAAGAAATAACTCAAGCCATAAATAACGCAGTGTAGCAATAAATGAATCAATAGGGTAAACTATATAACCAGCTAAGTGATATGCAAGATGAGAGCATCACTAGAACTCAGGCCGAGACCACTACAAGCTCAGTGTCAGGGAGCCGGTAGCAGAGATATCATGCAGTTGTCTAGCTCGGAGAGAGACTACGACGACGTCATAATATAATCAACCTGTAGCCTGTGTGACTCTCTCCACCCAATATAATCATACGTCTCATGTCCACGACGTCTCATGTCTATGTCACGTAGGATCATATCTAATGCAGCAAGTCATATGATATCTAAGTAAAAGAATATGTCATAAAACCTGTACCTATACAGAATCACCATGAATATTTCAGGACGATTATGTCTCATGAGTAGTGTCAGGTGTCCTGGGTTATGACGTACTTGATAATGCAAGCACGAGAAAGTATAGGATTTCGATATCCATGTCTAGGTGATATTACACAACTCTGCGTACAGTGTTGACACCCGAATATTATTCGGATGCTAAGCAATGTCACACGGTCCTAGGTTAAGCATGTATAATATATGAATAAATCAAGACAATAATATAAAGCAGGTACTGCAAGTTTTGGCAAGGTACACTTGCCTGGGGTTCTGACTCCAACTGTAGCTCTGGTAGCAGCGAGATTTGTAGGTACTCCTCCGGTTGCTGAAATATACATCACCAGTAGATTCAAAAAATATCAAATAGCTAGAAACGCCTGTCCTTGAGTCCAATTTGGACACAGTGGCAAAAATGACAGTTTTTGGTCAAAATGGGGTCCACATGTGGCCCGCTTCACACCGAAAAATGTGTCAGAGATAAAGTTCTCCAAATTCGTCAAACTTAGTGTCAACAAGTCCAGAACGACGATACGAACCCAATGAACGTCCAGAACTGGATTTCGATGAGCCGATCACAAAATCGTCCGTCAAGTGGAGTCGCGGGGCCCACGATACGCGATTTATCAATGTTCTCAGAATCGAACCAAACTTGGGTCACAGGAGAAGCGTATTACTACAAGTTCGATGGCGCAAGTTTTGTTTCGATCCGACATGTGTACACAAAGTTACAACGAGTTCTGGAACAGGGTCGATACGGGGCGTTGTCGACAGATACGCGTTGTTTCCGGTGTGCACGCACATCCAAATTAACTTCTGCGAAATCCCACACATCCGTATCAACGTCGCACACCTTTTGGTGAAGTTCGCATGTGACCAAGTCATCCCGTTTGGTGGGACGCACTCAGTTCCGGGGAAAAATAGGGCAAATATTTTCCTGTTTTTGGATCGCTGTTCGCGATCGCCATAGGACACGACATATCGAGCGGGTTGCACGGGCATCGAGAGGGTTACGCAGTCTAGACGTCACAACAGAAGAACGAGAAATGGGGCAGCGAGGAGAGAGAAATGGCTACTTGAACAGGGCTCCGCAGAAACTGGGATTTCTTGTGTCCGCGAGGCGACGCGACACAACACGGCGGCGGAGCTAGGGCACGGACACTGCTAGGGTTCCATCGAGCCTAGGTGCTGGTCCACTGGAGGTCGCCGGGGCTTCGCCGGAGGAGGAGGCTGTTCGACGGAGGCGACTTCGGCGGAGGCATCGGGCACGGCTGGGGTTCAGTGCGGTGGGGTCGGAGCTGGTGGTGGCAGGGTAGGTTTCGAGGTGGTGGCCGGGATGTTGGTGAGGGAGGGCCAGTCAAGATAAAGTCGGGGACGACGGCGGCTGGGGGTTGCTTGCGGGGGAAAGGCGGTGATGGCGGTGGTTACGGTGGTTCGAGAGGGAGGGTGTGGTGGCTAGGGTGACCGGAGAGGGGTTTATATAGGCTGGGGAGGGAGGCGGACGGACGGCCGTTCTGGCGGAGGCGAAGGGAAGAGGCGGTAGCAGAGGAGATGGCCGGTGCGGGGAGGCCGAGCGGCGCCGGAATCGCGGCGGCCGATGGTTACGGCGGAGGGGAATCGTCGGGGTTAGGGATTTGGTTTTAGCGGGTTTACGGGTCCGGGTCGGGTCGGGTTCAGATCCGATCCCACCTGCAGGATTTGGGCCCTGTTCAGCTAGACCGGGTCAGATTTAGTTCGGGTCGGTTCAATTGAAAATAAACCGGGTTTATTTTAGGGTTTATTTTGGTTTAATTAAAACTTAGTTTTTAGGTCTTTAAAAATATTTCTGGGGTCCAATAAATTCCAGAAAAATTACCTGTCTATTATTTCATTTTACACCTAAAAATATTATTTTTATAATATTTTAATATTGATTAATATCATTTAAAAATTATTTAATTTCAAAATATCTTAGTTTTAATTAATTAAAAATCCTAGAAAATTTTAAAAAATTGTGAAAATTGATTATAAAATTCCTGAAAAATCAGGGGGTTTACAAGTAACAATATATATAACATGCACATAATAAATAGAATAAAATATATACAATATTTATAATAATAAAATAATAAAAATACCCCTATTTTGGAATGTGGTAGTGACAAGTTTACCCTCCTTTTTGTTTATGATAAGTAACAAGTTATGTTATTGTATGGTTGAATGTGCATTTAAGTTTACTAGACAAGTGTACCCTTGGCCATCCGGGTTAACAATACTGTCTGTGGTAGCAATATTCTTAAAATATGCATTTGGTAATTAATTTTTGTGACAACCCTAACTAGTTAATCATAGTAAGCCGTAAAGTTGTTTGGCCGTACGATGAATGATGTTACTTTCATTATAGCTCGCTCTTCTTATTTTATTTTTTCTTCTGGCGCATGGTTAGGGTGCTAAGTTCTGCTCGGGTGAAGGTCCGCAATCCCGGTCCTTGTTTCGTTTAAGGGTTGTGGTCCTGATCTAGAGTAGTTCCTATGCTCTCTTGTCGCTCGTCGTCTTACTTTTATTTTTGCACTTGTTATCAGTTTTTTCTAGTATAATTCTTGAGACAAGTACATTGGTACCGTATAAGTCTCGATCCGCATTTATTTTTTATTTCTCTTCCTTCTTATGTTGTGATTGTTTGGTCTATCATCTCGAGCTCCTTTATGGTACTTGTTGCTTGGGATTCTGACCCCACTGGCTTTGCATGGACAGGTTACCCCAAAGAGAATCAGGATCCACCGCGCTTCCAGCAAGATAGCCCACAATTGTAGGACTGCGGCCAAAGCTCACGAGTCGGTTTCCTTCTTTCACCCCTCGTCTTGATCACTTTATTTTATGGTATTTAGCAAGGGACAGAGTTAGCTCCTTATATTTTTGAGACTACGGTAAACATGACGTATATATTAGACTATGACTGGTATATTTGATCATGTATTATTATACTCTGCTAGTACAGCATTTTGTATTTACTAACTTTATGATCATATATGACATATAATTTGGGATACTTTTATACTTTCATATATGATATACTCTTGTACTTGCGTTGCTGGGTTGAGATAATAGGATTTTTTGGTCTTAGGACTGACGTTATAGCATACTAGAGTTTACCCATCTGTCTTCTAGAAAACCTTAACACATTGCGGCTTACTTCGGTATTCCGCAAGGTGCGGTTGGCCATGTCAGTCCCTGTATTTATCTATTATTCTGGGATTGGGGCACGGCAATCCTAATGAATGATCTAAAACTCTCCAACAGGTGGTACTATATCAAGAGGCTCTATAGTAAATTCTTAACAGCTTCGTTATCCTGTGGCCCATAATAGGTGGGACACATTTGCTCTAACCAATCATCTGAAAAATATATCCAGTCAGGATTGGAGCAAATTATAACCCAATAGCAGTTCCAAGTTAATTAATAATGACTATAAATAGAAATAGAGAATGTAATACAAGACGAGAAGCAATGTACAATATCATACTATGGCAGAAAGAGATAGATAATCTGGAGCAATAATGTATAATTGATCACAATAAAATAGAATAAAAGCAATAAACTAGAATATAGAGAAGAACTGTAGCTACACTAAGTGTTTGAAATACTAGTTAGATATATGATCGGCTTGGGTTATCAAGATCTACTAACACGATCAATAACACAATCATATGATCAATATGATTGGCTGTTGTATACAAGGAACATAATCATTTAAGATTGGCTATTGTCTATAAGAAACACAATCATTTAAGATTGGCTGTTGTCTATGGAGTAATACAATCACACATGAGGTGTATGACTGGCTGTTATCTATATTATTCAATACAATGCTTAAGGTTTTGATCACATATCTATCTAGAACTTACTCTACCCCAACCAATACTCATGGATCCAATCACGACACGTCACGAACATGAATATAATATGAGTACACGAATGTACACGAATGAACACGAGCACAAAAAATATCCGATGCACACAATAAAGTACATGTGAAGGAGTATCCAAAGTACACGATAATGGGATGATATCTCCTGAAATGATCCATATAGTACATGTCTGTGTAACTACTGTATCAGAATCAAGTAGAACATTTCTAAATACTCGTATTATAGTAATTATCAAATAATAGAAACTATCAGAGAATGTACTCGCCTCTGGTCCGGAGCAAGAGATGTAACTCGGTGTCCGAGCTGGTGTCACACAACCCTATATAGGAAATATCATGTCACTAGGTGTAAATGAATGAGTATGAGTTAAACAATGCACTAATATGTTTTTTTAGGCCATTTCTAGGTCTCACTAGTCATACTAGATCAAATGTTGACTTTTAGGGTCAAACTAGTCAACTTAAGATCTATACAAGTTTCTAGGTTCATGCTAAGTTAATTAGTCCATATAAGCTATTAACTAGCTATTACAAGTCAGTACTAACTATATTAGTTAATAACACTAATATCTCCATAATAAAATACTCTACAAATCTATATACATTAACTTACCTATATATACTACAAATTAGTAATTAATTAACTGATATAGTAACTAATAACTGATACTAACATCTTAACATACCAAAATCATTTGTATGGTACTGATACATTAACTAACTGTCCCTCCTATAGGATACACTATAGGCAACATCGGATATTAACTTAACTTATATTGCTAACTGGTACCTACATATATACACTAATTTAGAACTACTACTCTTGCCTTCTACTCAAACACATGTCTAAACACACCTCCACATTAGATCTAACGCTCACATTGATTAATTAAGCACAGACTAGCACTTATCTAACATATACCCATGACTGAACTTTAATAAATAACTGATACCCTTGGTATTACAGGTCTGAAGTTGTTTCTATTGGCTGATACTTAATGTCCTTACATGTGCATAGCTGATACTTCAAGTATTAGTCACTGCCTAATAGCCTTACACACAACCTGACAACAACACTCTTTAGCCACTTCTGTGCAAGTATTCAACTGCAAACACTGCAGTTCATTAGTCCACTGTTGCCTTGACTTGAACACTCCACCTACTGCTTGTTGTCATACTTCTTCACTCTGAATTGCACTCCCCACTTAATACTAACACTTATCGATATTACTAACACATGCTTCACACTCTTTAATATAATCCAAGCATTTGCTGTTACATAACCCCTCCCTTTCATCAGTTCAACACCTACTCTAGCATTAAAGACACTACTGAACATGGTACATAGGATAATGGGATACAACTCTTACTTGTTCAACTACTGCTAATTATCATGTACCAGTACATACTAATTAATATAATGTATCAGTAACTCATCATAGGATATGGTGTGACCAATTGAGTAGTGCTCCAACATAATTAAACTATTACTAATATAGTTAGGATTCAAAGTACTGCTGCAAAATACTCTTTCCCACCTGGACAAAGCCCCAACTGAACATCTCTCACACTCATTTTCAAGTTACAACCTTCCTACACACTTTCCATCTCTGAACTTGAGATTAACTCCCCTCACATTCACAAATTCCTATTACTGCTGCTGCACACAATGCAGCAATACTCACACACACATACACACTGATCCAAAGCTTCCTCCTTCTCATTGCAAATTTCAGTGAAGTGACAATGCTCACAGTTGCCCAGGTCTGAACAGACCTGCAGTTTCATCATGCTGGCACTCGAACCATCTTCCTAAGCACCCTAACACATTGTGTATCACATTCTAACTGATTCATCATCCATACAATACTCCAACCACAACATCACACACTCACACATGCATTCACACCATATCACCACCAAGTTCCCATCATTGCACTGCCCGACCCCTCTTCATGTTGTTACTTGCATGAACAGAACAGAGAGTTCTGTACACCAATCTCTAAAAATCTGTGCACACACAACCCTCTATAACACATCATTACTCCCTCCAACACACACACACACACACAAGAGCCTACTCAAAACACCAACCACAAGCAAATGGAACGCTCAATTATATATATATATATATATATATATTCACTAAGGCACTAATAAGCAATATTACATACAACTAATGTGCACCTTAGCCTCTCATCATGATATTCATCCCATAGAGATGCCAAAACCCCCAATTCTCTACACTAATCATTTCTATACACCAAATACACCTAATACTAACTAATATATCTAGTTACACTAGGAATTGAAGAGAATTCCTACAAAACACCCAAAATGAGTCTTGTATCATAGTGTATTCCAAAATACCATGATACAGCCTACTCGTATTCATTTGTAGATATGTATCTAGTCTCACACCATCAATCTATGTATAATTAGACCACTTTAGCCTTATGACAAACACTTAGTGCACAAATCTCGAATTTTTTCCAAATTGGACACGAAAACCTATACATAAATCATAAAAAGGGTTAATTTGGCCAAGAATTTCTTCATATGGGTATCTCTAAGCTATGAAAGATTTTCTAATGATCAAATGCATGATTTAGAACTCAAATTAGAAGAAAATTTATATATATACCTATTGGAAGATGGATTCCCAATGAATTGCTCAAATGGACATGATCAAGACACAAGCTCCTTGTCAATTCTTCCTTCTTCAAGTGCTCCTTGCAAATCCAAGCTCCAATACTTCTTAATTGATGGAAATAAGAGACAATGAGAGTAAAATGGGATAAATTTGGTGGAGGGATAAAATAAATTAGGGAAGAACTAAATTGAGGATCTAGATGGAGTAAAATAAAATAAATTATGGAGAGGAGATATAGAGAAAGCCCTCTTATATAGCCGGCCTCCCTTAGACTCTCCTCCAAGTAATTTACAATGTCTAAAATATCCCTTAGGGCTTGTCATAAAGGAATATAATTAAGGAGGATACTTTTACTCCTAATGGTCGGTTAATTAAATCACTTAACTTAACAAGGGTGACTAATTATTGGCTCAAATGGGTCTAACTTAATGTTGGTCCATGACAAGTCTAGTTAGGTCCAATTAGGTTCACTAACAACTAGTCCAAATAATGGCTAACAACTAACTACCAAATATATACAATATATAACCATATTTAACAATACTAATTATTATAAAATAAAAATACCATTCAGTATAATTATTATGAAATACAATTATTAACAATAATACAAAATAGGAAAGAAAAAAATACCCATCTCCGGGAAAGTGTTAGTTACAAAGAGGATGTGACCCAAGGACTTCAAGGGCATAAAGGGGATCTTGTACACCGATGATTGGATTAAGGACAAAGAAGGGAACCTGCGAATGGCACAGTTTTTGAAGAGTCTACAAGTAGAGGAAACAGGCAACCAGATGTTTGACATTGCCCTGACATGGTTTCGTACAGACCCGAGGATCGCGGTGCCAGGATTGACTTGGAGAGCCTTTAAAGAGCTTTTCAAGGAGAAGTTCTTTTCGGACGTGGATCCGAGTGCCCTAGGGAGCCAGTTCCAGGACCTCGTCCAGGGGAGCATGACAGTGGACGAGTACGCTACAGAGTTCTACATATTGGAAAGATTTTTGGAGGGCAAAATCTCCTAGGAAAGGCCAGGAAGTTCAGAAAGGTTTTGATCAGGGAGGTCAAACCCCTCACTAGGGGACACCGCACAGCTACATTCTAGGAGATCCTAATGGATGCACAGAGGGATGGGGATGACTTGGAGCTCAAGTCTAAGAGGATGAGAGACACATCAGGAAGAGCTAGCAGTAGTATGGGTCCAGCCAAGCGACCCCACTTCCAGCAGCAGAGGACCTTCCAGCTTTAGAGAACAGTTTCATGTACCATTTTGGGCACCAGTGCAGTAGGCACACCAGGCCCCGAGACCGGCACACCAGGCCCCATATTTCACTCACCGTGGGAAGATTAGGCATACGCGGGAGGTCTACAGAAAGAGGCTTGAAGTGTTCCTCTATTGTGGAGAGCCATGCCACCAGTTGAGGGAGTGTCTAGTGGCTCATGTACGAGCATCTCACGGTACAGCATAGGCACAGAGAGCACTAGCGAGGCCACATGCAATTCAGCAGTAGCGGTTCGTCTAGTACCAGTAGCAGAGAGGTGCACAGCGAGGATGAGCTTTCTTCATGATAGTTGAGAAGAAGGAGCCAGTCGAAGATATGATATTAGTTTCAGTTCTTCTTTATTCTATTCCAATGCTTTATTTGATTCCGGTGCTTCCTAAAGTTTTATATTTCTATCTTTTTCTCTTAAGCATCGTTTAGAGGCTGAACCTTTTCCTAGGACTTGCATGATTACGACTGGGGGAGACATTATCCTGGTCGGTGATGTGTGCACGGATCGGAGAGTTATATTGGGAGGCCGAGAGTTGAGTGTGTGCTTACTTGTAATGCCACTTTCGAGCTACGACATAGTACTCGGGATGGATTGGTTGAGTAGGCACCATGCTAGTATAGATTATTGTGGAGGCAGAGTTTTATTTAGACCGCCAAAAGAGCCAGAGTTTGAGATTGCCAGAGGAGCAGTGGAGCAGAGCAAGGATGTCATCTGTGGAGTCATGGTGGAAGATAAAGAGTTGCCACATCCTTTGATAGCAGAGTATATAGATGTTTTTTTATGAGGAGTTGTCGGATTTGTCGTCAGACCAAGATATTGAGTTCTCTATAGACTTGGTGCCAAGCACAGAGCCAATATCTCATCAAGTCTATATGGTCAACAACAGCGAACTGACAGAATTAAAGAAGCAAGTGGATGAGTTACAGGACAAAGGCTTCATCAGATCTAATTTATCACTGTGGGGTGCTCCGTTATTGTTTGTACCGAAGAAGGATTGGTTGGTACGCATGTGTATCGACTACAGGGCTCTGAACAACCTCAGTATCAAGAATAAATATCTACTGCCGAGGATTGATGATCTCTTCAATCAGTTGAGCGGAGCGAAGGTATTTTCGAAGATAGACTTGAGTTCGAGTTACCACTAGGTGAAAGTGAAGAAGGACGATATTTCGAAGATAGCTTTTCGGACTCGGTATGGCCAGTTTGATTTCTTGGTGATGTTGTTTGGGTTGACCAATGTCCTGGCGGTATTCATGAATATGATGAACAAGGTGTTCCATTAGTATCTTGATAAGTTTGTGATGGTGTTTATTGATGATATTCTGGTGTATTCAAAAACCCCGGAGGAGCACCTAAGGATAGTTTTGGAGACTCTCAGGAAGGAGAAGATTTATGGCAAGCTTCCAAAGTATATGAGTTCTTTCTTGACAAGCTTGAATTTCTTGGTCATGTGGTGACAGGAGATGGGATCTCAGTTGACCCAAAGAAGATTTTGACAGGAGAGTCGTGGGCTACTCCAACTTCAGTGGCAGAGATAAGGAGTTTTCTGGGACTAGCAGGTTATTCCCGCAGGTTTGTACAAAATTGCAGAGTCGATGACTAGGCTGACTTGGAAGGATATAAATTTTATTTGGACAGAGGAGTGTCAGGCCATTTTTTATAACCTGAAGAAGATATTGACAACAGCTCCAATGTTGGCATTGCCATCAGGATCAGGTGGATTAACTATCTATAGTATTGCTTCAGGAAAGGGTTTGGATTGTGTCTTGCAGCAGAACAAAAAGGTGATTGCCTATGCTTCCAGGCAATTATGTCATCATGAGAAGAATTAACCTACCCACGATTTAGAGTTGACAGCGGTCATCTTTGCTCTAAAGTTATGAAAATACTATCTATATGGAGAGCGTGTGGAGATCTTTATGGATCATAAGTGCTTGAAGTATGTGTTTACACAGAAAGAGCTGAATATAAGACAGCGGCGATGGTTGGAGTTGATGAAGGGCTTCGACATATCATTGTTGTACCATCCAGGGAAGACCAACGTAGTCGTTGATGCCTTGAGTAGGTATCCAGTGGCTATGTACTTGACTACGAACAAATATTTATTGGCCTATCTTGAGAGCTTGGGTATTGAGGTACTAGTACTTGGTATCGAGATGCAGATGTGGGAATTACAGATATAGTCTGAGCTGATGGACAAGATCAGAGCTACGTAGTATTATGATGATTCTCTGAGGATTATTAGAGCACATGTTCAAATGGGATTATCATAGGACTTCACTATTGTTGAGTAGTGGATGAATCATTGCGGCACGGTACCAGATTATGTGTAAACTCCCTCGACCAGATTTCAGTAATTTAGAATTATTTTTGCTAATTAGAATTTCTGTAACTTTTTAAAATTTATTTTGTTTACATATCCTTTTCAATTACACATGTACTTCACACAATTGTTTAGGGCATTACACTAACTGTAATTCCCAAACAAAATTCACATACCTGCCCTAGATATGTTAGACTATTTTCCAGAATTTTGTGCAACTCCCAGATGAGTTATTTTGAGCCTCGTTTGGGACGCACAAATATCGTTACAAAAGTTTGTATTTAATTCCTATTTTATTTCTTGCTCTTTAACCATCTCTGTACCCCTAGAAATTTAGAACCAACAGGCACCTGTTTTACCCAAACAAAAATACGATAATATTCTACTTTAGATATACTACAATTAGTATATTGACACCGTAGTAAAATTATGACCCTACATGCCTCTAAATAATTACAGAACATCGTGCGCAGTATTTATTAAATAATCCCGTATCACCTAAAGAACCAGGCCCTGCCCCTGCCCAGGCTCACCCCCACACCCCCCAAGGCACTCCCCCGGGTTTCCCCCTCATTTCTGTACAAAACAGTATTCCCAGGAATCAGTATTTTTAAATAAGCAAATTGCGTAATTACGCAAAATACCAATTTTGGGACCTAATTGCAATTTATAAAATTTTAGGGGTTTTTATGCAAATTTCCAGTGTGAGGTGGCATCACCTCATTGGCTGGTGAATGTGGACCGCACACGTGTCATGTGGGACCCACAAAAATATCTAAATGGCTGCTAAAAATATTTAAAAATCCAAAATACCCAAAACACCCCTAAACTTCCCTCTATTTACCAACCTTGCCACTCCCCCTAAATCTATAAAACCCGACCCCCTCCCCACTTCCAACCCTCACACCACCCAACTCCGGTCACCCCCTCCGACCAACTTCCGCCGACAGCCTCGCCCTTACCCCACCTCCCCTCCGGCCAAGCCTCACCCCCTCCGGCCACCGCCTCCGCCGCCTACGGCTGCCACATACCCAACTCCCCAACACCATCGCCCACAGCCACCACCACCCGAACCACTTCCACCACCGCCTCCGGCCACCGAGCACCCCCACCACCACCACCAATCGACTCGCCACCGCCTCCTCCACCGTCCCAACTGACTCCCACCGCCCCACGACCACCACGCCGGCCACCCTCACCCCCGCAGACCCTCCACCCTCACCCATTCCAACACCACCACCCCCATCCCGACCATCCCCCACCGTCCCTCCGGCAGCCTCCGACCTCCGCCACCACCCCAGGCCTCTTCGCCCCGACCTCCTCCTCCGTCTTGACCGCCTGCACCGCCACCCCCACCGCCACTGACACCGCAGCAGCCTCCGCAAGCCCCGCTGCTGCTGCTGCTGATATCTGCTGCTGCCGTTGCAGCCACCGCCACGGCCAGCCGCCGCCTCCTCCGCCGTCGTGCTCCCACCGGCGACGAGCCCAGGGCCCCACCTACCTGACCGGAACAGTACCCCCCCCCCCTCTAATGTACGTATAGGTATTATTTTATGTATACGTATGTGTATGTGTATATGTATATATATATGTATATATTATATATATTAATATACTATATATATGTTATTATATATAATTAATTATATATTATTAAATACTATAGTACTGTATATACAGTACATATATGTATTTATATATTTTCTGCATTTTCCTTTTTTTATTTTTATATATATATTTATATATACATATATGTATATATGTATATATATATATATATATATATATATATATATATATATATATATATATATATATATATCTATATCTATATATATATATGTATTTATATATTATCTAAATATTATTATATATATAATATATACTAATATACTGTGTATATTATACAGTATAATATATAAATATTATATATATATTTACATCTTTCTTTTTCTGTTTTTTTTTTTATATTTTATTATATATATATATATATATATATATGTATTATAAAAATATATGTATATCTATATATTTACTTATATATATATATATCTATCTATATGTATATATATATTATGTATAGTATTTATTATATGTATATGTATATTATAACTATATATATATATATATATATATATATATATATATATATGCTTTTTATTTTTTATTTTTGTACTATATATACTATATACTATATACTAATATATATGTATATATATATATATATATATTTTTTTTTAATTTCAGCATTTTCTTCTCTTATATATATATATATATATATATATATATATATATATATATATATATATATATATATATATATATATATATATATATATATATATATATATATATATATATATATATATCTATATATTCTATATATATATATCTATATAAATATATAATATTATAATATGTATATTATATATGTATACTTTTCTTTTTTTTATTTATTATATGTAAATAGATATATATCTAATATATGTATCTATATATATATATTTCATTTTTCTGCACTTTCTCTTTCTTTTATATAAATATATATATATATATGAATATACTACTTATATATAAAATACATACATATTATATATATATGTATGCCCTTTAATTTTTTTATATATATATATGTATACTACTTATGTATGTATATGTATTTTTTATTCCAGCTTATTTTCTTTTATGTCTATATGTAGTATATATATATATATCTATTATATATGTGCTATATATACCTAATACTATATATGCTATATCTATATGTATTTATATATACTCTATATATGTATTTGAACCCTATATATATATATATATGTATTATGTGTATATATCTACATAAGAATATATACTATTTAATTATGCCTTTTATTAAATTGGTATTTACGAATCCTGTAAACATCTTAAACAGAAAATATCTCCAGCACAGTCAGTGACCCCCTGTCACAAGGACCCTCAGTCTTGACAGTGGGATCAGTTGTCCAGCACAGTCAGGAAGTAGGCAAGTATACCTTGCCAAGTTACTGTTTAAATTCAAGTGTTGTTATATGCTATTTTCTTTCCTGAATTCCATATAACTGTGAGTACCTGAGCTTGCCTCAGGTACAGTCAACAAATACGTTGACACGTAGTGTAAATAACTTAGTACTTTACAGACTTACCAACAACTGCGAGGATATCCTAATATCTTCCTAGACCCTATCACGGGAATACGCAACATGGTTGCAATACATATTGGGATGCGAGCTACGTAATTGATTAGCTACCAGTACGTATGACATGCATCACGGCTTAGCATAAAATCAGGAAACTCAGGAAAAGTACGACTTGGCATTTAGTTACATTGGACGGGAAAGATAACTAGTAGACGTATGGGACACCCCCTCCAAGAGTCATTTATCCTTCGTACCATACTCTTCGGAGATGATCGATTGCAGAGCTACCCGTGTGTCCGGGGGCATATGACACATATACTAGCCAGTCAACACGATTGGTGAATTAAGTCAGCATATGTCAAACCTACACATTCCCATGCGTACTACAAGGTCTTTACTTGCATTTCACTTAGATGGTTAGCACCCTGTATTTATTTATTTATTTATTCAGTATTTCATACCTGGCATATTATTTTCCTGTATCTTGTTATGTCCCACTGAGGACCTGGTTCCCTTCCAGATTTAGACGAGGCATTCTATCCTACGGTGTATGGTCCCGGACAGGAGACCAGGTGTGCTACTGAGGAAGAACTAGAGGAGAGACCATCAGAGTCTACCTAATTCTAGAAGCTTGCTCTCTTGGAGATGGAGATGTTTTGCTAGATAGACGATACTTAGTCTATCTGGTTTACTGCACTTTTATTATATTTTTGGTAGTGGGTTTGTTCCCACAAGATGTGTATTATTACATTTTCAGACTCAGCATTATATATATTCAGCACTATTTCCTGATATTTTCTGTGGATGAGATAGATTTGCCTGTATTAGACTTATAGTAATTTTAGGACAGCGTAGCACGTTCCTGTGGGTCCATAAAACCCTTAGTGACGTGTCAGCTGGCCAATGCCCCGTGTCCTAGTTCCTCTCATTTTGGGACTGGGGCGTGACATGGTTTTAGTGGTGGCCCATGCAGGTCATGTTTATTGCTAGTGGTATGATGACATGCCCAGCAAGCCTGCTATAGGATAGAATTATTAAGTCTCATCCACACTGACTTCATCAAATTATTATTTTTTTTTTTGCATCTTATCAATCATTATTTCTTATACTTTTCTAATTATTCTATTTTCTTCAGAAATATGGACATACCTGGTGGACATGCGATAGATGGGGCTGACCAAGCAGCAGACCCCTCGCCTGATGTCCAGGGAACCCCGACCACCCCGAGAGACCCATCCCCTAGAAGGATGCTGGTCTACCCAACGACTCCATACCTTCCCCAGAATCCTGCCCAGACAGGAACACCAGCCCAGCATGAAGGGCAAACATCAACCCCGCTGACGGAGACACCTCTGCCTCCACCTCCAGCTCTTCCTGCCCTAATGCCCCAGTTTGAGGGCCAGCCTCAAATGTTTCAGTTCCTCCAGGCCATGATGCAAACTCAATGGCAACAGACTGAAGCCCTGGGACAATCTCAGTGGCAACAGACTGAGGCCTTGAGGCAGACTTTGATGACGGCCTTGGAGAGAACCACCGCCCCGGCACCAGCACCTGTCCAACCAATGGGCACAGTCAAAGGCTTCCGCCAGATGAACCCGAGAACCTTTAAAGGCAGCGAAACCCCAGAGGAGATCTCGGACAGGATCTCCAACACGGAGATGCTGCTGGAAGTCTCACAACTCTCCCCCGACCTATGGATGACCGCCGTGAGGGCCCAACTTCTCGGCAACGCCCATCACTGGTGGGAATCTATAGAACGCAGCGTCGGCAAATACCAGACTTGGGAGAAATTTCTGGAGTACTTCAATGAAAAATACTTCCCTGCTACAGTCCAAAATGCTTTGTATTCCCAGTTCCTGCACCTGGAACCAGGGAACCTGTCCGTCGACGCTTACGATGCAGAATTCTGCCGACTAAGTCGATTCGGTACCCTCCTGATACCGAACGAGTTGGCGAAGGCCAAAAGATTCCACCGCGGCCTCACCCTAGAACTTCAGAGGTATACGACGGCACAATCAAGGATCTCTTACGAAGAGGTTCTTACTGAAGCAAGGGTGCAAGAAGCAATTGGCCGAGGAACAAGACGCCCGAATCCAACCATCCCGGCCAAAAACCAGCAAGGAGCAGGAGGACCTAACCATCGTCCACAGAATCAGACACACCAGACGACGGGGCCCTACCAGAAGAAGGAGCTCCCAACTTGTCACTATTGTGGCAAGAAGGGGCATTACATCAATGACTGCAGAAAGAAGAAGGGACTCTGCCTAGTATGTGGAGCTAGCCAGCATATGGCTAGGGACTGTCCACAACGTAAAGATGGAGCCCCGGGCCAGAAGACGCATACCTCAACTGGAGGTGCACATCCTTCAACATCTGGAGGATATCAGAGGGGAGCACCCCTGGCTACACAAGAAGCCCAGCTCAACAAAGCCAGACAACAGTCTGGAGGACAAAGGCACGGGCAAGCCTTTGCCTTAGCTGCAGTTGCCGAAGAACCCGAAGGAGAAACCATCGCAGGTACCATTTTAGTTGCATCATTACCTGCAACTGCATTATTTGATTCTGGTGCAACCCTATCATTCATATCTAGTAAATTCGTAGCCATGCACAAACTAGTTACTTCCCCACTACCCAAGTGCTGGAAAATTCTTACCGGAGGAGGTATTGTTCCAGTTACCAATATTATTGAAACATGTTCAATAATTGTTTGTAGTAGAGAGCTAAGAGCGCGATTTTTGGTACTCCCTATGCCAAATTTTGACGTCGTCTTAGGCATGGACTGGTTAATCCAGAACAATGCTATCCTAGACTGCCGAAAAGGTAGTATCATCTTTAGACCCCCAGACTACCCGGAGTTCGAATACGTACAAGGTACCATCGAGCAAGGAGTAGGCCAGACTCCTAAAGCTTACATGACGATGGAGATAGCACCACCAGCACTCGTTGAAGAATTCGAAGACGTATTCCCGGAGGAATTGCCAGGCCTACCGCCTGACAGAGAAGTAGAGTTCACTATTGAGCTGATACCAGGAGCTGCACCGGTATCCTCAAATGTGTACCGCCTGGCGAAGAAGGAGCTTGACGAACTGAAGCTGCAACTTGAAGAATTACAAATCAAGGGATTTGTTCGTCCTAGTGCATCACCCTGGGGAGCACCAGTGTTGTTTGTACCCAAGAAGGACGGAACATATCGAATGTGTATTGATTACAGAGCCCTCAACGCTCTGACAATCAAAAACAAGTACCCCTTACCGCGAATTGACGACCTGTTTGATCAACTGACAGGAGCTGTGGTATTCTCAAAAATAGACTTGAGATCAGGCTATCATCAGGTCAAGGTACGACGAGAAGACATTCCAAAGACAGCATTCAGGACTCGCTATGGTCATTACGAGTTCCTGGTGATGCCTTTTGGACTGACTAATGCACCAGCCGTATTCATGAACCTAATGAACAGAGTCTTCCACCAATATCTGGACCAGTTCGTGGTAGTCTTCATCGACGACATCTTGGTATATTCAAAAAGCCACGAAGAGCACGAAGAGCACTTGAGACTGGTGCTAGAGACGCTGAGACGCGAGAGCCTGTATGCTAAACTAAGCAAGTGCGAGTTCTTCCTTGATCGTGTCGCTTTTCTTGGACACGTGATCACAGGAGAAGGCATCTCGGTGGACCCTGCAAAGATCTCATCTGTGGAGACATGGCCAACCCCGACCAATGTCTCGGAGGTGAGAAGCTTTCTAGGACTTGCCGGATATTACCGGAGGTTCGTAGAAAACTTTACAAGAATTGCGGAGCCAATTACCCGTCTTACCCGGAAGGAGCAGGAGTTCATATGGTCTGAGGAATGCCAGACCGCTTTCGATGAGTTGAAAAAGCGTCTGACTACTGCCCCCATCTTAACCATACCATCTGGATCAGGAGGTTTCGTAATCTATAGCGATGCATCCGGAAAAGGATTGGGTTGTGTCTTAATGCAACATGGGAATGTTGTAGCTTATGCCTCAAGACAACTGAGAACTCATGAGAAGAATTATCCCACGCATGATCTGGAGCTTGCCGCAGTCATCTTCGCCCTGAAACTTTGGAGACATTATCTATACGGCGAACGAGTGGAGATATTCACCGATCACAAAAGACTGAAATACGTCTACACTCAGAAGGACTTAAATCTGAGACAAAGATGATGGCTCGAAGTGATGACGGATTTCGAGATTGATCTACAGTACCATCCTGGGAAGGCTAATGTAGTAGCTGATGCATTAAGCAGAAGACCCTCGGCATTCTTTATGATCACCCAACCAGGTCTTCTGAGAGATCTAGAAAAGTTGGGAATAGAAATCACTATGCCAGGAATAGACGGCCAATTATCAAACTACCAGCTACAATCAACATTGGTCGAAAGAATCAAAGCTGCTCTACCAGCAGATGCAAGATTTCAGAGGCTTCGCCAAAGAACAGAGGCTGGAATACATACGGGATGTCGCATACACGAAGATGGGACTCTAAGATGTGGTGATCGTCTTTATGTTCCAAATGGAGAACTTCGTGAGGAGCTGATGTCAGAAGCTCATAGCTCAACATACTCTATACATCCTGGAGGCACAAAGATGTACAGAGATCTGCGACAATACTACTGGTGGCATGGAATGAAACGAGAGATAGCACGCTTTGTGGCAAAATGCCTGGTGTGTCAGCAAGTCAAGGCTGAACATCAGAGATCTGCCGGTCTACTTCAACCCCTCCCAATACCCGAGTGGAAATGGGAACACATTACGATGGACTTTGTTACGGGCTTCCCAAGAAGTCCCAGTGGTCGTAATGCTGTATGGGTAATCGTAGATAGGCTCACCAAGGCTGCTCATTTCCTACCTTTCAGAGTCGGACAATCTACCGAAGTCTTGGCGGACATGTACATGAAGGAGATAGTGCGTCTGCATGGAGTACCAGTCAGCATAGTATCTGACAGAGATACGAGGTTTACATCTTACTTTTGGCGAAGTATGCAAGAAAGTCTTGGTACCCGCCTCAAGTTCAGCACCTCGTATCATCCTCAGACAGATGGCCAATCAGAGCGCACCATCCAGACACTCGAAGATATGCTGAGAGCCTGCATGCTAGATTTCAGCGGATCATGGGAAGATCATTTGCACATGGTGGAATTTTCCTACAACAATAGCTATCAAGCAAGCATTCAAATGGCTCCCTTTGAAGCATTGTATGGCAGAAAATGTCGTTCCCCAGTATGCTGGAGCGATATTGGCGAAAGACAGATCTTGGGACCAGAATTAGTTGTTCGTACGGTAGAGAAAGTAAAGAAAATACAAGGACACCTACGAGCTGCACAAGACAGACAAAAGCATTGGGCCAACATTCATCGACGACCTCTAGAGTTCCAAGTAGGAGAGCATGTGTTCTTGAAAATCTCACCCACCCGAGGTACTATCAGATTTGGAGGAAGAGAAAAGCTGAGTCCAAGGTACATTGGACCCTTCGATGTGTTAGAACGCGTCGGAGAAGTTGCTTACAAACTAGCTCTACCTCAGACTTTGGAAGGAGTACATGACGTCTTCCACGTATCTCAGCTGAGGAGGTATATTCCAGACCCGAGTCATGTACTGGACCATTCAGAGATCACCATCGGCCCAAGCCTATCGTACCAGGAGGAACCTGTAGAGATCCTAGATCGTAGCGAGAAGGTGTTGCGAGGCCAGACTATTCCTCTAGTTCGTGTTGCATGGAGACATCATGCACCAGGTGAATCAACCTGGGAACGAGAAGCAGATATTCGACAGCGTTTCCCCCATCTATTTCCAAACCAGGGTATGTCCTAATATTTCAAAACAATATTTCGTTTTCATTATATGTCCGTTTTTATTTCGAGGACGAAATATTCTAAGGAGGGTAGATTGTAAACTCCCTCGACCAGATTTTAGTAATTTAGAATTATTTTTGCTAATTAGAATTTCTGTAACTTTTTAAAATTTATTTTGTTTACATATCCTTTTCAATTACACCTGTACTTCACACAATTGTTTAGGGCATTACACTAACTGTAATTCCCAAACAAAATTCACATACCTGCCCTAGATATGTTAGACTATTTTCCAGAATTTTGTGCAACTCCCAGATGAGTTATTTTGAGCCTCGTTTGGGACGCACAAATATCGTTACAAAAGTTTGTATTTAATTCCTATTTTATTTCTTGCTCTTTAACCATCTCTGTACCCCTAGAAATTTAGAACCAACAGGCACCTGTTTTACCCAAACAAAAATACGATAATATTCTACTTTAGATATACTACAATTAGTATATTGACACCGTAGTAAAATTATGACCCTACCTGCCTCTAAATAATTAGAGAACATCGTGCGCAGTATTTATTAAATAATCCCGTATCACCTAAAGAACCAGGCCCTGCCCCTGCCCAGGCTCACCCCCATACCCCCCAAGGCACTCCCCCAGGTTTCCCCCTCATTTCTGTACAAAACAGTATTCCCAGGAATCAGTATTTTTAAATAAGCAAATTGCGTAATTACGCAAAATACCAATTTTGGGACCTAATTGCAATTTATGAAATTTTAGGGGTTTTTATGCAAATTTCCAGTGTGAGGTGGTATCACCTCATTGGCTGGTGAATGTGGACCGCACACGTGTCATGTGGGACCCACAAAAATATCTAAATGGCTGCTAAAAATATCTAAAAACCCAAAATACCCAAAATACCCCTAAACTTTCCTCTATTTACCAACCTTGCCACTCCCCCTAAATCTATAAAACCCGACCCCCTCCCCACTTCCAACCCTCACACCACCCAACTCCGGTCACCCCCTCCGACCAACTTTCGCCGACAGCCTCGCCCTTACCCCACCTCCCCTCCGGCCAAGCCTCACCCCCTTCGGCCACCGCCTCCGCCGCCTACGGCTGCCACAGACCCAACTCCCCAACACCATCGCCCACAGCCACCACCACCCGAACCACTTCCACCACCGCCTCCGGCCACCGAGCACCCCCACCACCACCACCAATCGACTCGCCACCGCCTCCTCCACCGTCCCAACCGACTCCCACCGCCCCACGACCACCACGCCGGCCACCCTCACCCCCGCAGACCCTCCGCCCTCACCCATTCCAACACCACCACCCCCATCCCGACCATCCCCCACCGTCCCTCCGGCAGCCTCCGACCTCCGCCACCACCCCAGGCCTCTTCGCCCCGACCTCCTCCTCCGTCCTGACCGCCTGCACCGCCACCCCCACCGCCACTGATACCGCAGCAGCCTCCGCAAGCCCCGCTGCTGCTGCTGCTGATATCTGCTGCTGCCGTTGCAGCCACCGCCACGGCCAGCCGCCGCCTCCTCCGCCGCCGTGCTCCCACCGGCGACGAGCCCAGGGCCCCACCTACCTGACCGGAACAGTACCCCCCCTCTAATGTACGTATAGGTATTATTTTATGTATACGTATGTGTATATGTATATATATATGTATATATTATATATATTAATATACTATATATATGTTATATATACATATATGTATATATGTATATATATATATATATATATATATATATATGTATTTATATATTATCTAAATACTATTATATATACTAATATACTGTGTATATTATACAGTATAATATATAAATATTATATATATATTTACATCTTTCTTTTTCTGTTTTTTTATATTTTATTATATATATATATGTATTATAAAAATATATCTATATCTATATCTATATATTTACTTATATATATATATATATATATATATATATATATATATATATATATATATATATATATATATATATATATATATATATATATATATATATATATATATATATATGTGTATATATATATTATGTATAGTATTTATTATATGTATATGTATATTATAACTATATATATATATATATATGCTTTTCATTTTTTATTTTTGTACTATATATACTATATACTAATATATATGTATATATATATATATATATATATTTTTAATTTCAGCATTTTCTTCTCTTATATATATATATATATATATATATATATGTAAATATATATATATATCTATATATATATCTATATAAATATATAATATTATAATATGTATATTATATATGTATACTTTTCTTTTTTTTATTTATTATATGTAAATAGATATATATCTAATATATGTATCTATATATATATTTCATTTTTCTGCACTTTCTCTTTCTTTTATATAAATATATATATAAAAATATATATCTATATATATATATATATATATATATATATATATATATATATATATATATATATATATATATATATATATATATATATATATATGAATATACTACTTATATATAAAATACATACATATTATATATATATATGTATGCCCTTTAATTTTTTTATATATATATATGTATACTACTTATGTATGTATATGTATTTTTTATTCCAGCTTATTTTCTTTTATGTCTATATGTAGTATATATATATATCTATTATATATGTGCTATATATACCTAATATTATATATGCTATATCTATATGTATTTATATATACTCTATATATGTATTTGAACCCTATATATATATATATGTATTATGTGTATATATCTACATAAGAATATATACTATTTAATTATGCCTTTTATTAAATTGGTATTTACGAATCCTGTAAACGTCTTAAACAGAAAACATCTCCAGCACAGTCAGTGACCCCCTGTCACAAGGACCCTCAGTCTTGACAGCGGGATCAGTTGTCCAGCACAGTCAGGAAGTAGGCAAGTATACCTTGCCAAGTTACTGTTTAAATTCAAGTGCTGTTATATGCTATTTTCTTTCCTGAATTCCATATAACTGTGAGTACCTGAGCTTGCCTCAGGTACAGTCAACAAATACGTTGACACGTAGTGTAAATAACTTAGTACTTTACAGACTTACCAACAACTGCGAGGATATCCTAATATCTTCCTAGACCCTATCACGGGAACACGCAACATGGTTGCAATACATATTGGGATGCGAGCTACGTAATTGATTAGCTACCAGTACGTATGACATGCATCACGGCTTAGCATAAAATCAGGAAACTCAGAAAAAGTATGACTTGGCATTTAGTTACATTGGGCGGGAAAGATAACTAGTAGACGTATGGGACACCCCCTCCAAGAGTCATTTATCCTTCGTACCATACTCTTCGGAGATGATCGATTGCAGAGCTACCCGTGTGTCCGGGGGCATATGACACATATACTAGCCAGTCAACACGATTGGTGAATTAAGTCAGCATATGTCAAACCTACACATTCCCATGCGTACTACAAGGTCTTTACTTGTATTTCACTTAGATGGTTAGCACCCTGTATTTATTTATTTATTTATTCAGTATTTCATACCTGGCATGTTATTTTCCTGTATCTTGTTATGTCCCACTGAGGACCTGGTTCCCTTCCAGATTTAGACGAGGCATTCTATCCTACGGTGTATGGTCCCGGACAGGAGACCAGGTGTGCTACTGAGAAAGAACTAGAGGAGACACCATCAGAGTCTACCTAATTCTAGAAGCTTGCTCTCTTGGAGATGGAGATGTTTTGCTAGATAGACGATACTTAGTCTATCTGGTTTACTGCACTTTTATTATATTTTTGGTAGTGGGTTTGTTCCCACAAGATGTGTATTATTACATTTTCAGACTCAACATTATATATATTCAGCACTATTTCCTGATATTTTCTGTGGATGAGATAGATTTGCCTGTATTAGACTTATAGTAATTTTAGGACAGCGTAGCACGTTCCTGTGGGTCCATAAAACCCTTAGTGACGTGTCAGCTGGCCAATGCCACGTGTCCTAGTTCCTCTCATTTTGGGACTGGGGCGTGACATTATGTGTGCCAAGTGGGACATTGCACGAGGAAGTTCTTCAAGAGACTCATCGATCATAGTATTCTATGCATCCAAGTTCTAACAAGATGTATAAAGATCTGAGGGAGCATGTATGGTCGTATGATATGAAGCAGGAGGTGGTGTGCTTCATATCCAGATATTTAGTGTGCTAGCAAGTAAAGGCAGAGAGGCAGAGGCCAGGTGGCTTACTTCTGCCTTTACCCATTCCAGAGTGGAAGTTGGAGCATGTAACTATGGATTTGTTTTGGGGCTTCCGAATTCTCCAGGAGAGAAAGGCTCGATTTGGGTCATCGTAGACAGGTTGACCAAATTGGCCCACTTTTTGTCATTCAAAGTGGGTACATCTATGGAGAAGCTAGCGGAGATGTATGTGCAAAAGATTATCATATTGCATGGGGTTCTTCTGAGCATCGTCTCGGATCGGGATAGTCCCTTCGCATCCCACTTCTGGAGGAGTTTGCAAGCTAGCTTGGGCATCCAGCTCAAGTTTAGTACCTTATATCACCCCTAGGCAGACGGGCAGTCGAAGAAGAATATTCAGACTCTCGAGGATATGCTTTGTACTTATATTTTTGATTTCAAAGGCTCTTGGGAGGATCATCTTCACCTGGTAGATTTTGCTTATAACAGTTACCAGGCCAGTATTGAGATGTCACCATTTGAGGCATTGTATGGACGGAGATGTCACACTGCTTTATCTTAGAATAATGTTGATGAGAGAGCCTTGTTGGGACTAGAGATAATTATGGATGCAGCCGAGAAGGTGAAGCTCATTAGAGATAGACTTTAGGTGGCACAGGACAGACAACGACATTGGGCCGATAGCCACCGGAGACCCTTGAAGTTTGAGGTATAGGTTTTGTTTGTATTTATTGTGATTGCTTTGTTTTAGGTTGAGTGTTAAGGTTGTATTTTGTTCTAGGTTGGAGATCTGGTATTCTTGCGGATTTCTCCGACACGGGGCACGATTCGCTTTGGTGGAAGTGGGAAGCTTAGTCCACGGTAGATCGGACCCTTCGGTGTTCTTGCGAGGGTCGGTACAGTGGCCTACAGACTAGACTTACCGCCTGCACTGTAGGGAGTGCATGATGTGTTCCATGTGTCACAGATGAGACGGTATGTGGCATATCCTAGTCACGTATTGGATCACTCAGAGATCGAGGTGGGTCCGACTCTTAGCTACCTAGAGCAACAAGTGGAGATTCTGGATCGCAGGAAAATATGCTGCAAAATCAGACGATTTTCTTGGTACGCGTCGCGTAGATGCATCACTCTCCGGAATAGTCTACCTGGGAGAGTAAAGCCAAGATGCGTGAGTGATACCCTTATCTCTTTGAGCCGTGAGGTATCTTTCTTGCTTACTGTGATTGCTTGTTGTAGTGCTTGTTCTTTCCTTAAATTTTGAGGATAAAAATTTTCTAAGGAGAGTAGACTTGTCCTACCACATTTCTAGATGAGGGTATCTTTGTTATTTAGCATATTTGATGCACAAGTATAACTAAGGTAATATATGAGGTATCAAATATCTGTCAATTAAGACACCAAAGTATAGAACTAGCTGAGGTATTAGTTATTTAGTGAGAGTATTGGTGTAGGTATTAGGGTATATTGATACTATGGTTAGAGTATTGTATGGGTTGCATTATATTAATTAGTATAAGGTTATATGTATATTACCTAGTATTATTAACTAGTGTATGTAGATATTGAGTAATGATAGCTAGTTTAGCAAATACCTCTAGTTATGAACCTAGAAAAGTAGTTTGACCTAGTATCACCTAATAACTACTACTATGGACTAGTAATCACTCTAGAAGCTAGTTATGGACCTAGAAATCTTGATAACAACTGGTTTGACCTAGTTGGACTAGTGTGACCTAGTCTTGACCTAGAAAATCATATTTAGTGCATTGTGGCTCATTTATCACTTATTTACACCCAATTGATATGATATTCATATATAGGGTTGTGTGACACCAGCTTAGACACCGAAACGTACCATTTGCTCAGGACCAGAACGAGTACATTCTCTGATAGTTTTCTTATTTGATAGTCTCTATGTACATATATTTAGTATTTAGATATTTGATTTCTGTCACGATGGCTACACGAATTGGTATACGTGGATCCTTGTCATGAGATATTATTGTTGTGATTATTCAGTGATCGCCGTGTCGTGCTGTTGTGTCGTGCTTCGTGATTACTCAGTGATTACCGTGATATCTTCGTGATTATATAGACCTTAATCATAGTGCATGATATTATAGACCGTGCATTGTGATATACGTGTTATAACGTGTCATGATTTGGATCCGTGTACTAGTCGGGGGTTGAAAAAGTATTAGTGGATATGTGATCATACCTTATAGCACATGATTTAGTGTAGCCCGTGATAGCTAGCAGATTATGCAACTCACGTGTGATCACGCTAGCTCCCCTTTTTATATAGCACGTGTTAGGCCCAAGTCGATCACATTATCTTACTAATATTTCAAGGTACTTATTTACTATTTATTTTCTTATTACCAGTTCATTACATTGATGTTCCTCACCATATTGTTCTCAGTTTATTTCCATTATTTACCAGGATACCCCTTCTTGTGATAATTACTAGTTCAGTTACTTCCATCATTTATTTTTATTGTTATTATTGTTTCATAGTTTATGTCAATTATTGGAACTGCTATTAGGTTGTACTTCGCTCCAATTCTGACTGGATATATTTTTCAGATGATTCGTTAGAGGACTGGTGTCCTACGCACTACAGGCCATAGGATGGCGAGCCAGTTGAGATAACACCCGTAGAGCCTATTGAGATAGTACCAACAGTCGAGAAGACTTAGATATTTTTATTGTGATATTGTATTTGTCTCATTTTAGACATTATGACATGTATTATATTTGAGATCATTGAGTTGTGATTAGACCATTGAACTTGGACTTGGATTGTATTGTGACTCAGTATTTCTTTCCTTCTATTCCAGATCGTGTCATATCTTCCTCTAGTTTTATATTGTGATTGAGTATTGATTACCATTATCATATTATCATATTGTCCTCCATTTGGAGTTGAGATAGCATGACATGTACCTTATATATTATGTGCGAGATGTGTAGATAGTATTTTTGTCCTAGACCGTGTTCTACCGTCGATGCTGCGACGTAGGCTGGACGTACCCACGTACTCGTGTTCCTACACCTGGTGCGGGTCGTGACAGGTGGGGGGGGGGAAGGGGGTAGCGGTTGCCGAAGAGAGAATGGGGGAGATGAGGGGTATCAAGTTGGTACCTATCAACGTTGGGAGTGTCAAGCTGTACATTTTGAATAGTTGAGGGTATCAAGTTGTAATTTAGCAAAAGAAAACTTATAGTTGTTTGATAAGAATAAGTTAAAGTAATCTGTATTACCAACACTTCTAACTAATGTGGTTAAGGTGGAAAACATACTAGAGCGAACGCAAGAAATTAAAAGAGGGAGTCAACCTGAAATGTAAAGAAAGTCCAAAATTTTGTGAAATAAAATTTTGCTACATCAAAATTTTGTTGTTCCTCCACCATGACCTATCTCTCTATATCGAATCATCAAAAAAAAAATTGAAGGAAGAGTAAAACTTGATGTAAATATGTATATACAAATTATAAATTATAAATTTTGGAGACAAAACATAAAATTAGTTTAAAATAATTTAAAAATAATAATAATATATAATTCGGAAGAAAAATTCCACCCTTTCCAACTCTGGTCTTTAACTAATTGGATAAAGACCATTTCTGCAACCAAATGGTTATATGTAAGAGACATAAGAATCATGTCTAGATGGCGGAATATCGACACAGAAGCGTATTATTCTTTTTATTTATAAAAAATGATGAGATTTGAAGACAACGGACCCAAAAGACATATAATGTATAAAGTTTCGAACGTCACGTCATACAACTAAAAAAAATACAAAGTCACAAACGTCATGCCGAACATCTAAAAAAAAAAACCAAATAGTTATATGACAAAAGTAGCTTTTAACATCAAATCAATTGGAAAGTAGATAACTACTCTAAAAATTTGGTCCAAAATTGAACTGAAGTCTTGGATTATTTTTCAAGAAAAAAAAAACATTACATGTTCGTTTGAGGCACTGTTTAGTTTCCTTTAAATTCCTACATACCAAAGTTTTTTTTTTGTTGTTGTCAAAACTCGGTTTTAGGTCAAGTATATGTTTGGGAGTTGGTTTTGGATCGATTATGAGCAAACAAACCAAACTTTTTTTGGTTTTGAAAACGTAACAAATGCTCCTTTCAAAATATTGGCAATATAAACCAAGACAATTGAACAAGTTTTTCCTGTTCTTTCATCTTTCCCACACGCTACATGTATCTTGTATGAAAAAAATTGCGATATACTTGTTTAAATTTGAACTATATAATAGATTAGACTATATTTTAGCTCTTTAATGAGATTATATTATAATGTTATGGATGATCAATTATACTATCCTTTGTGTTACAAAACTTCAAATTATATTTTTCTTACTTAATTATAATATATGACATTATTTCAATTATACTTGTAGTGTAATATACTATTCAAGTAAAAATAATTTTCAAAAAAAAAAAAAAAAAAAAAAAAAAAGGAGTTAAGAACAGGGCCCGTCAACACGTCCATATACTTCGAGTTCTAACTGTCAACCGTCAAGAGAAAGAACCGGTTGATTCCGGTTTCTAACTTGCTAAGAACGTACACGTGACGGTTCCAGATCGAATCCCACTCACAAAAGGTTCCGAAACCCACCAATTTCGAACCCACAAAAACTCATCCGGTTTCAAAGGGCTCTAAAATCCCTCCCCTTCACACTCTCCTTCCACTTTTCTCGCAACCCCCTTTCATTCTTGTGCTCAATGTCTCTTCTTCTTTTTATTGCTTTTTATTTATTTTTTTCTAATTTTTTCTCTCTTTTTTTAAACATTCCCTGATTTGTTCTTTCCTATTCTTGAAACCCTTCTTCTTTTATATAATTATGGGTCGCGTTAAACTCCAGATAAAGAGAATAGAGAACAATACTAATCGTCAAGTGACATTCTCTAAACGTCGCAATGGCCTCATCAAGAAGGCCTATGAGCTCTCCGTGCTCTGCGACATCGACATTGCACTCATCATGTTCTCCCCCTCCGGCAGACTCAGCAATTTTTCCGGTAGACGAAGGTTGTATATGCGACTAAAATTGTTTGTACATGCGTAAATATATAAAAGTTATTATATTGTTTAGATTTTTATCATATTTATTATTTATGATGTGCATATATAGGATCGAAGATGTTCTTGTTCGGTACATTAACCTTCCCGACAATGATAGAGGGACGTATGTTCTTAAAGTCAAACACTTTCTAACGAAATTTTTTTTTTCCCCTAAATTTCGTACACGAAGTTTGTTGATTTTTTTTACATTTTCTTTTTGTTTCTCCGTTTCAGCATTATTCAAAATAAAGAGGTAAGCATCTTTAATTTTGTTATATTAATTTTAATTTTCTTTATTGCATTTTTTTCTTCTTTTTATTTTATATGAAAAGTTCGTGCAGTATTTGATCAGAACCCTAAGAAAGCTCAAATGTGAGAGCGATGTAACGACACAATTAGCTACGTATGAAATATGTACTTAGTATCATTTTATTTGTTTAGAATGTATTTAGTATCATTTTATTTGTTTAGAATTTTTCTTAAAAATTAATTTTTATAATAGCTACTTTTTGTGTTTAATTCAGACCTGGGATGGTTAATTCTAATGTGGAGGTAAGCAAAAATATCCATTATTCTTTTACCATAATATTTATTTATTTATTTATTTATTTATTCATTCTGTTTTATCATATTTTAACATTCATTAATTTTTATTATTTTTGTTAGGAGCTGCAACAAGAAATTAGTAGGTATCAACAACAACTTCAAATGTTGGAGGAGCGCTTGAGGTCTCAAGCTATATAACCAAGAATTTGTTCAATGTTCGAAATTATTTTCAAATATAAAATATATTTTTGTGGTTAAATTTGTAGATATTTTGAGCATGATCCTACGAGAATCACATCCATCGTTGAGCTCGAATCATCCGAAAAATTTCTCACGGATGCTTTGACACGTGTCAATGAGAGAAAGGTTTGCAACATGAATAAGCAATTAATCCTTTTTTGTTTATTTTTTTTGTTCTAGTGATTCTAGAAAAAAACTTGATTTCTAAGAAATGTTGCTTTTAAGAATAAACTTCTTTATACATTTTTATAACAATGATTCGCTTTCGATTGCAGAAATATTTGATGAGTAATCACCACATGCCAACCTATGATCCATCCACCTCCAACATGCAGGTATTTTGATCAACAATGCACTTTTATGGCTCTGTGTGACGTGGCCGACTCCCATTGGAGAGGGGAGTCCGAATATTTTGGATGTGGACCCCGAAGATTACAGAGGCCGAAGACCGGGGCCCACGTAAGTGGAGGCCTGGCCCCGGGGACCATTGGGTGTTTTCATTTGATCAATGTGCATGTAGGGGCGAGCATTATTCGATTTTGGACCGAAAATTGAACCGAACAACGGATTCGGTTCGGTTTGAAAAAAATTCGATTAGATTTTGGTTAATTATGAAAATTACTAATTTTTTTTATATTAGGGTTCGGTTTCAATTTTGGATTTCAGTTTCGATTTTAAATCGAAAACCGAATAAGAGTTTGTAAAATTATGCAGATATCCTCAATTATTTGCCTATATATTTTGTGATTAAAATTGTGTATATTTTGAAACAATAATTCTATGCATGTGTTTTGAAGTCCAGCTTGATAAATTAACAACTAGTCCAACTTTGAGTACAATTTGAAATACAACAAATGTGTGTATAAAAATTACATTTTTTTAAATAAAATTTAACTACGCCACCAGCTTTAGACCCGTCCCATTAAACAATAGAAATGGTCCAACCGAACTAACCGAATCGATTCTTAGTAAATTTCGATTCAGTGTCGAGATTTTCGATTTTTAGAATTTCGATTTTGACTATTTTATTTCGTTAAAAATGAATAAACTTCTGCTCGGCTGTACGTGCAGATGTACCTGCAGCCACAACAAGAAGGAATGGCAAATGCATATGGGAGTGACTGCGTTCAGTGGATGTCGGACCCAATGTTCATCGGATCCGATCCTTTGATGGGACTCAGGTGCGCAGCTTTCACAACATTGCACACCAATTACTGTCATTTGTGTTATGTAATTCAAGTTGAATTTAATTTACTTAATTACCTCGCTTTAAATTCAGGGATCACGGGATCTACGACCCGATTTCTTCGGCCACCGGACTTCAGATGGACCCTCGCCTAGGAGGATGCCACCTGAGCAACCCTAATGACACGTGGCACCAGGCATACACCTCGAGCGAGCTCCTCGCTGCGCTCATTCCATCCGCTCCTTTCCCTATGATTGATCAGGTTTGTGGAGGAAGACGAGTCATTTTTTGTTCGCTCGTCAAAGCTAGGATGGATGTTTAAAGTGTCATTATCATCAAAGCTAAAACGTACGATTCTATTCGAAAAATTATATATAGAAGGCTAATTATTTTGAATATTGCATTCTTGACAGCATTCTTTGATGTCCGCGGACTTGCTACCGAGCTGTTCTCACATGCCAGAGGATCAGGAAGATGGCACACGTGCCACCACCTATGACGGAGCTTCCGCAGTGAATGTAGGTTGATATAAGGGTTTTGCTATGCCTACAACCAAATGTTTACAACTTTTTTTACAATCACCACGTGGTCGACCTCCACGGAAGAAAAGGAGAGAAGAGGTGGGGTCCGGTGGGACCCATATAGTAGGGAGAGAGAGAGAGAGGTTGTAAGCATTTGGTTGTAGGAACTGACGGACCATCATTGGGAAACAAATTATGTACTGTGACTCTCTCTATATATCTTATAAATTGCATGAGGGGTACCAGACCTTGTTCCCATATAAATGGAAAATTCCCTTTCTTTTTTTCTTTTTTTTTTGACTCTAATGTAGGGGTCAGCATTCGGTTTATTCGATTTCAACCGAATCGAAACAGCCAAAATCGAATAAACCGAAATTCAAAAAATCTAAAATCGAAATTAGCCAAAACCGAAACTGAACCGAACCGAATAAGCTATTCGGTTATTCGATTTATTCGGCTAAACTATTGTTATTATTTTATGGATCGGATCCAAGTTAGAGTTGTGGTTAAATTATATTAAAAGTTATAATTATATGCATATATTTGTTGTATTTCAAAATTGTGTTCAAAGTTGGACTTCAAAACATATACATAGAATTGTTATTTTTAAAATATACACATTTTTAATCACAAAAAAATGCATAGAATTAAGATATTTATATAATTATAAAAATCTTATTCGGTTTTGGACCGAAACCGAAATCCGAAACCGAATAAAAAAATTTAGTATTTTCAAAACCGAAATCGAACCGAATTATTTTTCAAACCGAACCAAATCTCGATTTTGGTCCAAAATCGTATAATGCTCACCCCTGCTCTTATGTCCATGATGCATACATCAAGCTTTATTGTCGTGCTAGGTGACTCCATTGAATGTCCAGAATGCACGCATCAAACTTTATCTTTGCGTCAGGCAAAGACTATATCCTCCAAAGAGCTATGGGGCACATCCGAACAATAGTCCGGTCCAATTTTTTGAATTTCTTTTTTTTTTTAGTTTAAAAAAAAATGTTTTAATTATGTTTTATTTTTTTTGTTTGAATTTGAAGTATGCAACAATTAAGTGAAATTTTTTTTTTTTTTTAAATTAATATTTTAGACGGTACGATCTGTCCTATATCTAAAGTTCAGTCATCTCTAATCTCCGCCACTGTCAACGTTAATGCAGCAACAAAATATAAACATGTAACAAGCATTTGGATAATACCATGATTTAGTACTTTGTAGTATGTCAAAAGCATGCAATTTGACAAATGTGATACATATGTTTTCTGATCAGTAAAGTGTGTAAATTGAGGGTTTAAAAAAGGATGACAGTTGAAGACTGAAAAATGTTAAATAACTCAAAGGCCTTTGTAAGAGTTTAGAGTACTGCCCACATACCATGATTGCACCAGGAAGATTTCCAACATTCTCCACTCCCTCTTCGAACACAACCCCCATCCCTATAAAGAAATGGGAATCAACATGGCAATGGAAAGCCCACATCCCCGGAACACCGTCACCGTCACCGTCACCGTCGGGAAGGCCAGATTGTACTTCTCCGGATTGAACTTTTCCGTTCCGGAATTCAACACCCAGAAGTACGTTCGTGCCGCTGCGTGTTAACACAAACTAATGATGTTATTCAAAACCGAAAATCAAACCGTTTTTATAAAAACCGAACAAAATCAAACGAATTAATACGGTTCGACTGGTTTGATTTCATGGGCCAAGGGGCTTGGCCTTTACATTTTAGCAAATCGACCTATTTTAAATAATAAATCTTCTAAAAAAATCTGACATTATTACATTTATAAATTATTACAATTACATTGAGTGAAACAATATTAGTATATATATATTGAGAGTAGAGATAGCGCTCAAAGAAGCACCGATAGAGAATGGGAGGAAAAAGTGTGCTTAAATAGGGTTAGAAAAAGCATTAGTACATATATGATAGTTTGGTAAATTACTAAATATAAATCGGTTATATGTCCGTTTAGGTTACTCGGACAAAAACTCGAAAACCGAATCGATATTTAGAAATTTTAAATTTCCAAACCGAAAACATAAACGATAACCAAGAACCGAACCGCTTGTCGTATTTCGGTTCGGTTCGGTTTCCCGTTTTCAACCGTTATATGGGTGGAGGTGTTCGATCAAATGCATTAAGCATATTATTACTTTTGAGAGAGATTAGATAGGGGGTCTCCTAGGTCTAGTCTGAATTTGATAACATCAAGTTCTGGAGTCCAAATATGGTCAAAGACTTAATTTGAAACGATTTAAAAATCTACATTAAATATTTGATTAGATTATATTTACAAATCTGTATTAAATATTTAATTTGACCAGATTTTGACGTCCATAATTGGTGCTGGCTATTTTAGGTAATGGATTTCCTATTTTACGATTTCCTGTTTAGGAATTCCAATGACCTAAAATATGGTTTCTCAACTATATATATATGGGTTGAGGGTGGGGGCACAAAGAGAGAGCACGAAAGTGGAGATTCATGATGCTTGTCCACAAGAGATCTAAGAGAAAATCCATACTTTGTTCTTAGGACTTGTCATCCAAAATAGAAGGAAGAAGAAATGTGATCAAGAAATCGTCGCCTTTGTTCAGAGAGATTTCTACTGGTTGGGTGAGTGATTTTAGTGTAATATCTGTCTTTTCTTCTTAAGTATGGTAAGGGGGTTGAATCTATTAGGACAAAGATCCAACATTGATCGGCGTCAATCTTGTAATTTCACCTAAGTTGTATAGATTGTGATTTGTCTAGGTGACGTAGTCACCGTCATATACGTTGTCTTTATCTGTGCTTGGTGTTTGTTAGAGACGGGGATTGGTTATCTCAGGTGGGTTGGCCTAAATTTTTGCTGCGGTCAGTTTCAGACACGACGTTAGAACGCTTGTAGGACGTATTCGATCCCAACGTCTGGTATAAGAGCATCTGACTTTGGTGTCTGATTTCTCAACAGTTTGAAGGAGGGTCAAGGATACATTGTTGAGGAGCCACTAGTTTAGCCTTTGATCTTGTTCTGAGTGTTCAGCAGTATGATCAAGCAGTCGAAGGTGCGTGGCAGAGGCACGATCGCTAGCTCTGGTTCTGTCGAGCTACGATGTCATTTCAAAAGGGGCCAGCTAGTTAGTTGGATGGAAGGAGGGGGCTCGAGAGGGTGTTTTGGAGAGTAGTTGAGTATGGCAGTGCCCGTGGGAGTGCCTGGTCTGCGCGCGACTACTTTGGCAGTAGTTCCGTGAGACGTCCCTATCGGCGAAGAATTTTTAAAGTGAGATCTCCATACATACTGTAAAAAATAAATACTAAATAAAAAAATTAAATTAAATTAAATTAAATTAAATTAAATTAAAATAAAAGTAAATTAATAAAATGTTGTCACTAAAGACCTCTATTATGAAAGTCTGATATTAGAACCATTGAACCAAATTATTTTTGTTTAAGATGGCCGATAGTTTATACTTAGATATAACTATATTGGTGTCCCTTTAATCTTTGATCCTGGATTGTTATCCTGCCTACTCAAGGCCAGGGCCGACTCTACTCCTACCCCAAAACTAAATCTTGAATACATTTTAAGAGCTTGATATAGGTATAAGAAGTGCAAATCAATAGTGTGGTTTAAACACCAAGGATCCAGAATTACAATTCACTGGGAACACAATCATAAAGGGGTTATGAATTTTTTTTCCTGAGGGTATAATAATATAATGTTATATTAAATAGTACTATTTTTATATAATAAAGTACTACATCTTACAATTATTCTCTACGAGTTTTCATACTTTGAAGGAACTACAACATCATTTGTAATACCACTAATTAACTATTTTTCTATGTGATATTTTTCTTTAAACCCCCCCCCCAATGTAGTGTATGTGGGTCTGTCTCTGCATGTAATTTGTAAACCTACAAAAAGGCTCGCATGCAAATTTGGTAACAAAATCACCTTCAATCACTATCCTCATATTAACCTTTTTTTTCTTTTTCTTTTTTTGGGTCAACCACGTACACGTGAGGGCAGTAGCCTTTAGTAATAATCAGAAAGCACTTGGCGTAGGAAGATAGCATTTACTGTCTACAAATGGAAGAGAGATAGTCCTTTCCATAGCAACCAAGGAAGTACAAAAGAAAGCACCCAAACTATTTACTCAAGATATGATTGCTCAGCTGATCAAAAGAAAGGAGCTGACCAATGAGCCTCGGCATATCTACTGCCACTTCATAAATTTGCCCCTCCCGATTAGCTAAAGCCAGGGAAGCTAGAACAAGAGCTCAACGGTTAGTCTTCTTGTAAGTGAGAGTAATATGAGTATCCTGGTTGAGAAGTCTTCTAACCCTTCGAAACTTGTAAGTCTCCTTCCAACCAATGTAAGTTCTTTTCTGTCAAAATCTCAAACAACTCTTTAGAGCTGACCTCGATTGTAGAGAGCAAAATGTTCTTTACATGACAAATAAGTAAGCCACCGATAAGAGCATCAATATCCGGCATACTCTCCAAGCCAGTAGTCTCAATGAAATTGCTGAAAGCGATCACCATCTCCCCATCCATACCCATGCCCATGCCCCCTCCAGCCGACTCCCCATTCCCCCCGCCCACGCCTGCTATATTGAGTTTGAGATCCGAGTTAGGAGGATGTCATTTGACCCATTGGTCGGGCCTGGGGTAAGTCTAGCAAACCATCGAGTTTGAGCAACCTCCCAGGTTAGGGCAATCCCCCGAGGCTCCTAAGTCTCCACCTCTCCGTCAATAGAGCCTCCACGGTCCACCCCAACTCATCTCTGTCAGTTGAACAAGCAATCCACCAGGCACATTTTGAGATCCCGATGGGAATGCATCGAGTAGCTCAAGGAGAGGAACTCGAAATTTGAGTCCCACGTCGCCGTCAGAATCGGAGACTTTGACGTCGATGCCAACCCCACTCGCCATCATTTTTTTTAATATCTTATTTTGGAGTAAAAGAGAAGGAGCAACGAAATTTAGTTCTGACTAGGACAACCCAATCCCCTAGGCCGGTCCTGGATATTAGTCATATAAAATATAAATTTGCAATTAGAATTTTAAAAATATATATATAACCGACACGTGACCCTCGATCTGATATGCTATCCCCAAGTATGAGAAGTGGTTTGTGGGGTTCGGAAATAGGCAGGCAACAATTTAAGGCCCTGATGGTTGGGGTTGGAGTTGGAATTGGGGTGGGGGGTTCACTCACATGGGTTTGTTAGTGAGTGGGGATCGACGACTAGGACTAGGACTAGGACTAGAGCTAGGGCTAGGGCTAGGGACAGGCCATCAAACCCCAGAATTGGTTGGACATAACTGCCAGTTGTCATTTGCTTGGGGGAGAGAGAGAGAGAGAGAGAGAGAGAGAAAAAAGAGAAGAGAATGATTGGCCTTAATTTACTTGCATTTCGTGCATGGACCTCCCATTTGCATCAGCCCCTGCCTCTCAAATAGGACCTCTCTCCACAGCACCAAAACTTACATGCCGGACCGTTTCTGAGCATGTACAAATTATGTTATCATTCAGATCTAAAAAATTGAAAGGTTCCAACAATTTTAACCTCCGTATATCTACGTATATCTATAGGCATATAAGTAAAAAGTTTAATTTCATTGTAAAACATTTTTTTTTAAATATACTCTTACATGTTTAATAATTAAAAATTATTTATCTATACTATTATATAGTAGAAAAAGTTTAACTTTACCGTAAATTTTTTTTCTTCCAAATATATTCTTGTATATGCTCATCAACTGATATTGTTCATTAAATTAATATGAACATATGGCTAATTACTTATAGACAAAAAAAAATAGAATTGTCCTTTGCTCTTTCTAAATATTATAAAATAAGCACAACTTACGTACATATATACTGCTTAAAGTTAATAGAAACAACTAGATAATTACGGAAGTTGTCGATCTTACATACATGTATAAAATAATAATAATTAAATTTAGAATATAATAATAAATTTAGAATAATTAAGACATATGTCTTTTAGTTTTCATAAATTGTTTGAATAAAGATTAGAATAATTATACTAAGTCTTCCTAATAATAATTTCTAAAATACGTGGAACGCATGTACATATATAGTAATATTAGTAATGCGAAAGTTTTATTTTTAGATTTTAATTTTTTTTTAACTTTTTTTGAAACTGTAAATCAGAAGAGATTTTTTTTTTTTTTTTTTTTTTTTTTTTTTTTTTTTTTTTTTTTACTGAAACGGGTCTTAGAATATCAGAAACGATCATGCTGGCATGCCTATTGTCGCATTGTGAGATGAACCATTGATTAAACTCAAGTGCTTGTTGCTTATTAGTTCGTTGGGAACCTCATGAGCTGAGATTCTTTTTTGAAGCACGAGAGCAACAAATTGAGCCTATTAAAAGATTTACAGAAATTTTCAAATGAAAGAATTTTTTTTATTGTATTTGTATATCCGGGTAGTAGTTTGCTGCAATTGTAAATGAAGGGACAAAACGTTAATAATATTGTCAGGTTATGAGAGTGAGGAGTGGAACGTCAAAAAAATTGTCGGATGAAGAAATAACCTAACAATAATATTGACGAGTTGTCCGTGGGGTATATTAGCGTGAGATTTAGGTGGGGTTTGCGGGATAAGGTCATATTATTTGGTGTGAAATTTAGCGGGATACGGTCATATTATTTGGCTTGGGATTTAATGAACTTGCAGGGAGGAGAAAAATATTTCTTGCGGCTCCTCCCGTGGAGATTTAATTTCAGAAAATTTACTGTAGCGAAATAAATTTATATTAAATTTATCTAAACGAAATAAGTTTGAAAATTTTAGAAAAAAATCAGGCTCCGCCAACAGTGTTGGCGGAAAACACAACCGCTGTACACGTAAGCAGTAAAACTCTGTTGGCGGAATTGGCCCTGGGGCCCACTTAATTTTTAATTTGTTTGGTTTGGTTTGGTTTGGTTTGGTTTTTTTAGTTTCTTTGGTTTGGTTTATTGCAATTAGTTATATTTTTTGTTTTATTTATTTAGTTTAGTTTAGTTTAGTTTAGTTTTGTAATTAGATTTAAGTAAATTTATTTTAACGAAATAAAATTAAAATAAATTAATTGGAAAGAAATATTTAGAAATATTATTTTCGGAAAATAAAAAAAAAGTAAATAAAGAAGAAGAAAAAATTTTGTGTCCTCTAATTTATTTGTGTCCTCTAATTTTTTATTTGTGTCCTCTAATTTATTTGTGTCCTCTAATTTTTGTGTCCTCTAAAGAAGAAAATAAATTATTTTAACTAGTATTTATTTGTGTCCTCTAATTTTTTTGTTTATTTTAATGGTTTAGTTTTTTTTATATGAAAAAAAAAGACAAAGTAAAGAAGAAAGACAAATATCGAGGAATGATTTGGTTTTGATTTTGGTTTGAAATTGGGTTGGGTCTATGGGTTGGTTTAGTAGTTGGTTTATGTACAACGGCTATTTTACAACGGCGCTTTCAACGGCTCTTTCAACGGCTCTTATTTTTTTAACGTTCATATCCAACGTTCGTCTAACGATCGGTTCGAAGTTACCTATATAAACGTAGTATTTATTTGATATTAGCATATCAAACATTGCAATCAAAATTTTTATTTCTTTTCATACGAAATTTCTTTCTTTCGACACAGGAGAAGCTCAGTTCAATATACAATCTTTGAAGCCCATTTTCTTGTTGCCATGGATCGAAGTATAACAATACTATGCTCACTTGGTGGTGTACTAAATGGGTTAGCTTATGAAGGAGGTTTAGTTGAAGTTCTTTTAATTGATCGAAATATTTCGTTTGATAATTTACGTAATCTAATATTTGAAAAATTTGCTATTGACTGTGAATTTTTATTGGTACATATTTATCTATCTAATTGCATAAATTTAGTTAGTGAGGAGGCATGGAAATTTATTCTTGAAGTTAATATACAATCAACATATATTAATATTTTTGTGACTCCTCCACCACCACCACAAAGAATTAGTAGTGGTCCAAGTTCTTCTCACCAAGTTATTTCATTTACTGAAGAAGAACATAGAGTAGATGATGGTAATACCGACGATGAAAATAGTGATGATTTAATCGAAAATATAGATGATGTACTTGATGATAATGTTGATAGTTTAAATAATTTATTCATTGGAAGAGAATTTATAAATCGTCATGCATTTAGAAGTTTTATTAGTGATATAGCAATTACAAAAAAAATTTGTTGCAGGGCTACTAGAAACAATGCCAGTGGAATTGTATATAAATGTAACGTTTCTAGTTGTAATTGGAGAGTGTACGCTAAAGCCATTGGCAACGGCGAAACATTCGTCATTAGTACGCTAGAAAATGTACATTCTTGTTTAGGTGGACTTATAACGGAAAATCATCCATTAGCGACAACTATATGGGTTAAGAATAAGATTATTGATAAAATTCGTGATAATCAGTCGTATAGTCCATCGCATGTTATAAATGATATCTATAGGGAACACCGAATACATATTAAATATTGTAAAGCTTGGAAAGCTAGAGAAATTGCTCTATCAGAAATAAATGGTAGTTATATTGATGCATATAGTAGTCTTGAAGAGTATGCTTTTACAATCATTGAGACAAATCCAGGTAGCAGATGTTATATAAAGACTACAGAAAATAATAAGTTTCAAAGAATTTTTATTTGTTTCAAGGCATGCATTGATGGTTTTTTAAGGGGATGTTTACCTGTGATTAGTACTGATGCTACATTTCTTTCCTCTAAATTTCAAGGTATTTTATTTATTGCGTGTGCTCATGATCCTAACTATCAATTATATCCAATTGCTTATGCTGTTGCTGAGAGCGAAAACACGGATTCTTGGACTTGGTTTTTAAACGGTTTGAAAACATCTTTTGAAGGTAGTTTTAATACGTGGGATACAATTTCTTTTATATCAGATAAACAGAAAGGATTAATAAATGCCATGCGTGCTACTTTTCCAGAATCACCTCATTTTTATTGTATTCAACATTTTAAACAAAATTTAAAACTAGTATGTAGACTGCCTTATTTTCAACGTAAATTAGACTACCTTGCAAGATGTTATAATGAGACAGATGCGAATATTTGCTTTGAAACAATTAAGGCTGAAAATATCGATGTTTACAAATGGCTTGTTGGAGTAAATGATGAAACTCGTGTTTTATCACACTGGATAACAGCTTATTCTCCTTGTCCTAGATTAGATATTAACACGTCGAACCTTGCTGAATGCTTCAATAACTGGGTTAAAAACTTACGCGATAAACCAATAACAACACTACTTGATGGTATTCGAGCCAAAATCATAACACTTCAGGACAAAAATCGACAAAAAGCTGATAATCTTGCAACTGATTATTGTCCAAAGATGTTAAATACTATGGCCAGTATCACAAGAAAAAGACACCAGCTGCAAATATTGAGTATAGTTGGTTATTTGTTTGAAATACTATATCGTGAAACAAACAGAACATATTGTAAACTCCCTCGACCAAATTTCAGTAAATTAGGATTAATTTTGACTAATTAGAATTAGTGCAACTTTTTAAAATTTTATTTATTATATATTATATTGATTGTGCACCTGTTCATTACACAATTGACTAGGGCATCACACTAGCTGTTAACCCTAAACAAATTTCACATTCCTGCTCTAGACTAGTCAGACTACTTTTTCTGTATTCTGTGCAACTTCCAGAAACCTCGTTTGATGCTTCGTTTTAGTCGCACAAATATCGTTACAAACGTATGTATTTATTTCCTATTTAATTTTCTGCTCTTTACCCATCTCTGTACCCTTAGAGATTTGAGGACCAGTAGGCACCTGATTGCCCAACCAAAAATACGATAATATTCTACTCTAATTATACTTCAATTATCGTATTGACACCGTAGAGAAATTATGACTCTAATAGCCTCTAAATAATTAGTGAACACCGTGCGCAGTATTTATTAAATAATAAATACGATGACTGTATCACCTGCAATATCAGACCCTGCACCTGCCCAGAATCACCCCACACTGTCCAAAATATTTTCCCCCAGCTATTTTCCCTCATTTCTATACAATTTGGAATTTCGGGAAATCAGTATTTAAAATCAGGTAAATTGCGAAATTACGCAAAATACAATTTTTATGCAATTATGCAATATTTGAAAAGTTAGGGGTTTATATGCAAATTGCATACTAGGTGGCCAAATCCTATTGGCTAGACCATAGGTGGGTAGGACCCACCATAACATCCAGAAATTTCTGCTGGAAAATATCCTAAAAATATCAAAATACCAAAATACTCCTGAACTTCTAAATATTTACAACATTGCCATTAGGCAAAATCCTATATAAACCCTAGTATTCCTTCATTCAAACCTACAACCCTTCCCTCCGGCCACCTCCGACCACCGCCTCCGGCCAAACTCGGCCCAGCCCTTCGCCACCCTCCCCTCTTCCCTCCGGCCAAGCACCACCGCCGGCGCCGCCCTGCTCCGGCTGCTACAGCGCCCGCAACTCCCTCCTCTCCTCACTGTCCACAGCACCACCTCCACCCGAACCACCTTCCCCCGCCGCCTACGGCCGTCGCCGACCACCGCCACCCTACCCAAACCCTTCGCCCCGACCTCCCCTACCTACCACCACCACCTCAGCCCTCCACGTCACCGCCTCCGGCCGCCCTAGCCCCCGCAGCAGCCACCCTCCCCTAACCCTAGCTGCTGCTGCTGCTCTCCCCGACGCCTCTAGCCGCCACCAGCACCACCGCAGACCCCCGCCACCACCGCCAACCTCGCCGCCGTCCTCCCCTCTACCGAACCCTCCGCCTGCCCGGCCACCTCCGCCGCTCCTCCGCCGGCCAGCGCCCCCGCAAGCTGCAACTGCTGCTGCTGCTGCCAGTGGCCACTGCCACTGCTGCTGCTCCTCCGGCCGCCTCCGGCCAGCTCCGCCGCCGTCCTCCCGCCGGCAGCACCGCGTGGGACCCCCCTTGCCATCTGTAAAGGTATATATACCTATACTATACATAAATACATAAATAATCTCTAATACATGAGTATATGTATATAATATATGTATATATATGTATATATATGTATATATATATATGTATATATATATGTATAAATACTATGTATATATATATATATCTATATATATATTATGTTATAATATATATACTATTATTATACAGTATATATTATATAATATATATTATACTTTATATACTTATGTATATATATATTATATACTATACATTTATAATTATATATGTATATATGAATATATATATATATGTATATATGAATATATTATAACATAATTACTATTAGGTATATATTTAATTCTGTTAAAATATATAAATATATGTGTATACATATATTTATATAATTGGTATATAACATATATATTATTCTATGCATTTTTTCCATTTATTTATTTTCTGCATTTAATTTCCTGCACCTATATTATATTATATATATATATATATATATATCTATATATATATATATTATCTATATATATATATTAAATATGCTGGATAATACAGCTTAATTATTTATATTATATTCTTGCAAATGTCATTTCAATTTATAGTAAATATATTGTACTGGATAATACAGTACCTATACTTATGTATTTTAATTTCTGCATTGCCTTTTATTTTATATATTTATATTTATATACATATTAAATTCTTGTACTGTCAATTTCTTTTAATATACTATACTATATACTATAATACATATATTATATATATGTATTTAATTACTGTCCTGTCATTTCAATTTGCCTATATATATATATCAATCAGTGGATATACCCTGAGTATATATGTATTTAAATTACTGTCCTGTCAATTCAATTTATTTATACTATTATTATATCAGAGGATATACCCTGATAAATACTATATTATCACAGTGGATATACACTGCTATTATATATTATTGCCTGCATTTATCTGTTCTATATATATATATATATATATATTATTATATATATTATATCTATGCCTACTAAATATATATATATCTATACTATATATATGTATATATATATATATGTTTTATATTACAGCCTGGATATTCACGAAACCTATCTGTTTTAACAGAAACCAACTTCAGCACAGCTAGTGACCCCCTGTCACCAGCACCTTCACAACTGACTGTAAAATCAGGGTTTCAACACTATCAGGGAGTAGGCAAGTATACCTTGCCAAGTTAAATGTTTAAATTCTCAAATATTGTTATATGCTTCTTGCTTCTGAAATTCATATACTATGACCACCTGAGACTGCCTTGGGTACAGTCAACTGTTATGTTGACATGATATTATCGACTCACCAAACAGCTGAGAGAATATCCTAAAATTCTCCTAAACCCTATCACGGAAACACGCAACATGGTTGCATTTACATATATGGATGTGAGCTGCGTATTTGGTTAGCTACCAGTACGTGTGACCGCATCACGGATTAGAATAACTTAGGAAATGTACGATTTGACATTTAGATTCATTGGGATGGGAAAGATAACTAGTTGACGTATGGGACACCCCCTCCAATAATGTTTTATACCTTCGTACCAATAATGGTCGATTGCAGAGTTCCCTGAGTCGGGGGCATACGACACCTATACTAGCCAGTCGCCACGATTGGTGAATTACGTCAGCGTATGTCTAGCCTCACATTCCCATGCGTACTACTGGATCTTTACTTGCATTTTCACTTAGTATGGTTAGTACCCTGTATTTGTTTTATTTCTTTATTCAGTATTTTTACATTACATGGCATGTCATTTTTCTGTATCTTGTTACGTTCCACTGAGGACCTGGTTCCTTGCCAGATCTAGATGAGGCTTTCTACCCCACAGTGTACGGGCCTGATCAGGAGGCCAGATGTGCTACTGAGGAGGAGCTCGAGGAGACACCCTCAGAGTAGGCTTGACCTTAGATGCTGCTACCTAGAGATGGAGATGTTTTGATCAGATAGACACTGCTTAGTCTATTTGATTTTTCTGCGCTATTATCAGTTTTTGTAGTAGGCTTGAAATCTCACCAGTTGTGTACTGTATCAGACTCAGTTATATATATATTTCAGCATTTGTTTTCTGACATTTTGTTGTGGATGAGATAGCTTTACCTGTTCTATACTTGTAGTAATTTAGAACAGCGTAGCACGTCCCTTTGGGTCCATCAAAGTGGATTAAGCCCTTAGTGACGTGTCAGCTGGCCAGTGACACGTGGCCTAGTTCCTGACATTTTGGGACTGGGGCGTGACATGGTTTTAGTGGTGGCCCATGCAGGTCTAGTTTTATTGCTAGTGGTATGATGACATGCCCAGCAAGCCTGCAATAGGATAGAAATATTAGGTCTCATCCACACTGACACCATCTTTACAATCTTTATTATTGCATCATGCTTGATATCATTTATTATCTCCTTTGTGTTTTCTAATTATCCTATTTTCCTCAGAAATATGGACATACCCGGGAAACTTGCGAATAATGGGGCTGACCAAGCAACAGACCCTTCGCCAAGTGCCCAAGGAACTCCGTCCAATCACCAAAATTCTAGCCAGGAGACGACACCAACTCCACATGCAGAGACACCTTTGTCTCCACCTCCAGCCTTGCCTATCCAGATGCCACAACTTGAGGGTCAAACTCAAATGTTGCAGTTTCTTCAGACTATGTTGCAGAACCAGTGGCAACAAACTGAGGCCCTGAGACAGTCTCAGTGGCAGCAAACTGAAGCTCTGCGACAGACGTTGATGACGGCTTTGGAGAGAACTACTACTCCGACACCCGTACCTGTCCTACCAGCGGGCACAGTTCGAGGCTTCCGTCAAATGAGCCCGAGGGATTTCAAAGGCAACGAGACTCCTGAAGAGATCTCCGATTGGATCTCCAACACCGAAATGCTGCTAGAAGGATCGCAACTCACTCCCGACCTATGGATGACCGCTGTGAGGGGCCAACTTCTTGGCAACGCCCATCACTGGTGGGAATCCATAGAGCGCAGCGTCGGCAAAGACCAAACTTGGCAACAATTCCTGGAATATTTCAACGCCAAGTACTTTCCAGAGACAGTCCAGAATGCCCTATACTCCCAGTTCCTGCACCTGGAGCAAGGAAACATGACGGTAGATGCCTACGACGCGGAGTTTAGCAGACTAAGTCGTTTCGGTACTGATCTGATCCCGAACGAGCTGAAGAAGGCTAAAAGATTCCACCATGGCCTTAACCAAGAGCTTCAGAGGCACACAACAACGCAGTCGAGAATCTCCTACAACGAGGTTCTTACTGAAGCCAGGGAGCAAGAAGCCATTGGCCGAGGAGCCAGACGCTCAAATCCAACCTTCCCGGCCAAGAATCAGCACGGAGCAGGAGGACCTATACGTCGTCCCCAATATCAGACACAACAGACGACGGGGCCTTACCAGAAGAGGGAGCTCCCGATTTGTCACTTTTGTGGCAAGAAGGGGCATTTTGCCAATGACTGTAGAAAGAAGCTGGGATTATGCCTGCTATGTGGAGCTAGAAATCATATGGCCAAAGACTGCCCACAACGTAGAGATGCAGCACCTCAGCAAGGGCAGAAGCCAGGAGCTCAAACTCAGAAGATGCTTCCCTCCACATCAGGAGGATATCAGCGAGGAGCACCCTTGCCTACTCAGGAGGCCCAGTTCAAGGCCAGACCACAAGTCGGAGGACAAAGGCAGGGACAAGCCTTTGCGTTAGCTGCCGTTGCAGAAGAACCTGAAGGGGAAACTATAACAGGTACCATTTTAGTTGCATCATTACCTGCAACTGTATTATTCGATTCTGGGGCTACTTTGTCTTTCATATCCAGTAGATTCGTAGCCATGCACAAACTATCTACTTCGCCGCTACCCAAGTGTTGGAAAATACTTACTGGAGGAGGTATTGTTCCAGTTACCAACATTATCAAAACCTGCCCAGTAGTTGTTTGTAGTAGAGGACTAAGAGCGCGATTTTTGGTACTTCCAATGCCAAATTTCGATGTTGTCTTAGGCATGGACTGGCTAAGCCAGAATAATGCTATCCTAGACTGCCGAAAGGGTAGTGTTATCTTTAGACCCCCAGATCACCCAGAGTTCGAATATGTCCGTGGAACCATCGAGCAAGGAGTAGGCCAGACTCCTAGAGCTTACATGGCGATGGAGACAGCACTTCCCTCAATTGTAGCAGAGTTCGAGGACGTATTTCCAGAAGAATTGCCAGGCCTACCGCCTGACAGAGAAGTGGAGTTCATTATTGAGCTGATACCAGGAGCTGCACCAGTATCCTCCAATGTATACCGACTGGCGATGAAGGAGCTTGACGAGCTGAAGCTTCAACTGGAGGAACTACAGATCAAAGGATTTGTTCGTCCTAGTGCATCACCCTGGGGAGCACCAGTGTTGTTTGTACCAAAGAAGGACGGAACATATCGCATGTGCATTGATTACAGAGCCCTCAACGCTCTGACAATCAAAAACAAGTACCCCTTGCCGAGAATTGACGACCTGTTCGATCAACTAACAGGAGCCGTAGTATTCTCGAAGATAGACTTGAGATCAGGCTACCATCAAGTCAAGGTGCGAAGAGAAGACATTCCAAAGACAGCATTCAGAACTCGTTATGGTCATTACGAATTTCTGGTGATGCCGTTTGGATTGACTAATGCACCTGCTGTATTCATGAACCTGATGAACCGAGTCTTCCACCAATATCTGGACCAGTTCGTGGTAGTCTTCATCGACGACATTCTGGTGTATTCAAAAAGTCACGAGGAGCATGAAGAGCACTTAAGGTTGGTATTAGAGACGCTGAGACGGGAGAGCCTTTATGCTAAGATGAGCAAGTGTGAATTCTTCCTGGACCGTGTCGCATTTCTTGGACACGTTATCACAGGAGAAGGCATCTCGGTAGACCCAGCAAAGATCTCATCTGTTGAGACGTGGCCAACCCCGACCAACGTCTCAAAGGTGAGAAGCTTTCTAGGACTTGCCGGATATTACCGGAGGTTCGTAGAAAACTTTGCAAGAATCGCGGAGCCGATTACCCGTCTTACTCGCAAGGAGCAGGAGTTCATATGGACTGAAGATTGCCAGACAGCTTTTGATGACTTGAAAAAGCGTCTGACTACAGCTCCCATTTTGACTATACCATCTGGATCCGGAGGTTTCGTCATATATAGCGATGCATCCGGAAAAGGATTTGGTTGTGTCTTAATGCAACATAGGAAAGTTGTAGCTTATGCCTCAAGACAGTTGAGGACTCATGAGAAGAATTACCCCACTCACGATCTGGAGCTTGCCGCAGTCATCTTCGCCCTGAAGCTATGGAGACACTATCTATATGGCGAAAGAGTGGAGATATTCACCGATCATAAAAGTTTGAAGTACGTCTACACCCAGAAGGACCTAAATCTGAGACAAAGACGATGGCTCGAAGTGATGGCGGATTTCGAAATTGATCTACAGTACCATCCAGGGAAAGCTAATATGGTGGCAGATGCTCTAAGCAGAAGACCCTCGGCATTCCTTATGATCACCCAACCAGGTCTTCTGAGAGATCTAGAAAAATTGGGAATAGAGGTCATTATGCCAGGACTTGATGGCCAATTATCAAACTATCAGCTGCAATCAACTTTGGTAGAAAGAATCAAAGCTGCTCTACCAACAGATGCAAGATTTCAGAGGCTTCGACAGAGAACAGAAGCTGGACTCCAGACCGGTTGTCGCATACACGAAGATGGGACTCTAAGATGTGGTAATCGTCTTTATGTTCCAAATGGAGAACTTCGTAATGAGCTTATGTCAGAAGCTCATAGCTCAGTATACTCTATACATCCAGGAGGCACAAAGATGTACAGAGATCTGCGGCAATATTACTGGTGGCATGGAATGAAGCGGGAGATAGCACGCTTTATGGCCAAATGTCTGGTGTGTCAGCAAGTCAAGGCTGAGCATCAGAGAACTGCCGGTCTACTTCAACCCCTCCCAATACCCGAGTTGAAATGGGAACACATTACGATGGACTTTGTTACGGGCTTCCCAAGAAGTCCTAGTGGTCGTAATGCTGTATGGGTAATCGTAGATAGACTCACAAAGGCTGCTCATTTTCTACCTTTTAGAGTCGGGCAATCCACAGAAGTCTTGGCGGACATGTACATGAAGGAGATAGTACGTCTGCATGGAGTGCCAGTCAGCATAGTATCTGACAGAGATACGAGATTTACATCTTACTTTTGGCGAAGTATGCAAGAAAGTCTTGGTACCCGCCTCAAGTTCAGCACCTCGTATCACCCACAAACAGATGGCCAATCAGAACGCACCATCCAGACACTTGAAGATATGCTGAGAGCCTGCATGCTTGATTTCAGCGGATCATGGGAAGATCATCTACACCTGGTGGAATTTTCCTACAACAACAGCTATCAAGCGAGCATTCAAATGGCTCCCTTTGAAGCTTTGTATGGAAGGAAATGTCGTTCCCCAGTATGCTGGAGCGATGTTGGCGAGAGACAGATCTTGGGACCAGAACTGATTATTCGTACGGTGGAGAAAGTAAAGAAGATCCAGGGACACCTACGAGCTGCACAAGACAGGCAGAAGCACTGGGCCAACATTCACCGACGACCTCTAGAGTTCCAAGTAGGGGAGCATGTGTTCTTAAAGATCTCACCTACTAGAGGAACTATCAGATTTGGAGGAAGAGGGAAGCTAAGTCCAAGGTACATTGGACCCTTCGATGTGCTAGATCGCGTCGGAGAAGTTGCTTACAGACTAGCTCTACCTCAGACTTTGGAGGGAGTACATGACGTCTTCCACGTATCTCAGCTGAGGAGGTACATTCCAGACCCGAGTCATGTGCTAGACTACTCAGAGATCACCATCGGGCCAAGCTTATCTTATCAGGAGGAGCCTGTAGAGATTCTGGACCGTAGCGAGAAAGTATTGCGAGGCCAGACTATTCCTCTCGTTCGTGTTGCATGGAGACATCATGCACCGGGTGAATCCACCTGGGAACGAGAAGAGGATATTCGTCAGCGTTATCCCCACCTATTTCCAAACCAGGGTATGTCCAATATTTCAAATCCAATCTTTCTTTATCATCATATGTCCTTTTTCATTCTCATTATATGGTTGTTTTTATTTCGAGGACGAAATATTCTAAGGAGGGTAGATTGTAAACTCCCTCGACCAAATTTCAGTAAATTAGGATTAATTTTGACTAATTAGAATTAGTGCAACTTTTTAAAATTTTATTTATTATATATTATATTGATTGTGCACCTGTTCATTACACAATTGACTAGGGCATCACACTAGCTGTTAACCCTAAACAAATTTCACATTCCTGCTCTAGACTAGTCAGACTACTTTTTCTGTATTCTGTGCAACTTCCAGAAACCTCGTTTGATGCTTCGTTTTAGTCGCACAAATATCGTTACAAACGTATGTATTTATTTCCTATTTAATTTTCTGCTCTTTACCCATCTCTGTACCCTTAGAGATTTGAGGACCAGTAGGCACCTGATTGCCCAACCAAAAATACGATAATATTCTACTCTAATTATACTTCAATTATCGTATTGACACCGTAGAGAAATTATGACTCTAATAGCCTCTAAATAATTAGTGAACACCGTGCGCAGTATTTATTAAATAATAAATACGATGACTGTATCACCTGCAATATCAGACCATGCACCTGCCCAGAATCACCCCACACTGTCCAAAATATTTTCCCCCAGCTATTTTCCCTCATTTCTATACAATTTGGAATTTCGGGAAATCAGTATTTAAAATCAGGTAAATTGCGAAATTACGCAAAATACAATTTTTATGCAATTATGCAATATTTGAAAAGTTAGGGGTTTATATGCAATTGCATACTAGGTGGCCAAATCCTATTGGCTAGACCATAGGTGGGTAGGACCCACCATAACATCCAGAAATTTCTGCTGGAAAATATCCTAAAAATATCAAAATACCAAAATACCCCTGAACTTCTAAATATTTACAACATTGCCATTAGGCAAAATCCTATATAAACCCTAGTATTCCTTCATTCAAACCTACAACCCTTCCCTCCGGCCACCTCCGACCACCGCCTCCGGCCAAACTCGGCCCAGCCCTTCGCCACCCTCCCCTCTTCCCTCCGGCCAAGCACCACCGCCGGCGCCGCCCTGCTCCGGCTGCTACAGCGCCCGCAACTCCCTCCTCTCCTCACTGTCCACAGCACCACCTCCACCCGAACCACCTTCCCCCGCCGCCTACGGCCGTCGCCGACCACCGCCACCCTACCCAAACCCTTCGCCCCGACCTCCCCTACCTACCACCACCACCTCAGCCCTCCACGTCACCGCCTCCGGCCGCCCTAGCCCCCGCAGCAGCCACCCTCCCCTAACCTTAGCTGCTGCTGCTGCTCTCCCCGACGCCTCTAGCCGCCACCAGCACCACCGCAGACCCCCGCCACCACCGCCAACCTCGCCGCCGTCCTCCCCTCTACCGAACCCTCCGCCTGCCCGGCCACCTCCGCCGCTCCTCCGCCGGCCAGCGCCCCCGCAAGCTGCAACTGCTGCTGCTGCTGCCAGTGGCCACTGCCACTGCTGCTGCTCCTCCGGCCGCCTCCGGCCAGCTCCGCCGCCGTCCTCCCGCCGGCAGCACCGCGTGGGACCCCCCTTGCCATCTGTAAAGGTATATATACCTATACTATACATAAATACATAAATAATCTCTAATACATGAGTATATGTATATAATATATGTATATATATGTATATATATATATGTATATATATATATATGTATATATATATGTATAAATACTATGTATATATATATATATCTATATATATATATTATGTTATAATATATATACTATTATTATACAGTATATATTATATAATATATATTATACTTTATATACTTATGTATATATATATTATATACTATACATTTATAATTATATATGTATATATGAATATATATATATATATATGTATATATGAATATATTATAACATAATTACTATTAGGTATATATTTAATTCTGTTAAAATATATAAATATATGTGTATACATATATTTATATAATTGGTATATAACATATATATTATTCTATGCATTTTTTCCATTTATTTATTTTCTGCATTTAATTTTCTGCACCTATATTATATTATATATATATATATATCTATATATATATATATTATCTATATATATATATTAAATATGCTGGATAATACAGCTTAATTATTTATATTATATTCTTGCAAATGTCATTTCAATTTATAGTAAATATATTGTACTGGATAATACAGTACCTATACTTATGTATTTTAATTCCTGCATTGCCTTTTATTTTATATATTTATATTTATATACATATTAAATTCTTGCACTGTCGATTTCTTTTAATATACTATACTATATACTATAATACATATATTATATATATGTATTTAATTACTGTCCTGTCATTTCAATTTGCCTATATATATATATCAATCAGTGGATATACCCTGAGTATATATGTATTTAAATTACTGTCCTGTCAATTCAATTTATTTATACTATTATTATATCAGAGGATATACCCTGATAAATACTATATTATCACAGTGGATATACACTGCTATTATATATTATTGCCTGCATTTATCTGTTCTATATATATATATATATTATTATATATATTATATCTATGCCTACTAAATATATATATATCTATACTATATATATGTATATATATATATATATGTTTTATATTACAGCCTGGATATTCACGAAACCTATCTGTTTTAACAGAAACCAACTTCAGCACAGCTAGTGACCCCCTGTCACCAGCACCTTCACAACTGACTGTAAAATCAGGGTTTCAACACTATCAGGGAGTAGGCAAGTATACCTTGCCAAGTTAAATGTTTAAATTCTCAAATATTGTTATATGCTTCTTGCTTCTGAAATTTATATACTATGACCACCTGAGACTGCCTTGGGTACAGTCAACTGTTATGTTGACATGATATTATCGACTCACCAAACAGCTGAGAGAATATCCTAAAATTCTCCTAAACCCTATCACGGAAACACGCAACATGGTTGCATTTACATATATGGATGTGAGCTGCGTATTTGGTTAGCTACCAGTACGTGTGACCGCATCACGGATTAGAATAACTTAGGAAATGTACGATTTGACATTTAGATTCATTGGGATGGGAAAGATAACTAGTTGACGTATGGGACACCCCCTCCAATAATGTTTTATACCTTCGTACCAATGATGGTCGATTGCAGAGTTCCCTGAGTCGGGGGCATACGACACCTATACTAGCCAGTCGCCACGATTGGTGAATTACGTCAGCGTATGTCTAGCCTCACATTCCCATGCGTACTACTGGATCTTTACTTGCATTTTCACTTAGTATGGTTAGTACCCTGTATTTATTTTATTTCTTTATTCAGTATTTTTACATTACATGGCATGTCATTTTTCTGTATCTTGTTACGTCCCACTGAGGACCTGGTTCCTTGCCAGATCTAGATGAGGCTTTCTACCCCACAGTGTACGGGCCTGATCAGGAGGCCAGATGTGCTACTGAGGAGGAGCTCGAGGAGACACCCTCAGAGTAGGCTTGACCCTAGATGCTGCTACCTAGAGATGGAGATGTTTTGATCAGATAGACACTGCTTAGTCTATTTGATTTTTCTGCGCTATTATCAGTTTTTGTAGTAGGCTTGAAATCTCACCAGTTGTGTACTGTATCAGACTCAGTTATATATATATTTCAGCATTTGTTTTCTGACATTTTTTTGTGGATGAGATAGCTTTACCTGTTCTATACTTGTAGTAATTTAGAACAGCGTAGCACGTCCCTTTGGGTCCATCAAAGTGGATTAAGCCCTTAGTGACGTGTCAGCTGGCCAGTGACACGTGGCCTAGTTTCTGACATTTTGGGACTGGGGCGTGACACATATGTTGTGAACTTAGATGAAAAATATTGTACATGTTTTAAATGGTATCATACTTGTCTGCCATGTGTACATGTATGTTATGCTTGTAATTCTAAAAATATTAGCATCGAGAGTTTTTATCCAGGTATTTTTTCCAAAGAAGCATTAAGAAGCGTATATGAGCCGCACCTGGAGCCAATTCCAGTCCCTTACAACATTCAAAGTACATTAGTTATAGGTGACATTGGAGTACCAGATGTACGACGGAAAGCGGGAAGACCAAAGAAGAACCGCATCATGGCGAAGGATCAACCATCAAGAGATCTCCGATGTAGCAACTGTAATGGTTTAGGACACAATCGAAGAAGATGTACTAACCAACCAAGAGAATAAATGCATTGGCATAGATTTTCTTAGAAAAGTTATGTTCATTGATGTAATTTAATTTCTAATACATAAATTTCTCATATAACCTAGCAGTACAAGAATTTCATTCTCTGCCTCTTGCCATCCTGTCATAATTCCTACGAGGCCTTGGCCTAAGACCGAGTCTATTTCTTCTTGCTACTGTATCCTCAAGTCTCTCCCCTGGCAATGGTGCCCATGGGTCAAATTCATCAGCCTCTTGTGTCTGCACCGGCGCTGTTGGAGTCACAGATAACTGAGTAGCTGTATCAAACCGGGGTGCATCAAATATAGAATTGGACATCTGCATGTAATAATCCCAATAGTCAACACCAGGCTGTGAAGTCCCCTCGTCCGCCTCTCGGTCCATCTGTGGGGTACGTGCTTGTGACGTTCCCTCGCCCACCCACTGATAAGTGCCTTGGCCCGCCCACTGAGAAGTGCCATGGCCAGACCACTGGGAAGTGCCCTGGTCAGCCTGTTGGAAAGTTCCCTGGTCAGCCTGTTGGAAAATGTCCTGCTCAGGGACCTCGTCATCTTGTTGAGGCGGGCTATCCATATGCCAAACATGGGGATAGTTTCTACGCGGACGTGGTTGCCGTCGGCTAACTAAGCCTTGAGGATAATCTGGTGGAATATTTAATGGAGGGTTGGGTGGAGTCGGAAATGCTTGCACATCATCCAAAAATGATCTTACTGCTGTGCTTAACGAGTCTCTCACTGGATGATTTTCACATGCTACAATCAAATTTGGAAGCTGAAATATTAAGTAGAATCCAATTAATTCATAATAAAAAACTATGGAAACAAAATTTTTTATCAATAAAATACGTACCTTCTCCATTACATTTTGATACCATTCACGATAACTAGCATCATCAACGGCCCGATGTTGGAATCGCAACTCCTCATATTGGTAGGATCGGTTACTGATAAGAGGAGCTCCCCACCGAGATCTATAGGCTATATCACCTAATGCTACACCATTTAAACAAATATGAGCGTTTAATTTCATATAATTTTAAAAAAATAATTTTGTTCAACTTTTTAAATAACTTACCCTCATCTATAGAGTCCATTAGTTGAGACATCTGTACCACGGGCTGTGTCTCCATCCTAGAATTCCACTGTGGAATCATTTTGCTTGCCCTTTTAGTTGCACTCCCTTTACTACGATTTAAACATGGTGGCTCATCGGGAATCTTTTGTTTCACCCAGAATTGTCGCATAACGCGATCAGCTGGATGATACATGATTTTACCGTCGAATATCAGGAAACAACTATAGACACTAAGGTCATAGGCTGTTGTTTGGATTTCAGTAGGATTTTACTCAAGCCGGTACGGACAGTATGTCACCTATTTTATGACAAATTATAAGATAATGGTTATAATGACTTTATAAAATAATAATACAGATATTTTACCTCGTTATACTTCAGTGTGTCAAATTCGACCCGGTATAAAGAGATAGCCGCATGTTCACAGTGTACTGGATCTGCTGCATCCGTAGTCCACCGTAAAGCTGACGGAAAGACACCAACGTCGGTATTAATGCGGGGGACTGGCCTACCAATATGAAAGTGGTCGTAGGACCAAACCTAGAAAATATGACCATATGATATAAGTGCATCTATTTTCAATGTAAATGGAATTAAGTAAAACTTTTCATATGATATAAGTGCACATATTTTCATACCTGTATTAATGTCGCACAACCACTTAGATTTACCTTCGTTGCATTCATGTCTTCAAACTGTACAAAATCTGTCATGGAACTATATAAATATGCCAACACTGACGCTCCCCAAGCGTGGCGCGTAGGTGCGGTCAGGTCTACCAAAAAAGGTAAAAAACGTAAATCAACTAAATTGGATGAGTCGGGAAACAACATTCCGCTTAATAAACCTAGCAAGTAGGCTCTGGTGCAAGCAGTGACCTGAACAAATGATAAAAACATTATATGCGTTAAATTCAATTAAAAATATACTACGTAAATAATAACATAAGTTGCAAAAAAAAACTATACTTACCCGATCCTCATCAACTGAGATAACTTGATCACCAATACGATCTAGGTGCAAAAAGTTATGACGGAGCCACGTAAACGTCACAAGATTTTTACCACGTTTATTACGCGGCACCTCCACACCTAGGTACTTTGTAATCATAATGTCGGCGGAAATTGATTTATCAAATATTATAGGTTCACCCGTAATAGGTAAACCTAAAATATTGGCCACATCAGCTAGAATAATGGTCATCTCTCCGAATGGTAGCTGAAAGGTATTTCGTCCGGGCCACCAACGCTCAACTAAACTGAATATTAGGTCTCTATCGTGTTGCAAAAAATGTATCTTGTCAACATAATAAAAGCCAAATATTTTTAACAGTGCCACCTGGTGGTCGATCAACCTCCAATACCCAAGTCTGTTATCGTGACGCCACGAGGCATGCTCCCGGCACCGTTCATTATTAGTATAATCGTATTGCTATATATGAAAAACATAGACGATGTTATTAGTAGACATGTACAAAATATCATTCATATTTGTTTACACAATTATATTTTATTGTACCTTCCCATAAAATACCAAAGTAGATATATGTTTCGCACGTTGCTGGATTATTAAATCCGTAGTAGGGCCTCCAGGAATACGTCCGTCGTTTTGGCTGTCCATCTGTACAATTATGGTTGTCAAAAAACAAATTTTGGCTGCCCGTAATTTTGCACATTACATAACTTATATTTAAAAAATAAAAACTAACATCAAATATTGCATATACAAATAAAAGTATAAATGAAGAAGAATAGAATAAAGACCTTCAACAATAAGGATTGTTGTGCTCACAAAGACTGCTGTGTCCACTTACAAATGAGAGAGAAATTAAGGCTGCTCAAATTGCTGCTACGTGCTCACAAGGAATGTTGTAAATGATCATAGTGCACTCTCTTCTTCTTCCTCCTTGCATTCTGTTCTGCTTCCTCCTTCTCTTCTTATAGCTCCCACCTCGCACCAACTTCTTCTCTGTTGTACTCCTCTCTCTCCTCCCCCACGAGACATGTCCCTTCTTTCTTTCTTTTTTCCCTCACGTCCCTTCTTCTTTTTCCCCACTCACGTCCCTTCTTCTTTTTTCCCACTCACGTCTCTTCTTCTTTTTTCCCACTCAAGTCTTTTCTTCTTTTTTTCCTGTTAACTCTTGTCTCTCAGTATTGTCTCCTTGTTAAACCAAACCGAGATCCCCTTCCACGTGAACCAATTCCTGAACCAACATCAATCCATAAATAAAAAAACCAAAGCAAAACATAATTCAAAACAAAACTAAATAAATTAAAATCCAAAACAAAAGTAAATAAAAAAACTAAATAAAAAAATGTTGGTTGGCTGTTGGCTAAAAAAAACAAAATAAAAAAACAAAATAAAAAAACTAAACCAAATAATAAAACAAAACCAACTCAAAAAAACCAACTACAAAAAACCAACCAAAACAATCCAAAACAAACCAACCCAAACCACCCCAAAAAACCGTGGGCCCCACACCCCAAAATCCGCCAACTATGTTGGCTGAATTTTGGTGTGGGGCCCACGGATTTTTTTGATGGTTTGGGTTGGTTTGTTTTGGTTGGTTTAGGGTTTGGTTTGGTTTGATTATTTATTTTGTTTTATTACTTTATTTTTCATAATAGACATAACATAATTAATTTAAATGTTTATAAATTTTTTTTGGAGATCGAAACATCATTTTAAATCTGTGGGCCCCCACATCCAATATAAATTTATTTCACTACAGTAAATTTTAAATATTCAAAAATAATATTACCGAAAGTCAAATTTGGAGGTCGAAACATCGTTTTTTGACGATTCTAAAATTTTTCGAAGTCCGTCAAACGATGAAACCGTTTATCCAGTAGTACTTTTCCATACGGTCATTTTGGCTCAAACTGGAGCTTGTTTCGATCTCCCAGTCAAAAGTTATGATACTTTAAAGTTTTAAAATTTATATTTTTGCCTGTAACATATGCGTCTTGTTTCGGATAAATTTTTTTTCTACATGATTTGTGTTACACTCGTCGAAAACATACAAATCGACTTATTATTTAACAAAAAATGATTTATAAACAAGTAGTTATGGCCGTTCAAAGTCTGCTCGACGGCAGACGTAATAGTCTTACGGCAAATTTTTAATATTATTATTTTTTAGCGTCTGTTAACGACGAAAAAATTTACGATATAAATATAATATTTTTAAATATAAACGTCCAATTCATATTAATATTTTTTTCGTAATTTTTTAAACTTTTATGTTTTAGATGTAATTTATACAAATTTTGATGCTTTGGAAACAAATTTCCGAAAATAATATTTCTAAATATTTCTTTCCAATTAATTTATTTTAATTTTATTTCGTTAAAATAAATTTACTTAACTCTAATTACAAAATTAAACTAAACTAAATAAATAAAACAGAAATATAACTAATTACAATAAACCAACAAAAAAACCAAACCAAAGAAAAAAAAAAAACCAAACCAAACAAAACCAAAAAAAAAAAGTGGGCCCCATGGGCCAATTTCCGCCAACTGAGTTGGCTGAAATTGGCCCCCCCCCCAATTTCAGCCAACTCTGTTGGCGGAAATTGGCCGTGGGGCCCGCGTTTTTTTTTTTTTTAATTTTTTTGCTGTTTTCCGCCAACACTGTTGGCGGAGCCTGACTTTTTTCTCAATTTTTTCAAACTTATTTCGGTTAGATAAATTAAATATAAATTTATTTCGCTACAGTAAATTTTCTGATTTAATTTGGTTTAATTTAATCTTTTAATTTGATTTCTTACTTTAGTTTGATTTAATTTATTAGTTAATTTGTTATTATCTATAATAATATAGATAGTAATAAAATCTATTACTTAATAGTTATTATCAATATTATATATATTTTTAATCTATAAAAGATAGTTTGTTATTATCTATACACAAAATTTATTTAATTTGAAATAATTAAATAAAAATAATCATATATTTAAAATTTATATATTTGAAATAATTATATATTTAATAAAAATAATTATATATTTAAAATTTATATACAAATATATAATCATTTTTATTTAATTATTTCAAATTAAATAAATTTTGTGTATAGATAATAACAAACTATCTTTTAGCGATATAAAAAATACAATATTGATAATAACTATTAAGTAATAGATTTTATTACCATCAATATTATTATAGATAATAAGAAATTAACTAATAAATTAAACCAAACTAAAGAAAGAAATCAAATTAAAAGATTAAGAATATTTTTCTCCTCCCCGCAAGCTCATTAAATCCCTCGCCAAATATTATGACTGTATCCCGCGGGCCCCACCTAAATCCCATACCAATATACCCCATGGACAATTCGTCGATATTATTGTCGAGTTGCTCATGGAGCCACAACCCATCAATATTATTGTCGGGTTGCTTCTTCATCTGATAATTTTTTTGACTTTTCATTCCTCATCCTCATAACCCGACAATATTAGTGACGTTTTGTCCCTTTATTTGCAATTGTATCAAACTTTTTCCCTGACTCACAAATACAGTAAAATTTTTCTCTTCATTTGAAAATTTATGTTATTTATACTAGTAACATGTATGTGTATTGTCAATGCGTAAAAAAATTGTTAAAAAAAATTAGATATGAAATTATTATAAATATTGTTATTCTTAGGAATCAAACTCAAGAAACCAAGAAAAATACCTTCCACCTTAACCACTTGAGTTAGAATTATTTAGCTATAAATAAATAATATTAGATAATTAAATAATAAAATATTTTTAAAAAAATAGTTAATAAAATATTTACGCATGGTGTAGACGGTTCAATTTTGTATCATTTTTAAACCTCGTTATAAAAGTGGAATAAGAGAACCATTTAAATGGTTAAACATTTACAATCTTGTATAAAGTTCAAAGATGTATTCAATTTGGTGTTAGACTCATCATGCTACACTTTAGGTTTGGAACAAAGCTTTGAACTTTTAAGCTAAGTTTAAACTCAAGCTCATTGTCGGCCCTGAGCAAAGATGCTTTGTGCATTTGTTCTGGGTTCCATATTTACTGGAATCTAAAATTAAAATAAAAAATTTTAGTTATAAAAAATAATGGTGGTATAGTGTTTAATATAAAATAATTGTGATATAATGGTTAACATAAAATAAATGTAGTGTAGTGGTTAACATATTAGTTTTGTATTATAGATCTTTAGTTCAAATCTTTGGTGATAAAGATAATTTTAATTTTTAATTACTTTTTTACATTATATTTGGTGTTGGGGGGGGGGGGGAGTTCGTTTTGGACCTCCATGAACTCAGGGCCGGTCCTGCTCAAGCTCATCAAAATTTTAAATTTAAACGAACGGCTCAAGAGTCTGAATTTGTCAAAACTAGGTTCATTAACATCAAGGTTCATAGTATCGATATTAGAATTGATATCTGACTCTTTCTATAAGTATCGAGATAGATAAAATCGACGGTTTCAGATCGGAGTATGAAAATTTTTTTTGTATCGAAAAATAAATAATTATTAATAAATCTATAGAAAATATTTTAGACATTTAGACATAATTATAAGTATTTTTTGTTGTTTCATATTAGTTTTGAAATTGAATGAAATAATAGTCACTCTGGTGATGGTTAGTTTTTTCGTTAAATTATTTTTTCCAATTTGATTTGGAAATAGATCTTTGATGTCAGTGTCATTATCAGTCGGTATTGAATCGGAACATATTAAATTATATCGATATCGATCGATACTACAAACTATGATTAACATCCCTATCCGAAGCTTATGATGCTTCTTTCTTTCTTTTTCTTTCGAAAAACTCGGTTCATTTTTTGTTCACTTACGAAAGCACGGAGGCTATTTTCATACGTTGCTTTTGCTTCTACCTTTTTCGAAGAAACTGAAACAATACCAAAGGATCCTTGCAATCTTCATTAATTTCTATGCCCATTTGAGAATTGCGACTCTAAAATTTGCTATGATAAAACTGTAGAAATAAATTAATTCGTGTTTTCTTAATGATATTTAATGAAAGAAATCCTAATAACAAAATAGAGATATCTGAGATATAAAGGATAAAGAAGGAAAAAAAAAAGAGACCAACTTCATGTTTAAGTGGTGAGCATTATTCGATTTTGGACCGAAAATCGAATTGAACCCAACCGAGTAAGAAATTCGATTTAGTTCGAAAAAAAATCGATTCGATTTCGGTTTGAAAGTACTAAAATTTCTTATTATGTTTCGATCTAGGACCAAAAATCGAATAATATTTGTACAATGAAGTAAATGCTCTCAATTTTACGCATATTTTGTGATTAAAAATGTGTATATTCTGAAAACAACAATTGTATGTATGTATTTTGAAGCAAATTTTAATAATTTAACAACTAGTCCAAATTTGAAATATAACAAATGTGTGTATAAAAATTATAATTTTTAATAAAATTTAACCACGACTTCAACTTTGGACCCGACGTATTAAACAATAGAAATAGTCCAACCTAATAAACCGAATTATTATTCGGTTCGGTTCGGTTCGGATTCTGTTTTTGCTAATTTTGATTTGATTTCGATTTTAAATTTTTAAAAATTTGATTTATTCGATTTTGATCACTTAAATCCAATAAACTGACCCATACTTCTTTTACCATTCAACACTGTTACGTTGTCCACGCGTTTTGTCCATAGATTTGGTCCTCCCGTCAGATGTTATCGTCCTATAGACAGATCAATCGGTGACGAATCCAAACAAATAGAGACGCGTTGACAAAATAGGTTTTTCCTTTGCCATTTGGGGGACAATCATTCTTATCTGCACTATTTCTTTGTACGTATGAAGATAAAATGTTTTATCAGGAATTCCATGAATTCATTCCCTTTTGTCATACCACGTGCATCTGTCATGAGTCGTGCCAACCTCTTCTCCCTACCTAGTCAGGCCCAGCCAAGTTCTGTTCGTGTCCGGTGCAATCGTGTGCTCAAATCCATATCGGACTCGAAATGTTACTGTGGTTCCAGACTACGAATTAGCTCGCCAGTTAGGGGTGAGCATTATTGGATTTTGGATCGAGAATCGAATCGAATAAGAGATTCGTTTCGGTTTAAAAAAAAATCGGTTCAGTTTTTCGTTTGTGAAAATTAAAAAAAAAAAATTATTCGATTTATGTTTTGATTTTGGTTTTTGATTTCGGTTTTTGATTTCGGTTTCGCTCGATCCAAAACCGAAAACAGAATATGACTTTTACAATTATGTAAATACCCTCAATTCTGTACATGTGTTATAATCAAAAGTGTGTATATTTTGAAAGAGGCAATTTCACGTATGTGTTTTAAAATCCAACTTTGATAATTTAACAACTAGCCTAATTTTGGACGCAAATACAACAAATGTGTGTATAAATGTTTAATTTTTAATATCATTTATCCATGATTCCAACTTTGGACCATACCCATTAAACAATATAAATATTACAATCGAATAAATCGAATCATTGTTCGGTTCGGTTTTGATTTTGGCTAATTTCGGTTCGGTTTCGATTTTGATTTTATAGAATTTTGGTTTATTCTGTTTTGACTATTTCGGTTGAAACAAAACGCTCACCCCTATGTCAGACTAGTCAATTGAAATCAAACATACTGCAAGTGGTTTCTGTCGCCAGAATTTTAGTTTAATTCAGACTAAATGTAAAATGTTCTAAAAAAAAATTAACAAAAAAAAAAAGTCTTTTGGAAAGATCGGAAATATAGCCAGAATATATTTTAAAACATTGATAGTTTAGTCCTAATTTTTTTTAATAAATATAGGATTTTGAGAAAAATTGAATCATTGGGATGGATGAGGAACCATTTTATTTTTTATTTTTTTCTCTTTTTACGAATCGATTTTCTTTTCTGCTGTTCCAGTTTGGCACATATAAACACAAAAAATGAATTTTTTTATTATTAAGGTCCTGATTTTTAAAACCAAACGTGACCTAAAAAGGCAATGTTTGAACGTTGGAGCCAATCACAATAATCTTTCTTGTTGAGAAATCAGTAAAAAAAAAATTACTGTGCTCCAACATTAGCAAAAGTACATTGAATATTTTAGGGGAGAAAAGCTTATGAAAACTAAATTGTAGGAAAATTAGGAGCATACATAACTAAACTGAAAACTGAGAGGGTCATGAGATATGTTAGAAGAGTCAGAAATATATTTTGCACTAGGATGAATAGTGGTTACCGGAAAGCGGTAAAACATTCTGATTGAGTGACGGAAGATCAGTGAATTGAACTACGAGATAGTCTTATTCTTTCCAGTTATTTTGTGGGAGTTGAGGACAGTGAGTCCAAAAAATATACAACACAGCGTACAAAATATCCTAAACGTTACGTCGGACTTCTAAAAAAAATATATTGTAGAATGATTCAACAATATTAGTTGGTGATCCAAAAAAAGAATAGTGACCAATCTTCGGAAGTATTTATTAATTTTTCTATGAAAAGAGCTGGAATATTATGGAAAGTGAAGAAGCAGACACTACTCGCACATTCGTCAATGTATTTTAATTTTAGAAAGTTTGATATTATTCTATTAATTTATGCCAAATTATTTAAGTATTATTTTATTAATCGAATGAATCTAATAAAAAAATACTAATAACAAATATATTCAATATTAGATTCTATTTGAAGATCTCAACAAAAATATTTTAATAGTATAATTATTATATTATTTATAATTATAAATTAGAAAATACGGTAAGTTAATTAAGTTTAGTGTTTAACGTATGTAGGATATATTAGTAATTAGATACAACTTTGAGGGCAAAATGGTCATGAACAGTGGATCCTCAAATTTGAGAATTTTTTTTCTATCTCGTCAAATTTGAGGATCCATGCTCCTTCCCTTAAAAAAAATTGAAATTTTTTTCTCATTTTTAGGATGGATTGGAGATAGATTTTGAGAGAAATTTATCAATTTGAAGTTTGAGCACTTGGGTTGGAGATGGTCTCAATAAGCACGTTATTGATGACGTCTCATTGCAGTGATTGACTTACTGAGTCAACAAAATATGGCAAATATCTTGACCAAAGATATGAAATGCCAAATGATTGATGATAAAAAAAAAAAAAAAATAGACTTGAGAGAGAGGTGATTTATTTGGTTTTATAATTTTACCAGAGTATTTTCTCATTAGTTCAAAAAAAATATATATATATAAACAATTCACATTTGGTTCATGTTAAATAGAGACATTAAATTAGTCCATAAGAAAAATGTTGGTCGTCGATGCAAAAATGATATTGTTTGCTGAAAGTCCTAATTCTAAGCATTTACAAATGCTGGGTGATTATGGTAGGGATACCACAAAGAGAAGTATGGCTTATGTACTCAGGGTTGAGTATTCGGTCAATCGGAACTAAATTTCTAGAACCGAACATAATTATTTTGAAACCGAACTGGACCAATTCGGTTCGGTTGTTCGGCTAAATCGGTTGGACAAATTTTTTTGGGTCCATTGAGTTTACAAACAATTTTTTTTATCAATCAAACAACAACAATTAGTTACGGATCAATATACTGACATATATTTATACAATACAACAACAATTAAATTATAATTATGCAATGTAAAAATTAAATACAATTACAAATGTATGGGGTTGAGGGGATATAATATCTTATCTCTACTCTAATATAAGGTGATTTGAAAACGGTTCAAAATTTAGCCGTCTAAACTGTTTGTAAATATTTTATTATTATTTTTTAAATGAACTAATTATGAGTTCAATTCCTACGGATGGTAATATTTATAATAAATTTATATTTTAAAAAACTCAACTAATTTTTTACGCACGCGCAATGCACGTGCACGTTACTAGTTAATTTTAAAAATCTTTGAAGTTCGGATTGGTCGCAAAATCGAAATCTGAACAAAAAACAAATTCAAAATTTCAGTTTTCCAAAACTAAAAATCGAACATGACATTAGAAACTGACCCAAATTGTTTTATTTCGGTTTAATTTGGAACGGTTTTCGATTTTGTACCGAGATATGTTTATCCCTACTTTAGTGCAGCATATGAACAAAACGTTTACTTCTCATGTTACACTAACATGACACCACATGGATAGGTAGGGCGCAACACCAGAAAGAGAGAAATTGATGCACATACCATGTCAGGACATGGTTGTGAAAGCGCATTTGCAAAAAAACAAATGTTCATGTAATTAAGATGTAGTTATGATAATTAAATAATTCAAGGTGCAGTATATTACGGATCATACTGTTACTCCACCTATGGAAGTGAAATTCAAGTCAATATAGACATATATTCGGAAACATAAAAAAATTCGCTACAAGGAAAGCTCAAACTCCATATTAAAATATGTCATAGTTACACACTGGATAAATCTTAGGTGTATTTCAATATATCTACGGCCGTTCAAATCGTATGTATATCCTCCACTAAATAAGAAAAAAAAATTAAAAAAAATAAACAAACAAATCACGTATGCACCCCCTCACGTTGTTAAAAATAAAAACAAAAATTATAAATCCTTTTAACTACCATAACATATAATAAATTCTAAAAATATATCCAATATTCAAATTATATTTAAACTAAGTATATGATATTATCTATCCAAATAAATATCCAAAATTCTAAAAATATATTGGTAGCAAATTATAATAAAAATATATTCAGATTATATTTAAAATATTTTAATATAATTTAAATTTTTATCCAATTTTTTATAATAAAATTTTTTTTGCACTTGTAACGCAAATGAATGTGACTAGTAAAATTAATAAATATTATGATACATGACAAGAGGGTGATTTGTGCTAAGAGGTAACCAATACCTGATACGAACAAAGAGGACAAGGCTATACTTCTACATCAAGCATATATTTTGCCACCAATTTGTTAACTGGTCCAACTCTTTGAGGATTTTTTTTTCGATATGTCCTTTCCACCAGGTTAGGAACTAAGTATCCAAGGAGAAATTTGAATCGTGTCCATCTCCACGGGAGTCCCACAACGTAACAAATAGGCCACGACCCCATGGACAACTCCTTGAGGTAATTGATTACATTATAACTCAGAACTAACTACTCAAGACTACCAGTCTATTTACATCATGGTTGTTAAGTTCTATTACCACATAGGGTAATCAGAACTTGTTGGATCCTAGAAGCAATGGACAACATAGTCGAATTATGTTGAGTACTGATGATTTGGAGTTTTGGTCGTTTGTGTTTTTGTTACTAAATTATTTTTGTTTTCTCAATTATGACAATATTTAGTGAAAAATTTTGTATTCGAAAAGTGCGAACCAATGGCAGACTGATCTTTATATAACACGTCAAATAGATATTGTAAATTATGGTTATTTAGTTTCAGGATTTTGAATAATATTGAAAATTTACGTTTAGGTCTCCATATTGTCCTGAAGAGGATTTAAGTTTCGTTCAAACGATTGATTTGGGATGATCGTTAAAAATGAAGACCTAAACGCAAATTTAAATATTATATCCGACCCTAAAACTAAACGAAAATAAGTGAGGGCTGTGTGACTTCTTTTTTGAAATGCGAGCGTTGTGTGACTTTGATTATTTAGTTTTGCATAGTGGAAATTTTGTGACTTGGGTTATTTAGTTTTGTCATGACCAATCAAAAATGAGACACGTCACACTATTATTTGGTTCTATCCTGATCTCAGCAGCCACACAACCCTACGGGACTCTTGAGTTGCAAACATTCAACAACGCGACCGGGACGAGAGACATTTGAAGATACATGATATCCATGAACTCATCCCCATCGAAACTACCGTAATGAGAGTTGTGTTGCTGCTGAGATCATAATATATAGTAAACAAACAAAAATATCACAAGTCTCATTCTCGATTAGTGATCATGACATAACTAAATAACTCAAGTCACATAAACTTACCATGCAAAAATAAATAGCATAACCCTCACATATTTTTGTTTTGTTTTAAGGTCTCGTATAGTATTCAAAATTTGCGTTTAGATCTTCATTTTTTACAGTTAGCCAAATCAACCGTTAGTACGAGACACAAATCTTATACCAAAAAATTTACTGTAACAAAAATATTTTTAAATAAATTAGAAAAAAAGAAAAAAAAAATTAAGAATAACGAAAGCTTTCGCCATCACAAATGGCAAAAATACAACGAATAAATTTTTTAATCAACATTTACATATTTTCGCCAACCGAGTTGGCAAAAATCCAACAATTTTTAACTGCGATATTCTGTGCTGACGTGGCTGTGTTGACGTGGCTTCAGCGTCAGATTTTCATCAACTCTGTTGGCGTCAAATTTTTGCCAACTGAATTGGCAAAAATCTGACCGATTCGGGTGGCTGGCTGTTCGGGTTGGTTCAGGTTGGTTGGTGGGAGATATTGAATAGGTTTGACTGCGGTTGGATGGGTGGTTTCAGAGGGTGGGTGGTTAAATATGGTGGTTGGTTTAATATGGTGGGTGAGTGGTTGGTGTGTGGGTTGTATAAGGAGGAAGGAGGAGTAGTGAATCCACAGAAGACTATTTGGTATTCGGGAAATAGAGAAGCAGTAACAGAGAAGAGGGGAAAATAGAGAAGCAGTAGCAGAGAAGAGAAGGAGAACAAGAAGGCAAATGTTTGATTTGTAAAATTTATTTATTTATTTTTAAGTAATATTTTTAGTCATATTTATATTTATAATTGTTCTAAATAGTTGTATCAATTTAGTAGCCATAATCATTTAGTATTAACTATATTGTTGGTCATTCTTATTATGGTTAGAATATTATTATAATTGTTAGCATGATGAAGGCGAAAAAATAATTTTACAATAACCGAATAATATAGTGTTAGTGTTAATATTTAGCATGTTAATCATTTTTCTAAATAGTTGTATCATTTTAGTTTTGATAGTTAATATCCTTAATTAATTTTAGTATGACGGAAGAAAAACTATTAGTTGTAATTTTAATTTTAGTTATAATCTAATACTACTCTTTAGCAAAATAGTTATAATTATACCCTAATCATAACTATTTTGCTAATCCTAAGTAGTTAATGTTAGTGTTACTACATATTTAGTGTTAGTGTTACTACGTAGTTAATGTTATGGTTATAGTCAAAATGATTAGAATTTAGGTTTAGGAAACACTAACACTAACCATAAACCTAACTATAACTCTAATCATTTTAACCATAAACCTAATTATAACCCTAATTATTTTAACCATAACCTAACTATTCTAATCCTAACCCTAACACTAATACTAACCGTTTTAACCATAATTCTAAACATTTTTATAACCCTAATATAATTACTAATACTAACTATTTTAACCATAACCCTAACTTTAGCAGAAATCTTAACCACAATCTTAATATTTTTCGAATCTAAATCCTAACTAACATTTTAGAGATGAAAACCCAAAACGATGGACATATTCCGGGAGGGCCTATCACTGATATGATTATCCAGCAGCATGAGCCGCACATTTATAGTTTAGTATTTTCTGGATTGGTATATTAAAATTCAATTATTTTAGTCAATATAATATATAATTTTTTACATGTCTAATAATAACATCGTTTATATATCTCATATATAGCAATATGATTGTCCTGAAACTATTATGAGCACGAGAGCATATCACATGGTGTTAAGAGGAGGAGGTTGGGTACTGGATGTTGACTGAAGAACATTATGCATTAGTAAACGTATTAGGTTTTGATTATATTGATTAGATATATTTTTTACGTCACGACAGATACTTGATCTTCAGTTTAGTTGAGCGGTGGTGGCCCGGAAGAAATACCTTTCAGTTACCATTGGGAGAAATGACCATTTTGCTAGTAGATGTGGAAAATATCTTAGGATTACCTATTACGGATGAACCTATAATATTTGATGATGATGAGTCATTTTGTGGCAAAACTGTGATTAGGAAGTACTTAAGCGTGGAGCCGCCTAACATCTATGGTAAAAGTTTTGTGACGCTTTCGTGGCTCCGTCACAACTTCATGCACCTAGATCATATTGGTAAGGAAAAAATCATAGTGGATGCGAATCGGATAAGTATACAATTTAATTTTATTGTTTATGTAATATATATTTTTATTTAGTTTAACTAATATCATTTTTAAATTTTATGTTAAGATTCATGCTTGCACCAGGGCCTACTAATTAGGTCTAATCAACGGCAATAATTTTCCAAACTCAAGAGCTAGGAAAAATTTACGTTTTTACCCTTTCTGCAAAATCTGGCAGAACCTACATGTCATGCATGTGGAGCATCTGTGTTGGCATATATGTACATCTCCATGTCAACTTTTGTGCAATTTACCTCAGTAGATAAAAAGAAAGAAAATTTTGAGTGGATAAATGACATTAATACAGGTATACAATTTTCATATAATTTTATTTACTAAAGATATATGTACACTTATATGATATAATTTTTCTAGGTTTGGTCCTACGAGCACTTCTATATCAGTATATCAGTCTCCCGTATTGATACCGATGTTGGTGTCCTCCCATCTGCTTTACGCTGGATGACGGTTGCAGCAGATCCAGCTCGATGTGCTCACAAGGATATTACTATAAATCGGGGCCAATTCGATTCACTAAGGTTTTACGAGGTAATTTATTTATTTATATAGTCAACATGTTTATAATTTTTTCAAATAAAATCTTATAAAAAAAATTCACATGAAATCTTATAATTTTTTCACATGAAATAGGCTATTTTTTTACCATACCGGCTTGGGCAGAATCTTCCTGAGATAGTCACAACAGCCTTGTTCGCCATTAAATTTGAAAGTTCTAAGAGAGCTTGATTTAATTAACAAATGAAAAGAAAGTACAGAGAAGTCCTAGGAGATAATCTAAGTACAAATTTATTTTATGGGGAAGACGATGGAGGGTTAGGAGTGTAACAACTCTATTTATTTCGTGGACGATCCGATGCAGGAGGAGGAAGCTCTTCTCTCTTACTTGACTTAGGTTCGCAGATAGGCAGCCCTTAGAACATTCAAGTTGCTCATATTTATAATCATCGTGTTGATGGGCTATGGATGCCGCATATGTCTCTGTTTGATGGCTGCATAAGGCTACTTCAACAGAAAGCGGTTGCAACTGTCGCCGCATGCCATGGGCCGATTGCCACGTGGTTTTGGTTGATATATATTGTTGAAGAGATCTCGCGGTTGTTATTAAACCGTTGTGGGCGTGACTTAGTCAGCTGGACACGTAATCCGCACCAACTGTGCGAGGATCTCTTTGGTTGTAACAAAAGATCTTGTGAGCTGGAGGACGTATAGTAACTTGGCCGCATAATGGTGAGGCCGTATATGGGAACTATGTGGGGTCGAGGCCGCATATGGATGAGGCTGCAGAGTAGCGAGGCCGCAGAATGTTGGACACGTGGCTCTGTGCATCTGACGAAGTCATTTATGCCTGACGTGACTTTTCGTCATTTTTGTGAGTCGCCGTCTACCCACGATTCTCGAGGCGGTCAGGGCAATAAGTGCTATGTCATAACTTTATGACAGACCTTTGGGAGCCATGTCAGGGGGAAATTATGCGGCTCTCCTCTCTCTGTCTGCTCAGGACGCATGAGGGCTATTATGTGTCTTCTGTCTGGACGCATAGATAATATTTTTATGCGGCATGAGCTATATGCGGCCTGTAGTATTTTTTATGCTTCTACAAGACCCCTTTCAAAGTTTTCAATATGACAAGTTTGGAATACTTTGAATAAGAAGCATGGTCGAGCACTTTTGGTCGCATAGGACAACATGCCGCATAACTGTAAACACCCTATATTTTAGATTTTTAAAAATCAATTTTTGGAATTAATATGCAATTTTTCAGGAATTTACATAGGCCCTGTAGTGAGTTTGTAATTTTTAATTGCCAATAAATAACATTAAAATGAAATGAAAATATAATTTTATGGTGTAAAATAGAAAACCGGACTTAGGGTAATTTTCTGGGATTTTATTGGGCCTCGGACCTATTTTTAAAAGCCTAAAAACTATTTTTATAATTAAAATTAATTAATTACTGTGTTATTATTATTATTTTTTATATTTATTTTTGGTTGGGCCCGGCCCGGCCCAGTGGGCCGAGCCCAGTGAGGCAGCCCAGCCCGCTCAGCCCTCCTAGCGGGTCGGGCGGGTCCGTCCCACCCGGATCCGCGCCCGACCCGGGCCCCTCTCCCCCACGTTCAACCGGGCGGCCGGATTCCTCGGCCACGACCGGGCTCTCCGCCGCCTCCGCCGGGGGAGGCCACGTCCTCCCCTTAGCCGCCTCCTCCGCCACGAACGACCCCGCGCCTCCCCTTTAAAACCCCCACTCCATTTCTCCTCCGCCTCCTTCACCCTAGCCCTAACCCTAACCCAACGCCCCGACTCCGGCGACCCTAGCTCCAGCGCCACCTCCCTCAGCCGTCACCGCCGACCTCCTTCCCGCCGACCAGCGCCTCCCCTCTCCAGAAACCTCCTCCGCCTCCTCCATTTTTCGGCCCGACGGCTCATCCCCAGCCGGTGCTCTTCTCCCCTGCCGGCTCGAGCAGCGCCACCTCGCCGCTCCGGCGACCCCGATCTCCGGCGACCCTCCGCCCAGTGCCGTGCCGAGTCGACGCACCTTCGCCAAGATGCGGACACAGCAGGGGACACCCGGACACAGCCCGAGAACAGTAAACCCTAACCCTAGGCGTGTCGGACACGAGTCTGACACGAGGAAACTCGGGGTTTTCAGGCCTCGTTCAGGTACTCGTATCTTGCACCCTGTATCTCCAATTTTGATTCCGTAAATTTCTACGCGAAGCCTGTATAACCTTCTCGGTGCCCGGACAAACCGCTCGGGGCATCGCGTCCTGTGGTGATCGCACACTGCGATCCAAAAACAGGAAAAACCAGACCCTATTTCACCCCGGAACTGAGTGCGCCCCGCCAAACGGGACGACTTGGTCGTGTGCGGTCTTCACAGATACGTGCGCGTCGTTGATACAGACGTGTGGGATTTCGCGGAAGCTGATTCGGGTGTGCGTGCACACCGGAATCAACGCGTATCCGCGGACATCGCCCCGTATCCGACTTTTCTGCAATTCACCCTAACTTCGTGCACACACGTCAGATCGAGATAAAACTTGCACCATCGGACTCGTAGCGATACGCTGGTCCTGTGGGTCAAGTTTGGTCCGATTCTGAGAACGTTGACGAAATCGCGTGTCGTGGGCCCCACAGGCCCCGCTCGACGGGCGATTTCGTGATCGGCTCATCGGAATTCAAATCTGAAAGTTCCGTTGGGTTCGTATCAGCGTTCCTGACCTGTTGACACTAAGTTTGGTGAATTTGGAGACCGTTGACCCTGACACGTTTTTCGGTGCAAAGCGGGCCCACCGGTGGACCCCGTTTTGGGCCGAAATTGCCATTTTGCCCTTGTCTCCAAATTGGACCCAAGGACAGGCGATCCTAGTTGTTTGACACCTTCTGAGCGTGATGGTACTGATTATTTCAGCTTTCGGAGACATCTCTGGAAATTTCCGAAACCAGGACCTAAGTGGAATTCAAATATCAGGCAAGTGCACCTTGCCAAACTTGCAGTCATTATTTTCATATTTGCTGTAAAAATACTCTGCTGGATTTCTTGTGCAAATTCATATAAACTGATTTAAACTGCTTAACCTAGGGAACGTATGACGTACCTAGTGTCCGATCATAGTCGGGTGCCGACACCGTACGCGGTGTTGGGTTCGTCATTTAGAGATGGATTTACGATCCCCTTACTTTGTACTTGACCTATCAAGTACCCTACAACCCAGGACACTTGACACTATCATGGACAGAATCCTCCTGAGATATTCGTGGTAATTCTGTATAGGATACAGGACTTGATAGAGACATTTATTATAGACAGTATGACTTGTTGCATTAGTTATAATCCCGCTGACATGGACATGAGACGTTATGGTCATGGCTTGCGTGATTACATTGGGTGGGGAGAGACACACAGGCTACAGGCTGTTCTACATATATATCTACTATTATTATGAGGTTGTAGACTCTCCAGCAGAGCTAGACCCTTTACGTGTTATTACTGTTACCGGCTCTCCGACACAGAGCTTGTAGCGGTCTCAGCCTGAGTACTAGTGTTGCTCTCATTTGCATATCACATAGATGGTTACTTAGTTTACCCTGCTATTCATTTATTTATTGCACTGCTTATTCATTTGGCTTATTTTATTTTGTGCCTTGCTATGTCCACTGAGGACCTGGAATGGATTATGTCCCCAGGTTTAGCTGAGGAGCAGTATCCCGAGGTATACGGGACCGGAGCTGAAGCTATTGCTGGAGCTGAACCGAACACTGAAGACGAGGTGACTGCCGAGGACTTCTCCTGAGTGCCTGTCCCAATACTCATTTATTTATTTCATGTTTATATCTTTTGTTCCTGGCCTATAGAGCCAGCTTATTCAGACTATAGTCGGATTGTTCCTCCGACTGACTTGCTGTGATGTTGTTGCAACTTATTTCCATTTGATTATGCAGTTTATTTCTTTATCTTTATGGATGAGATTAGTGGGACTTGTTGTAGTAGACCTTATTTACAGCTTAAGTATGCCCTGATGATTCTATTAAATTGGGTTATCCATCGGTGCGTGCTGCTGGCCATTGCCACGCATCTCCAGTCCCTCAGCATTTTGGGACTGGGGCATGACAATAACCATTTGTCGCATAGTGGACTCTGTCAGGATGTTAAATCATTAATGAGAGAATTTGGCCCAATCGTCGAGGAGATCACTTGGAATTCTGCACCGTCAAGGGAAAAAGTGGCCCAACAACCGAGGAGTTGCCGTCATCGTGGCCGTTACGTGGAACAAGGTGACTCAGGATCTAAACAGCCGCCGCTTCATCTCCAGCCGCTTGTCGCTGCCTATATATATAGAGGGCAGAGGAGAGAGAAAACCATTATTTCATATTTTCTTATTTCCTTTTCTTCTTCTCACTGCTGCCATGGCCCCCAAAGTTGGTTCCTACGCCGCTGCCGCTGCCACCGCTGCTAAGAGTAAAGGGTAAGCCAAGAGCAAGGGGAAAGGGTAAGCCAACCGCAGAGACACATGTGCACAGTTGGACGCATGGATTCGTCTATGCGCCAACTTCTTACTGCCGCATGGGTAGCCGCACAGGCAACCCTGCCGCATGTGTGATAGAGTCATTCAATGAGACAGATCCACCACATACGCGACACTGATTGCTATGCTTGAGATAGATTTGATAGTTTGCGATAGAACGGTTTGCGTTCAGGAACTCTCGAGGGTGAAACTTTTTCTGAGTGGTGTATAATGTAACGACCCGTTCTGTTCAAGCGGATAGCCGATTCAAATGGCGCAAGAGCAACGACCCGACCCGCTTTGTTCAGCGAGAAGACTAGTTTGAGGCAAAGGATTCCAGACTTGACCCTTCAGGAGTTCAGACTTAAACTTTTAAAGGCTTGCTCGGAGTATCGCTCGACCGAGGCGAAACATCGCTAAGGTGGGTGTCTATGATGAACATGTCTTTGCTTAGCCTGCACACTTAAAAAAATGGATGTTACATACTAGTCGCTAGGTGAATCACCCCTTGCATGCTAATAAAGAATACAACGCACCTATCTAAGGGAATAATCTTATCTTGTATTGCTTGTGTTAGAACATGGAAATAAAACTTAGCTTATAGTTGGACCCTCGCATGCTACCTTAGCTTTGTGCAAGTAGAGTCCGCTATGCTTCGAGTAGATCATTATAAACTCTTCGTAGTGCACTGCTTCACTTGTTTACACTGCTCGTCTTATTAATTATGTCGCTCGATTTCTCCCTGTATGACTTCACTCCTCGCACTACCCCTTAGACCCATGCTAACTTAAATGCTTATATTTTAAATATAAATGCATGCTTGCCTGCTTACATTGTAACTGGTATTCGTTTGCCTCATTTAAATGCTTGTCACTTATATGCATGCCATAAATCATCGCACTTCACTATCTATGATTCACTCAGTTGAGGCGGGAAGGCTATCAAGATAGTTGTTCCAAGCCAAGTATAGAAACATTAAAAGTATTCGAAACCGTAAAGTCGTCAAGGCATTTCCCGAACTAGGGGACTGCATCATGGATAATTAAGCAAGATAACATCACAACATCTTTGAAAATCAATACTCGTAGTGTTTTCCTCTGACAGAGTTCGGGTTCTTAGCGTCTTATGCGGCAGAAGGAGAAGCCGCATGGACAGTCTGGGTGGACGTTTGACGAGCGTTCTCAGCAACATGGAGAGGGCAGGGAGTGCATGCTCCGCAGTTGGGTAATGCGCAGAGGCCTTTGCTACCCACATCCTGTGGGTCTTCCTGGGCTTTCCTAACCTGGATGAAGGACTAGCGCTTCCCTCTGAGAGCATCTCCTCGAAGGCCTGCTGGTCAAAGCGGACTACCAGCATCCTCTGGGTTGAAGCTAGCTTGGCTGCGTCCGAGCGCGTCACCACCTTCTCATCAGAAGAGAATGAAGTCCCCAGCAGAGTCGCCATCTTATTCGTCATTAAATTTGAAAGTTCTAAAAGAGCTTGAAATAATTAACAAACAAAAAAAAAGTACATAGAATTCCTAGGAGACAATCTAAGTACAAATTTATTTTCTGGGGGACGACGATGGAGGGTTAGGAGTGTAGCAACTCTCTTTACTCCGTGGACGATCCGATGTAGGAGGGGGAAGATCTTCTATCTTACTTGACTGTAGGTTCACAGATAGGCTGCCCTTAGAACGTTCAAGTTGCTCATATTTATAGCCATCGTGCTGATGGACTATAGATGATGCATATGCCTCTGTTTGGTGGCCGTATAAGGCTCCTTCAACAGAATATGATTGCAACTGTCGTCGTATGCCATGAGACGATTGCCACGTGGTCTTGGTTGAGATATATTATTGAAGAGATCTCAGGATTGTTATCGACCCGTTGTGGGCGTGACTTGGTCAGGTGGACACGTAATCCGCACCAAATATGCGAGGATCTCTTTGGTTTTAATAGAAAGATCTTGTGAGATGGAGGCCGCATAGCAACTTGGCCGCATGATGGCGAGGCCGCATATGGGAACTGTGTGGGGTCGAGGCCGGATATGGACGAGGCCGCAGAGTGACGAGGACACAGAGTGGCGAGGCCGCATAGAGGCGAGGCCGCAGAATATTGGACACGTGGCTCTGTGCATCTGACGAAGTCATTAATTCCTGACGTGACTTTTCATATTTTTTGTGAGTCATCGTATCCCTCATGATTCTCGAGGCACTCAGGGCAATAAGTGCTCTGCCAGAACTTTATGATAAACCTTTGGGATCCGTATCAGGAGGACATTATGCGGGACATTATGCGACTCTCCTCTATATGTCTGCTCAGGCCGCATGAGGGATATTATGTGTCTTCCGTCTGGCCGCATAGATAATGTTTTTATGCGGCATGAGCTCTATTCGGCCTGTAGTATTTTTTATGCTTCTACAAGCCTATGGATTGAGTCTACATAGATTTTTTTTATAATATTCCACGATCATATCATGTATCATCCAGTTGATCTTGTAATGCGACAGTTCTGGATGATACAACACATTCCTGATGAGCCACCATGTTTCAATCGTGGTAGAGGCAATGCAACTGTCAGAGCACGAAGATTGATTCCTGGGTGGAATTCAAGATTTGAGACACATAAGGTGACATATTTTTCTCAAATGATGTCCTCTATTAAAGATGGTAAGTTATTTCAAAAGTTTAACAAGTTTTACTTCAAAAAATGTAAGAAATTATATGCTCATAATTTGTAATGGTGCAGCTTATGGTGATAATGCATATAGATCTTGGTGGGGAGCTCCTCTTATCAGCAACAGAGCCTACCAATATGCGGAGTTTCGATTCCAACATCGAGCCATAGATGATCATAGTCTCCGTAGATATTATGATTATGTAGAAGGGCTGGTACATTTTTTTATATGAAAATGTTTGTCTCCGTAGTACTTATTTATATGTCCTCTATTAAATTCTTCTTAATATTTCATCTTCCAAATTTAAATATGGCATACCAAAATCATGAAGTGAGCAACCCATTGCGCACAGCGGTTGGAAAATTTTTGGCTGCTATGCAAATAGGTCTGATTCATCCCAATCCTCCATTACGTATTCTAGCAGATTATCCTCAGGGTCTTGTTGGACAACGACAAGCACGCCCCCTAGGAAGTATACCTATATTTGGTATCAGGCTGATAATCTGCCACTTTAAGATGACACTCCTCAGACGCCGGCCGGTGCGGGCACTTCTCGGACGACTGCTGGTGCGGACAATACTCAGTGGGCTGACTGGGGCACTACTCAGGCAACGACTGGTGCAGTCACTACTCAATGGGCTGGTGAGGGCACTTCTCAGCCGGCTGGCAAAGGCACTTCTCATTGGGCTGATTGGGACACTTCTCAGGCGCCGGACGGTACGGGCACTACTCAGTGGGCCCACGAGGAAGATTCTCAGTGGGATAGCCTATTTGCCCCCCGGAGTTACCAGCTATACGCATATCTTGACAACTCCATCAGCACCGATGCCATTTCAAGTGGTCGATAGTCAAGGAGTTGGTGATTATGCAGCCCCGGAGAATACACGAAAAAAGAGGGACCGACTCAATCTAAGAGAGATTGATCGTCCAAACTATCGACAATTAGACAAGAGAGGTCGATAAAATTGTTATATCAATATAAACTTTATTTGAATGTAACTATCTTTTATTTCAATGAAATTACATATTGTTCTCATAAATTGAAATTACATATAAACTTCATTCTCTTGGTTGGTTTGTACATCTCCTTCTATTGTGTCTTAAACCATTGTAGTTATTACATCGAAGATCTCTTGAAGCTTGATCATTCGCTATGATCCAGTTCTTCTTTGGTCTTTTCGTCTTGCGTCGTACATTTGGTACTCCAATGTGACCTCTAATCAATGTACTTTGGAGGTTATAAGGAACTAAAATTGGCTCCAGGTGCAGCTCATATACTCTTCTTAATGCTTCCTTAGAAAAAGTACATGGAAAAAACTATCGATGCTAATATTTTTAGACTTACATGCATAACATGCATGTACACATGGAAGCAAAGTATGATACCACTTTAAACATGAACAAGATTTTTCATCTAAGTCTACAACATATGTTCTATTTGGTTTACAATCTAATATTTTAAACAAATATCTAACTATATTAATCGTTTGCAGCTGGTGATTTTCTTTTACGATAAGAGCCATAGTTTGCAACATCTTCGGACAATAATCAGTTTAAAGATTTTTAGCTTTTTGTCGGTTCTTGTCCTGAAGTATAATAATTTTGGCTCGAATACTATCAAGTTGTGTAGTTATTGGTTTATCACGTAAATTTTTAACCCAGTTATTGAAGCATTCAGCAAAGTTCGATGTGTTAATACCTAATCTGGGACAAGGAGAATAAGCTGTTATCCAGTGTGAAAAATACGAGTTTTATTATTTACTCCAACGAGCCAATTATAAAATTCTATGTTTTCAGCTTTAATTTTTTTCCAAACAATAGTTCGCATCTGTTTCATTATAACATCTAGCAAGATAGTCTAAACTACATTGAAAATGGGAAAACCTGATGACTTTTTTCAAATTTTGTTTAAAATGTTGAATACAAAAAAAATGAGACGATTCTGGAAAGACATCATGCATAGCCCTTATCAATCCTTTCTATTTATCAGATATAAAAGAAATTATATTTCATGCATTAAATATTTTTTAAAAGATATTCTCAACCCGTTTAAAAACCAACTCCAAGAATCAGTATTTTTACTCCCAGCAACAGCATAATCAATTGGATATAATTGATAATTTGGATCATGAGCACAGGCAATAAATAAAATACCTTGATATTTAGAGGAAAGAAAAGTAGCATCGGTACTAATCACAGGTAAACACCCCCTTAAAAATCCATCAATGCATGTCTTAAAACAAGTAAAAATTCTTTGAAATCTATTGTCTTCTGTAGTTTGTATAAAACATTGGCTATCTGGATTTGTCTCAATAATTCTGAAATCATACTCTTCAATACTACTATATGCATCAATATAACTACCATTTATCTCAGATAGAGCAAGTTTTCTAGCTTTCCAAGCTTTACAATATTTAATATATATTTTGTGTTCTCTATATATATCATTTACAATATGCGATGGACTATACGACTGATTATCTAAAATTTTATCAATTATCTTATTTTTAACCATACAGTAGTAGCTAATGGATGAGAATCTGTTTTAAGTTCACATAAACAAGAATGTATATTTTCTAGCGTAGCAATAGCAAAACCTTCACCTTCACAAACGGCTTTAGCGTATACTCTCCAATTACAACTTGAATCGTTATATTTATATACAATCCCACTAGCATTGTTTAAACTAGCATGACAAGTAAAATTATGTGCAATCGCTATATCACTAATAAAATATCTAAATTCAGAACGATTATCAAATTTTTCTTCCAACTCATAATCCAAAAATGCTAACACTATCAATGTTGCCATCAAATTCATCATCTAAATTTTTAATTAAATTATCACTGTTTTCATCGTCGTTATTACCATCATCTACTACATGTTCAGTAAATGAATAATTTGATGGGAAGAACTAGGTGCAGTATTAACTTGATTAGAAGAGCGTATACTACTTACAATATTAATTATAGGTGGTGGTGAAGTTACATAAATATTAATATACGTTGCTTGTACATTAACTTCGAGAATAAATTTTCATGCTTGTTCACTAACTAACTTTATACAATTAGTTAAAAAAAATTTACCAATATAAATTCATAATCAATAGAACATTGCTCAACAATTTGATTACGTAAACTATCAAACGAAATATTTTGATCAATTAAAAAAAATTATGTTAAACCTCCTTCATAAACTAACACATTTAACACACCTCCAATCGAGCATAGTATTGTTAGACTTTGATCTATGACAAAAGAGTGAGCTTCTAAATACAGTGAGTGAGCTGAACTAGCTTCTGTTGAGTAAGAAATCACATTATGTTGAGTGAGAAAAGAATAGAAGAATTTTTTTTTAAAGTATGTGTGGATGGAGTAAGAAATGAATAGAATGAAAGAAAAAAATTTATAGACATGAAAAAGAAAGAGCCGTTGTAAAAATATAAACGTTACAATATGAACGTTACAAAAAAGAAAAAACTTTGATAAGTGACCAGAAAAAAAAAATACAACCAAAAATAAACCAAACACAACTATCCAAAAAAACAAAAAAATCCAAAACAAATCATAAACATAAAACAAAAAAAATAAACCCTAAACATAAAACCAAAATAAACCAAAAATAAACCATAAACATAAAATCCAAAAACAAACCAAAACCTAAAAAACCGATCAGCCAAATTTTCGCCATCACAGATGTCAAAAATTAAAAATAATATAAAATAATCCCTTTCCAATATTGAAAATGTAAAAAAATTATAAAATAATACTTTTCTATATTTTTGCCATCACAGATGGCGAAACCTTTCGTAACTTCCAAATTATCAAAAGTTCTTTCGTTTCAGCTAATTATTTTAAAAATATTATCGATACAGTAAATTTTTAATTTTATTCTAGACACTATTCCAAGAAAATCGAACAATCATGACACGGACACGACGTACCAATGGTAGACAATGTTCAATGAGTACTGCCATGATAAATATATATAAAATAATTTCAAGAAAAATTATATGTTATTAATTCAGAATATAAATATTATAATTATATAATTAATCATATTTTATACTGACGAAAATATGAATATCTAAACACAAATTTTAATATTATATTAGATTTAAACTAAACAATTATTAATGTAATGGTCAGTCAAAGCATAAATGGCACTAGATAAAATAGGGGAAAATTACAAAATAAATCACCAAAATGTAGTAAAAATCAACTGAGAGTTTGGTGCAGCCTGGCTGGACCCCATGCAAAGAACAGATGGCATGTGGCAGATATCAGTAGGTACGGATCCAGCTATGCCGCTTTAGCTGGACTCTCTCTCTCTCTATATATATTGGAAAGTGGATTGACAGAAATACCACTCCACTAGATATTGAGGAGGAAAGAGCCATGAGATGGGAGAGTAAAATTCTGTGTTCCCACAGAGGGTGGTGACACAGAATCATAACTCACTTTTCACTGCTGTTAATTGCACTGAACTTTAACTGAATCCTTACTCCCTTTTGTTAATTGCACTGAACTTTAACTGAATCCGTACTCCCTTTTGCTACCTATCATCCATCCCCCTCTCTCTTTTTTGACCATCTTTCTGATGTCATGATCATGTTACTGGCCAGAAAAGAACTCCATTATTACACTTTTCCACTTCACACTTACTTTAAATGTCCCTAAGATCTCCTTATATCATTCTGTACGTATGTTAGTTAGCTTCAAACACAAACACATTTGGATTACACTTCACTTTATTTATCATAATTCAAGATGTATCCTACCGCCTTAATATAATATATAATTATTTTTTACTTTCGTCAAAAATTAATGATCAATTCCATTGACCGTTAATTTTTGACCGAAATATCTCTTTCCTCTTTCTGTACTGAGAAAGGATGACCGGTAATAATGATGATTTGTTAGAGATATTTTGATCAAAAATTAAAGTTCAATGGAGTTGAACGTTAGTTTTTGACTGAAGTAAAAAGTGTTGTACATTATGATAAAGTATTGTGGTGCATCTTGAATTATAAAAAATAAAGTAAGATACAACTCAAATTTAAAATATATATATATATATATATATATATATATATATATATATATATATATAATCATTTTGGTTATACAATTTAAGTTTATGCAATCGAAAGATACTTTCAAATTTTTTTCAATTTTTATAAACTATAAAAAGTATAAACGAAAGAACAATTTTCAATAATAAAATATTACATTGATCTACTGTGCATAATTATCTGTGACTTCCTATGTTGTAAAAAGAAATAGAAAGAAAGGAGATACAACTATACGGAAATATATGTCACCACTTAGGCTAGATCTAATGGGACTTTCCATTTTCCATATTACTATCCCACATTTTTTCTTTTTTTTAATAGTGATTTTTATTTTAATTTCTATCCTACGCGATACTGATGTAACATAAAAGTTTAGAATTTCTACATAAACTTTCATTAAAATTCTTTCTCTCTCATAGAATTTAACAGTGGGTCCTACTTTTAAACTAAATCACTCAATTGTCGATTTTATTTTCTGCCACTAGAATAAAAATTGAGAATCATTGATGAGTACTTTTTTTGTGTGCAATTTTTATGTAGAAATTTTGTCAGCTAGAATAAAAAAAATTGAAGTACAATGCCGACTAGGATAGAAATTCAATTTTAAAAATACCCGTTGGAGATAGTCTAAGATGATTAGAGTCGTCTTGTTATGCTATCTCCAATGTGAGTATTTGTCTCCTCTATTTCTATGGTACAAATTTTTTTAGAAAAATTTTCTCCTAATAGTGGTTTCTATCATAGGCAGAATTGATGTATGATGTAGAATTTCTATGAAAAAATTTACATGTAGAAACTCTCATAGAAAATTTTCATCTCTCGTGGAAATTATTATTGGGTTCTATATTATTAAATTGACCATTTTATTTTCTGTCACGTAGGATAGAAATGAAAAATTATTGGAGAGTATTCTTTTGTTTATGTAATTTACATGTAGAAACTCTACCAACTAGGATAAAAAAAAAATCTTAAAGTAAAATGGCAAGTAGGATAGAAACTCAATTTTGGAACGCCATTGGAGATGTCCTTTAGCTTTGTCACTAAGAAAGCATGACTCAATTCTGGTGGTATTGCATAATTAATATAACAGAATATAGGAACTCATTTGGTAGAATAGTAAGGCTCTATTTGGACCCCAATTTCTTCATTCTAGAATTTTAATTTTTGACCATATAACTTTTTAACCTTTGTCATCAAAGATTATTTAATGTTGTCGAATAATTTTATACTATTCTCATATATATCCAACATATTTTAGATTTATTTTTTATTATAAATTTGGACCTTAAGATGGCTTTATCTACTGTGGATGCTCTTATATTGCAATCCATGTCTGAATATAAGCATATTAATCTTAAGAGCATCATTAGTGGTTGGGACTCTCCAATGAAATTTGGGACCCAAAAAAAAGATAAATGTAGAATGGGTTGGGTTTGTATGAGAATAGTAGGAAATGATAAAGTAAGCTCCGATCTCAAAGATTATGTGATCAAAAATTGATGTCAAAAAAAAAAATATATAAAAACTAGAATATAGAGAGTTGGATTTCAAATTGGTATTACTATTCTACAAAATAAGTTCTACAATCTAGAATCTAGAAATTGAAAGGTCCAACCTATAGTTCCTATGGATGAAATCACATGAGAAAGCTCAAAAAATCACATGCTACAATCAAGGGATCATACTAAGCAAGTAACTAAAATAAAAGATAACTGCAAAAGTAACTGATGAATAAATGCACAGAAGCAACACACAAGGAAAATGGAGGCATCTGGATACATATACCCCTAAGTCAGTCAAATAGGAACTCGTCCTCGCTTGCCTATGCTGACTCAAAAAATGGACAAGAACCAAGTATTGAGGTAAGTCGGTAGCAACGATCTTATCAAGAACATTTCTCCGATCCAGGACGTACCTTCGCAGTCGATTCACATGATAGACATCACGCGCCACGAGATACGAGGGCGGAAGAGTATGACAAAAACTCGTATTTGCTCAACGAAAGGATCAGAACGACTATCATATTTCGAGCGCGTCGAAATACGAGATCGTTCGACAAGAACCCAAGAATAAGACAAGCTAAAGAGAGCTCAAAATCTCACGTATAATGGTATCACCTTCGGCTATCAACTGCTCTAGATTGCCAAATATTTCGTCAGGCCAAAGTCCAGGGGCCATGGTTCTAACTTGCTTCTGGTTCTGTCTTGATGGTTGGGCTTTCTAAACTTGCGCATACTACGCCGGACGTTGTTGCTGGAACTGCTGAGTCTACGTCGGGAGATGACGTTGGGCTAGTGGTCGAACTGCTAATGATGGTCCTCCCGGGCCTTCAATTGCTGCCCGAGGCATAGCTGATAATTGTCGGACTGAAGAAGCCTCTTGATAGAGAAGCGGGCATGAACCAATCATATGGTCAGATGTCCCACATCTGAGACACTGGTTGTTGGCCTTCCTACACTGATCTCTGGAATGTCATGGCTTGCCGCAGTGGCTGCATCCTGCTAATACAGACTGCCAGGTAGATTGTACTGAGGTTACTGTGGAGATTGGAGGTGCTGGCCCGGCGAGGAGTTCTGACTGCTAATGTCTCTCATGGATGAGTGTGACCTCTTATGGCCCCCGTTCCTTGCTACTAACCTCTGGCCGACAAGTACTTGGGACCTAGCTGCCCTGAGTACAGCATCGTAGGTGGTATAATTATGACCCACCGTAAACTACTGAAGCTCAAGATGTAACCCTTGCTCAAATCTCTTGGCTCGTTCCTCTTCTGAAGCTACCATATGAGGAGCAAATTGGCTAAGTTGGTAAAACTCGGTCGCATACTGGTCGACCAATCTTGTGTTCTGGCGGAGGTTGATGAACTGCTGCTGGAGCTGAAACTTGGCGGTTGTGTGGAAATACTTCTCCTGAAAGCGCTCTTTGAACGTCTGTCAATCAATGGGCTTCGGAAGCGTCATTTCTTGTGCTTTCCACCAATCTCGGGCAAGATCTGGTAGTTTTAACTTTACGACTTCTACCTTCTCATCATCTGGGGTCTTGGTTGCATCCAGGATGGCCTCAAAGTCCTGGAGCCAAGAATCTGCTGAAAATGTATCTTCTGTGCCGAAGAACTTGGTTGGGCGCATGCGACTAACATTGGTCGCCGAGTTGTGAGTATAATGCCCACTATTATCATCGAGTGCTACTCTAACTCCCTGGCAAAGAGTAGTGTTGGTCTGTTCTTGTCCTTGCTGAAACTGCTGGCAGAGTTGAACCACTTGTTACTGAAGCTGGAGTTGTTGTTGTTGTTGTTGTACCATCATCATCGCTTGGATTATCTCTAACATAGCCAGCGAGCTTGTCTGCCCTGGTTGTACTGGGAGAACTGGTGGTATTGTCTGGGTTGGCTGGACTGGCTTAGTTGGTATGAACTGCGGAGCAGGATGAACTGGTCATTCTGGCAAGACTGGTGGAGCTGATTGTGCTGGTCGGACATGCATGACTTGCGGAGCTGGCTGATGAAGAGCTAGTTGTAGTACCTCAAATTCTGATCCGACCGGGATACGCACTATATAATTGGACTTGTGGCTATTCTATCTGAGTCGTAGTTTGGTGTTTAGAATCTTCGGCATCCTCTTGCCACGGACAAAATGTGATGATCTTTTCCAACTCATGGATAGGCCTCTATTGAAACGAGTCCAATAGTTTTCGTGTTTTGTTGCTTGGTTTTCTTGATGTCGCTTTGGAATTTTATTTTGGTGTTGCGTTCGATTTGCTTGGTTTTTATTGTTGGCTTTCACGCTTGGAGCTTTGGTTCTTGGGGAGTTCGGGAGGAAGGATAGGCAAAAGGATTCTAACCCAGTGCTCGTGCTATTGCAAGACAGCGTAACTGACGCTTGATCGTCGCTAGGCGGGACTCCTTCTTTCAACACTTTCCTTAATCGGTGGGTGGTTCGGACCCTTCTTTCCTACTTTTTCACGTCCACATCTCTAATGATTTAAACGTTCAATTATGTATGCCCGGCTGAATGTCTAGGAAATCCTTAGCCATAATGCATGCCATCCATTAAGAAAAAAACATAGAAATTATAGACTAACTTGTATATTCATGTACACGATCTAAATACGATCTTCGAAATAAAGCGGCAGTTGTGGTTCGAAACCAAGAAACTGCCAGATAGAATGTGGCATCTAAAATATTGGTTGCGGACTGGTGTTGTCACGCCCCAATCTCCCGCAAGCTCGACATTCCCCGCTGAACGTGAAATCACCACGTTGCAGCTCTCCCGCGGGACAATCGTTCTAATCGGGACGTGATGCCGTACGAGCCTGGAGTTGCGCTCGTACAAGGCGATGTTGTTAAACACGAAAGTTATCATCGAAACAACCAAGTTACAGCGGAAGCCAATTGTGTACCAAGCACACATCAGAGTATACGCAGCGAAGCTCACGATAGGGTCCAAATGAGATGCCCCGAGTCAATGCCACAAAGGCGATGCCACAGAGACGATGAAATAACTCTTGCTCTTTCTCTAGCCCCCAAAGGTACTTACAGTTCATACATCTTGTCCCGTATATCCAAGCAGCGCCACTACGCCTGTGTACCTGAAATATTGCCCACAAACGTGGGTCAGTACACAACCGTACTGGTGAGCGGGGTAACCCACTCGTCTAAGCCGACACTAAGTAAAATAGTGAATGCAAACAGTTATATGGTGATCTTTCTAGTTGAATCCAAGATTCATTTCATGGCATAGGGATGACATGTTAAGAAAAGCTGTAAAGCAGTTTAAGAATGCAAGCACTCAACTCAAACCAAACGACAAGCAAATATATAAGCAACTCGAGGGAAACTAGCATGCAAACCGTCCTGCTCAAGTCCAAGCAACACGATAACATGTCGAACCATCAACCAAGCCTCAATATCCATCCTCAACCAACACTTACAATCAAAATCTCACAGTGCACACTCTTGCCGAGGCAAGGTGGCCGCGCCTACACGAAAGCCAAACCAACAAAAGAAAAGCAAGCCAACACTATACTATATGAAGTCACTGGCCAAGCCATAAAGGACTTTGATCGGACTGATCAAATGCGGTTCTCCTCGAAACAGCGCTAAGTAGCTAACCCACCTGGATCGATTCCAACCGCTGGCACCGCGCCCAAGACGCGTTACCCAATTGTCTCCTCCATGGCCGAACGGTCCCGGTGCCCCGGAGTACCCGTTCGAGGAGACCAAACCCTGTGCAATACAGGTTGTCCGTGACATGCAGACACCAAGTAGGTATGACGAGAGGATCGAACTTTCTCACCCCACCAAGCGATAGACTCGTTCCGCCAATAATCCAACCAACACATCCATAACCATTCTTCCAACATATAGCCCAAGACACCATTCACAAGTTATTCCCATAGGCATAATGCCTCTTCTTAACACAGTATTTCCAATGGTGCAACACCCATGCTCAAAGCTAACCCATGGCACAATGCCATTTCAGTGGCACAATGCCCCATTCGTGGTACGATGTCCCATCAAGCGGCACAACACCCTCGCCGATGCAGTTGTTCGGTTTTGAACCATAACTGCTCGCTTTGCAAGACAAAGCGACCAAGTGATACCCGTGCACGGATGCACGCTCGCTCGCCCAAATCTCAATGTTCCCAATCTCTCAATGCATCATTCCAACTGTCCAAGCATAATCCCAATTATCCAACCAACTGCCTCAAATGTAATATTCTAACTCTAGCTCCAACTATCCAACGCACAAACCAAATCAAGCCACAATCCTACCAAGCCAATGGCGTACACTCTATGCACGCCTCAGTGTAGTGATTCCCAATATTTCAGCCCAAGTGTTCAAGCCATTTACGTGTTTTCCATATTATTAGGCATGGAGTAGAGGAGAAGGGAAAGAGCCCACTCACAATGATTGATCCCGTTAGGCATCCTGTCCTGCCGATACGGCCAATCCCTTGAACCCGTGGTCCGATGCAAGCGCGATCTACTCAACTGGTATGACCGTGCGAGCAGGCCGTGCTCTATAAATCATCTGACCGATCGGACTAAGGAAGATGGCATTATCATTCCAACTCAGCTATCTCAGTACTGCTCTGAACGAACACCTGATTTCCATCGAACCCGCTAGCCATCTGCACATGAAACAACTCAATCAATACTTATTCCCAAAATCTAACAAATCAAATGGAACCAGCATTTATTTCATTCAATCCGACTCAGCGTAACGCACCGTGCGGTTGCGGGCGTTACATAATATACCACTTAGAATCAGGTTCGTCCACGAACCGTGCTGGTACTCATTCCTATCACATGCCGCTAGTCCAATTCCATAGATCTGCTCTATGCAACACACATATTCACGATTCTGACTCCGTATCTCGTTCTGCTGAACGCTCGTACAAATTCTATATTCCCATATCCTCCTTGCATCTCAATACGAATTCTTCGTATCGCTTAATTTTGGATCGATACACATATTTAAGGCGTCCCTAAAATACATGCATTTCAGCCGAGCTTTGCGATAGCGAATTTGGACAAGTTACAAGGATATCTTTACGTCCGAGGCATCCATTAGCTTCACTCCCAAATCGAACCAATCCTGATTTCCATTCCAACATGTTCGCTTGAGCACTATTCTCAAATATGATAATTTTTCACCGACTCAATCAGTTCGTGTTCCATCTCAATCCATCCAACTAATTCTGAATTCGTACAAGCAACATCTCCAAATATATCATGCACCGAACGATCATCACAACTGATACTACCCCAGCTAGGCGACTTAACCAAATATCAACTTTGCTCTCATCAGCTCAACCAAACACCTCTTCCTCAATCTCAATACCTCGCTGGGTGAACATCTATATTGAGGTTCGTGTGATCCACGAAGATCTTGCCGCTACGCCAAAGGGATAGTGTCGCCACGATTTCAACGTGGACACACTCGCCACAATTCCTAGGTTGCGCATGGAATAGTTCTTCGCGCTGCTTCCACTGCCTCGAAGCATAGGATATCACCTTCGCCTTCCGAATGAGCACGCTTCCCAGACTAAGTTTTGAGACATCTTGTAAATCTGAAGCACGTCTGTCCCTTCCAGTATTCGCAAAGATTTGATTTGAACGAGCCGCCACAGTCGTCCATTCATATAAATGCTATTCCCTTCCAGAGCACGATGAGTCAGAGGCGATGCCATCTACAAAAGTCTGTGACTCTGAATCTCATCAGTTGACTGGGCTACTTCACCATCGCTTCGATCTTCTGGCTGCATCTTCAGCTGAAGACTATCCCAAGGGTCTCTCAAATCCAACACTCAGTCAATAAGCCAAATCACATTGCTCATATCTGCCCTCGATGCATTCCCAAATACGCCGCCTCAAGGGTCGTTCTATGGGTCTACCATATTCATATCCGATTAGCGGGTCAAGGTCGCTTAGGGTCAGATGTCCCGAAGCTACGCTTGATAATTGTAATCATCACGATGGACAGTTATTATAAACCATGCTATATCTCATCTGCAAAATCCGAATCAAAATCCAACCATCCACCCGAGCGAACTCCCGAATCCGAGATCCGCGCTCGTTGAAACTGTCTTCCATCAATCCGTCTTACTGTACTGAATCCATCAAATTTTTGAATTGCCATGTTCCACAATGCACGTCCAACTTACTAGAGCAACACAGTGATTTGTTCCGACGTTGCTATCACATTTAGCTATCTTCAAACATCCGTCCACGTCTTCCGGAGAATCTGTTTACTATCGTTGCACCATCTTCCCCAAAATTCCATTTCCGTTAAACCTGAGTCAACTTCACGAGCAGCAACATCCAAAATCTTTCAAGTTTGTGTGAATCCATCTCATTGTCCCTCCAGACCAATATCGTGTTTCTTTGCTCAACCAACAGCTCAAATGTGTCGCCCAAAATCGTAGTTCGTGCTCGCTATCATTTGATTCACCCATTGCTCGTTCAAGCGCATCCCAGTTGTTCGTTCCGATCTCGTCCATCACTTAAGCCCAACGATGCTTTCATTTGCATCAGTCCGTTCACGATATGCTCAACTCAATATTCGCTTGCTCCATTTTTATTCTTCCCAACTCAACCGACGTGCACCAACCAACTTGTATTCTCGTTTCACGAGTCCGTTCAGGCAATTCCCATATATGTCCAACCAAAATATTTCCAATGCCTTGCTTAACACGTTTGATCCCATATACCACTTCAAATCAGTCACTACTCACATTACGTTTTCCTGCACGAATCCAAGATCCGTTCGAACCATTCTCCATGCATGATCATGCCTTTTCTAATCCGAGTTTGACACAAAATTCAGGCAACGCTCGAATTATCCAACTGTTTCTCAACCCGTCTGATACCTTCTCAACACGAGCAATCGTGCAATGATTGTCTTCCAAATAGTCCAATCCAATACCCAACGGTTTCACACTTTTGTTGTACGAGCAACTCGTACCAACTTATCCATATATTCTCGAGCCAAACTCAAACCTGCTCAACCGATGCACCACAGCCAAAATTCCAACTTCTATCCAACACAATCGCTAGACGAGCAACTCGTGTAAGGATTCATTCTCATCGAATGTTTCTACTCAAAACATGCTGTATAACCAAATCTCGTTAGCCAACCAACTGATCCATTGAGGCAATCAGAAACTCCCGAACGCTAAGCCAAGCCAACCCAACAAAAGCCCACACTTGTTGCACAAATGCAACAACGCCTAACGAGACTAAGCGATCCTACTAAAACCAACCAAGGCAACCCAACAAAGAATAATATGCAGCCACAACTAGCAATAAATAGACTTATTGCATGAAACATCCGATGCGGCACCGAGTAGAGTCAAGAGCTAGACGATACGCGAAAGCTATTTAGAGTTTGTGATGAAGCGAAGGACCAAGTCCGAGAAAATGAACCAGGCGCTCTGATACCAATTTGTCACGCCCCAATCTCCCGCAAGCTCGACAGTCCCCGCTGAACGTGAAATCACTGTCACGCCCCGAGGCGTCCCCCGAGTCGCGACCGCCGTGCGGGCCTGGAGTTGCGCCCGCACAAGGCTTTAATGATTTGCATAGCAAGCACATATTCAGAGTACGCAGATAAATTGAAACACAGATTTGAAACATAGAAAAGTTCTCTTTATTGATAATGAACATCTATTACAAACTCTTGAACGAGTTAGCTAATATGCCGAACGGCTTACAAAGAGATGACTCAAAATGAGATAGCAGTCATGTACATTACATCCCTTTATAAACTCAAAATGATAAAGACCTCCAGGCTGGAGGATCGCTTTGCCACGGAGCTGCATTTGTGTATGAAGAGTTGCAGGCTCCTGACTCCAAAATGCTTCGGGGGTACGGTGAAGATGCGCCAACAGCTGGACTGGATCGGGTAGACGACTTCGGCTCCTCGCTCGGTTTGCCTTGGTGCGGAGAACCTGTTTCAACGAGGGTCAGCATATCGAAACATACTGGTGAAGGCGAGCTAGCCTGACTATACCAATCAACACGTTGTTTAGTGAAGCATGCATATTTTTGTGGGTTTCTATCTTGCCTTAGTTCATTTACAAGTAAGCAGCATATTGAATTTACTGAAATGAACGTGCCACCGTTAGATGGATTTTACCTGACCGTCTGAATTACCTGCACAATACTTACCATGCCTTCCCTGCCACGGAGACACAAGTTAGTATGCAACAGGTTTAAATATACAAGAGATCACTTGGCGTGATGCCACAATGGACAATAGTCACTGGCGGGAATGGTATGCAGCGAATGAACAAGGAGCGCTACATGTCACTCCGTCCAGCACAATGGACTATACAATAGAGATTCCGTCCGGACCGGATCGGTGCCAGTGCCCCAGCGACCGTCCGCAGGAACCAATGACCTTGTGCACAAGTTGTCCGTGATCGAACAATATGTTTACTTAGTTAACAGTTCATGCTTTTTGAGGCAACAAGAGTACAAGACAAGCAATGTACAAGACAAGCAATGATTTTTCCCAAGCGAACAAGCATGCATTTAAGTATCCGTTCGTGAAGTTTATTGACAAGCATATAACCAAGTCTATTCTCTTTTATCTTGGTTTCTTTTATTATTACTTGGTATCGTTTGATCGGGGCAAAGGAGAATGCAGATTATTAGCTGTGAAGCTTGGAAGCAGGGCTAGCTAATCGGGTTGGTAGCCACTCACTTAGATTTTGGAAAGAAGAAGAAAAGAGGCGCTTCACGACTCCGCTCGCAAGCCACCTACTGCTCGTTCACCTGCACACGAACAGCTCGATTAATCCTTCTTCCTCTCTTTCCAAGTCTCGGAATAGAAGTGCAAGTCAATGAACGAAAATAATGAAAACCATCGAAACCGTTCAAGGAAAACAAGCAAATCCCAAAACCAACTCAAAGCACGAAAGCAACAAGCGACATCAAAAACTGAGGCAATAAAAGATAGCAGCGGAGAGGTCCCTCCTGACTTTGCCGCTAAGCCGATCCCGGGGCGCAGTCCACTGAATATGGGAATCGATTCCGAAGAAACAAATCCATAACGAGGACGAGTTCTTAATTCAATCTATCCCGATCGAACGATACCGTCTTGTGTTTCTTAGCCGCGATCTCCGCACCGGGAGAACGGGGCGCTACATCCTACCCAACTAATTGGAAGTTTCGTCCCGAAACTTAGGGTAGAACTTACCGTTAGGGATTATTGCGTTCGGGACGGCGATCATGACTCAAGGAACAATCACGAACAGAATGGTCTGAATCGCCACAGGCTAGGCATAAACCAAGTTTCAGGCGACATTTGTCGATTGTATGCCCCGTCTTTTTGCAGAAACTACAAGGCTTGTTTGCTTTCTGCTTTTCACCGTTATTGTGATGCTTTGTAGCGTTGTTTCCTCTCTCGTCGCTTTGGCATTTGTGACTGGATGTATGCACAGCGCCGATAGAAACGTGAGGATAGAGTGGTTCGAGAGATAGGGCGTGATTCATGACTTCACGCATTGTACGATGCTGATGAACGGCTACGTGCGAATGGATGGCAAGCCGTAGACCACCGTCAAACCTTCTAGCTCGACTCGCTACATCAGGTAAATAGGCCCTAGCGAATTTGGAGAGTCGGTTGAATTCGGCGGCGTACTCCTTAACTGTTATGCTGCCTTGCCGCAGCTGCACGAACTCGTTTTCCATCTGACGTTATACTGGAGGGGGTACGAACTCCTCTTCGAATGCAGCACGAAAAGTCGTCCACGAGATCGCCTCCTCTCCGTGATCAAATTGGAGAGATCGTCGATGCACGTCCCACCAATCGTGCGCGTTGAGGCGGAGCTGTAGTTGCGCGCAGGAGACGCGCTTATCTTCGGGGACCTCTAGCAGAGCGAAGTGATCTTCAAGTTCGGCCAACCAATCTAGAGCTACGACTGGGTCCTCAGTCCTGTTGAATGGGGTATTACAAACTTTCTTGAAGTGGCCAAAGTCGAAGGCAGTCACGTCCCTCGTCCTTGGTATTTGCGGCGTCTCTACTCCAAGCACGGGCTGTTCCACCGGAGTCGCTGGCGTTGCCGCGGACTGGTTGGATGCCAAAGTCTGAACGATCTGCTGCAGGGTATCTACCTGCTTCTGTTGGACTGAGAATCGTGCTTCTATATTGTCTTGAAACTTGAGCTGACTCTCTTCCGCCCGCTTCTCGGCCCGTTCATAGCGAGCCTCGTCCCTTTGTTGGTTTGCCTCCAACATCTGCAACATTCGTTGGACGGGATCGATGCTTGGCACGGCTCGTTGGCTCTTTGAACTTCCCGAAGTATCCGAACTACTTTCTTGGCCTTGCATTTCGTCCGGAGTTTGCGCTGCAGATTGCGCTGGAGCCATTCCTTCAAAAGAAGGTAAATTACATTAGGATCATAATGTATTATGGACTTATTGCATGAACGTATCTCATTTTGGCCTAGCGAGTTCAAGAGTTCGCACAGGGATTTGATCGTTAAAGGAACTTTTCCAGCATGAAGTCTAAGGAACTTTGAATCTGTGCTCTGATACCACTATGTCACGCCCCGAGGCGTCCCCCGAGTCGCGACCGCCTTGCGGGCCTGGAGTTGCGCCCGCACAAGGCATTAATGATTTGCATAGCAAGCACATATTCAGTGTACGCAGATAAATTGAAACACAGATTTGAAACATAGAAAAGTTCTCTTTATTGATAATGAACATCTATTATAAACTCTTGAACGAGTTAGCTAATATGCCGAACGGCTTACAAAGAGATGACTCAAAATGAGATAGCAGTCCTGTACATTACATCCCTTTATAAACTCAAAATGATAAAGACCTCCAGGCTGGAGGATCGCTTTGCCACGGAGCTGCATTTGTGTATGAAGAGTTGCAGGCTCCTGACTCCAAAATGCTTCGGGGGCGCGGTGAAGATGCGCCAACAGCTGGACTGGATCGGGTAGACGACTTCGGCTCCTCGCTCGGTTCGCCTTGGTGCGGAGAACCTGTTTCAACGAGGGTCAGCATATCGAAACATGCTGGTGAAGGCGAGCTAGCCTGACTATACCAATCAACACCTTGTTTAGTGAAGCATGCATATTTTTGTGGGTTTCTATCTTGCTTTAGTTCATTTACAAGTAAGCAGCATATTGAATTTACTGAAATGAACGTGCCACCGTTAGGTGGATTTTACCTGACTGTCTAAATTACCTGCACAATACTTACCATGCCTTCCCTGCCACGGAGACACAAGTTAGTATGCAACAGGTTTAAATATACAAGAGATCACTTGGCGTGATGCCACAATGGACAATAGTCACTGGCAGGAATGGTATGCAGCGAATGAACAAGGAGCGCTACATGTCACTCCGTCCAGCACAATGGACTATACAATAGAGATTCCGTCCGGACCGGATCGGTGCCAGTGCCCCAGCGACCGTCCGCAGGAACCAATGACCTTGTGCACAAGTTGTCCGTGATCGAACAATATGTTTACTTAGTTAACAGTTCATGCTTTTTGAGGCAACTAGAGTACAAGACAAGCAATATACAAGACAAGCAATGATTTTTCCCAAGCGAACAAGCATGCATTTAAGTATCCGTTCGTGAAGTTTATTGACAAGCATATAACCAAGTCTATTCTCTTTTATCTTGGTTTCTTTTATTATTACTTGGTATCGTTTGATCGGGGCAAAGGAGAATGCAGATTATTAGCTGTGAAGCTTGGAAGCAGGGCTAGCTAATCGGGTTGGTAGCCACTCACTTAGATTTTGGAAAGAAGAAGGAAAGAGGCGCTTCACGACTCCGCTCGCAAGCCACCTACTGCTCGTTCACCTGCACACGAACAGCTCGATTAATCCTTCTTCCTCTCTTTCCAAGTCTCGGAATAGAAGTGCAAGTCAATGAACGAAAACAATGAAAACCATCGAAACCGTTCAAGGAAAACAAGCAAATCCCAAAACCAACTCAAAGCACGAAAGCAACAAGCGACATCGAAAACCGAGGCAATAAAAGATAGCAGCGGAGAGGTCCCTCCTGACTCTGCCGCTAAGCCGATCCCGGGGCGCATTCCACTGAATATGGGAATCGATTCCGAAGAAACAAATCCATAACGAGGACGAGTTCTTAATTCAATCTATCCCGATCGAACGATACCGTCTTGTGTTTCTTAGCCGCGATCTCCGCACCGGAAGAACGGGGCGCTACAATCACCACTGTGCAATACAGGTTGTCCGTGACATGCAGACACCAAGTAGGTATGACGAGAGGATCGAACATTCTCGCCCCACCAAGTGATCCTAGACTCGTTTCGCCAATAATCCAACCAACACATCCATAACCATTCTTCCAACATATAGCCCAAGGCACCATTCACAAGTTATTTCCATAGGCACAATGCCTCTTCTCAACACAGTATTTCCAATGGTGCAACACCCATGCTCAAAGCTAACCCATGGCACAATGTCGTTTCAGTGGCACAATGCCCCATTCGTGGCACGATGCCCCATCAAGCGGCACAACACCCTCGCCGATGCAGTTGTTCGATTTTGAACCATAACTGCTCGCTTTGCAAGACAAAGCGACCAAGTGATACCCGTGCACGGATGCACGCTCGCTCGCCCAAATCTCAATGTTCCCAATCTCTCAATGCATCATTCCAACTGTCCAAGCATAATCCCAATTATCCAACCAACTGCCTCAAATGTAATATTCCAACTCTAGCTCCAACTATCTAACGCACAAACCAAATCAAGCCACAATCCTACCAAACCAATGGCGTACACTCTATGCACGCCTCAGTGTAGTGATTTCCAATGTTTCAGCCCAAGTGTTCAAGCCATTTACGTGTTTTCCATATTATTAGGCATGGAGTAGAGGAGAAGGGAAAGAGCCCACTCATAATGATTGATCCCGTTAGGCATCCTGTCCTGTCGATACGGCCAATCCCTTGAACCCGTGGTCCGATGCAAGCGCGATCTACTCAACTGGTATGACCGTGCGAGCAGGCCGTGCTCTACAAATTATCCGACCGATCGGACTAAGGAAGATGGCATTATCATTCCAACTCAGCTATCTCAGTACTGCTCTGAACGAACACCTGATTTCCATCGAACCCGCTAGCCATCTGCACATGAAATAACTCAATCAATACTTATTCCCAAAATCTAACAAATTAAATGGAACCAGCATTTGTTTTATTCAATCCGACTCAGCGTAACGCACCGTGCGGTTGCGGGCGTTACAGGTGCCTTAAAAATTTTGGACCCACGGGACACCAAAATTGGAACACGGCTTTAAGAAAATTTGCATAAGTATATATATTGTTGCTTTACTTCTTCTGTTTCATCTCATGCATTGTATGATAGTTGAATTATTCTCGCATTTGCATGATCTGGGACAACTTGTGCACAAGATTTGGCATTTTCTCGAAACGGTATTTCGGGGCACTGGAACAGTATCGATCTAGGAGGAAATATTTAATCGTGCTAGTCACGATGCATTGCAGGACCTTCAGCAGCACCTGCTACCCGGGCTGACAGGACGGGCCGCAATGCCTTGGATAAGTCCTCATGGTGTCGATCGCACCAATGACCACATATATATAGAACACATGCTAATTTATTGTCTTATGCAGATGGTAAGTATACTTGTATTTCGGTGCAGAGAATGTGAGCATCGGTTGAGTAAGCGACCGATGTGTTATATGGGTTCAACGTTATTTGTTCCTCTAAAATCATGCAACTGATATGAACTGAATTCACTTAGTTCTTAATAGTAAGATCTTTTTAATGCATGCTTTCCCCTAATAATCAAGTATTGATTTAGGCGAGTGAGTTCTCCCGCTCACCAGTACAAGCTGAGTACTGACCCACATTATGGGCAAATATTTCAGGTACTCAAGGTGTGCAACGCTAGTGGATAGACGATAAGGCGTTTGAAGCTCTTCTATTTTTAAGTATAGTTGAAGCCAGTTCATTTTGGAGGCGTAGATTTTCAATCTATACAATGGCGTAATGTACGGACGACAAAGCTTATATGATGTAGCTCGCCCTACCGTTTAAGTTTTCTTTTGTAATACAAATCAAGTAGCCAAGAGACGCATCTAATGTAAACTCTTTGTAAATTACTCTGAATTATCCATGAAAAGCATATTTTTTTTCCTATACTTTGTGTTCAACTATCTGTGAATATATTTTCTAACTTGTGTTTCAAATGTATTCCTATCACTGCACGTTCTTGCCTTGTGCGGGCGCAACTCCAGGCTCACACGGCATCACGCCCAAGCGAGGACATTCGGTTCCGCAAAAAAACAAGCGAGGACGATCGAACCTTGCGGGATCGGGGTGTGACATTACTGACGCTTGCCCTTAGTTCTGTGGCAGAATCTGGCCCTGGCCTACTACTGGATCTGCTGGGGTTATCGGTGCAACGGAACCCTCGGAAGGAGGAGCAGGTGGGGTGTCCCCGAGGATAAGGACACAAGGATATCAATAAGAGACGAGAATGGAACAATCATGTCAAGCAAGTTTGAAGTACAAGGAAAGCGAGAGGTGCATGTTGCAAGTGAAGTTCAATCAAAGATTATAGAGGATTGAGATTCTAACAAGAAGAGTCCCCCCACAAGTCTGGAAAATTGATCTGCATGGTCCACCACTAAAACCTTATCACGTCCCACTCCCAGAATACTGGATAAATACTAGTATTAACATGGTCAATCGTACCTTGAAGAATATCGAAGTAAGCGACAATGTTTTAAGGTTGTCTAGAAGACATATGGGTGAACTATAGAATGCTATGATGTCAGTCCTAAGGCCAAAAAATTCTAGTATCTCAATCAATCAACACAAGTACAAGAGTATATCATATATGAAAGTAAAAAAGATGTCCCAAATTACATACTACATATGATCATAAATCTAGTGAATACAAAATGTTGCACTGGCAGAGTATAATTATACATGATCAAATATATCAGCCATGGTATAATATATACATCATGTTGACCGAAGTCAGAGAAGTGATCTCAAAATAAGGGGCTAACACTGCCTCTTGCTAAAATACTACAAAATAAAATAATCAAGGCGAGGGGTGGAAGAAGGAAACCCACTCGCGAGCTTCGGTCGCAGTCCTACGAGTAAGAGTCATCTTGCTGGAAGTGCGGTGGATCCTGGTTCTCCTCGGGATAATCTGGTCATACAAAACCAGTGGAGTCAGAACCCCAAGCAACAAGTACCACAAAGGAGCTCAAGGTGATAGACCAAACATATTATTACATTAGCAAAAAAGAGACATATACGAATAAATGAAGGTCGAGACTTGTACGACACCAATGTACTTGTCTCAAAATATAATACTGGAAGAACTGAAAACAAGTGTTATAAGGAAAGAAAGACGACGAGTGGCAATAGAGCATAGGAACTACTCTGGATTGGGCCTATAACCCTTAAACCAAACAAGGACCAGGGTTGCGGACCTTCACCCGAGCAGAACTTAGCACCCTAACCACGCCGAAAGAAAATAAACTAGAAGAGCGAGCTATAATGAAAGGTACATCATTCATCGCACGACCAAACAGCTCTACGGCTTGCTATAATTAACTAATTAGGGTTATCACAAACCTAATTACTAACAAATGCATGCTTTGAAGAATATCGCTACCACCGGCACTGCAGTTAATCCGGATGGCCAAGGGTACGCTTGTCGACTAAACTTAAATGCACATTCAACATTACTACAACATAATTAGTTACTTGTCATAAACAGAAATTTGAGCTTGTAAGCATAAACTAAAGCTTGTGAACATAAACTTAAACTTGTGGATCATAAACTTGTCTTATAAACATAAAATTGTCTTGTAATGTGCCGCAGCATGCGTAAACTTGATCAGTCATGGAGCCATTGCCTAGCAGGGTGATTCCATGCTGCATGGGACCCTTGAAGATCGGGGTAGCCGGTAGCGCAATATTCTTCTCTCCCAATGACCTAGGTGAATCTTATTTTGTTTAATCATTTCTAAATTATTTCAAGTTCTCGAGTCGTGGACACTCAAAAACTTTCTAGAATGACGAGTCACGAGTACGAGCTTTTCATGAGTTATTGTATCCCCGGCACGCGATACATGAGACAATACTTATGCTCGATTGCCCGATGCCAAAATACAATGAATTATCATACACAAATATTTTTACGGTGTCGTGAGAATCAAAATCACGTGTTAATATAGGGAAGCACAACACCCAACTATGCTCCAATACTCAACTGGGCTAAAAAGTTTATGCATTTAGAAAAAATGATACATTATAGTAAATTGAGGATAACTGTCACATATGAACTCCAAATGAGATGATTTAAAAAAAAAAAAATAGAGATCTACAACTTTCATGTTTTGAGTTTTACGAAATTCTAGCAAAAAAAATAGCTTAAATGGACAAAAACAGGTGTTTTGGTCACCATGCGCACATCGCACTGCACGCGGCGTGAATTTTGTGCTCGGCGCACTGCTGCGGCAAGAAAATTCATGCACGGCAAAGATATGCGCGTCCACTGCTGCAGCATGAAACTTCATGCACGACGCACTCTGCGAAATAAAAATTCATGTGCGGTGCACTGCGCGCGACAAAAAGTGATGTGCGACACATCAATGCGCTGGGCATTGCTGCGGCATGAAACTTCATGCACGGCGCACAACTGCCGCATGAAATTTTATGTTCGTCGCACTGTTGCGCGGCACTGTTCATCGTCCCTGCCAGACAGGTCCGAGAACAAAGCTCCAGAATTTATTTTGGCCATAAAAACTTCAATTTAACTCCAAATTAAGCGATTCAAAAGCCAAAATGCTCGAAATGGAAAGCACCATCAAATAAAATAAATAGTTTAAGAAAAAATAAATTTTAATAGATCAAACCAAGAAAAAATTCATGGAACCCATATAAAAGCCTAAGTTAAATCTCAGATCTACGCAAATTTATACATCAAAATCCAAAACTCCAAGAACTAAATATGATCAGCAACTCAAAGAGAACATTTTTCATCAAATATATTTTAAAAGCAACATATATATAAAAAAATCCAAAAATCAGGGCTTCACCATTGAGCAAGATGTACTTGCCTTGGGTGGCTTCTAGCCTCTACCTCTCACGGTTCAAGTCAGAGCAACTTGTCCCTAAGGTTAGGGTTTGGCTAGAGGAGCTTGAAGGAGAAGAGGAAGAAGGAAGCAAGAAGAGTGAAATAAGAAAATGAGTGAGGAGAGAAAAATACTCATATATACACTAAGAGGAGAAAAAGATGGTTTACTCATGGGTCTAATCAAATGAGTCGACCCAGGTGTCCATTCTACATACAGATCCTAAACCGGATCTATGGCAATGCCAATGGATATTCTACTGGTCTTGGGTAGTCTCTCTCAACAACAAGAAAACTAACAATAAATACAATGGCAGGAACCAACACTGAGAAATAAAGCAAGAATATATTTTCAGAAAAAAAATTTAATTCTTAAAATTCAAGAAACATCAAATCTGGAATCGGGTGTGACATGCATGCATGTTTATTAACATTCTTTAATTATCCCGCCGCTCAGTTAATGTTGAGTTAATTAAGGATGTGTAGAAAACGTCCTTCAGAATGACATTTTTCACACATAATTGTTAAAAAAATGTCTTTCCGAAGAACGTTTTTGTAACAATTGTAGGAAAGAAATTAAAATTAAAATTAAAATTATTCCGTTGCCAAAACTTGAACCCGTGACTATAGTGAGAGCCAAGAATCCTAACCAACTAGACTACAATGGATTGCTGATGGGTTTAGATTCGAGCCTTAAATATTTTGTACTATAAATATATTTTTTCAATTAATATTAAAAATAAAATGTCTAGCGGAATGACGTTTTTTGTGCAATATCATCCAATATATGCCCTTTCCATAGGACGTTTTTTATGATTGTAAATTAGTACGTCCTTTCAAATAGCGTTTTGGTTTCAAAATACAATTTGACAAAATTTTGTGATGTGGAAACAATATTATCAAACTTCTATGTTGTTATTGCAAACTTTTGGGTTTTTTTTTTTTTTTGAGATATCCGACACAACGTTCGAAATTTTGTGCACGTTATTCCCAAATGATTTGGATCTACTGTTCCCAACTCATTTCAACTAAATAGATGAAAATAATAATACGCGTTCGTGATTCGATCTACCAATTTTTTACCATCTAACTAGAATCTTATCTCTCTTTTCTATAATCGGTCACTCGAGTTGGATCTGGTTCCGTGCTTGTATTGACATTTACATTGCGTTGTATTAGCACAGTTGAGAACAATTCCAAACTCCAAATATTACGTTGAACACCAAAACTAAAGTTCAGTACTTGTCAGATGTTATAATACCATCCAAGGATATATCAGCACAGTTACCAACACAGTAAGGAGCAAAATAATCGTCAAAAATCCGTATTTGCCGACATCTTCTTCTTTCCTTTTTCTTTTTTTCGAATTTCAACCAAAAGATGCTGCAACAACATTTTCGTCAGACAAAGGACACCGGAACACAGAACATACGTAATAGTATAAAAGCTGAAGTTGGAATAATGTGAGTATAATCAAACTAATGATCAAAATATGAGCAACTCCCAACATCGAATCAAATCGGACCATGCTCACCTCTAAGTTGGATAAACATGGTCTGAATTGATTCGATTGAGCCAACTCGAACTAGATTGGATCATTTGAACCAATGAAACTGGACTTGTTCAACCTGTTAATCTCGGTTCAATTTTTCTATTTGGCTCTATATATCAAATAAATTATTCTAAAACAAATCAGATTTTTTTTTTTTAAAATTTCAATCCTAAATAGATAAAATGTCATAAACTTGTTTAAGGCATGATCAAATCGTTCAATAACAAAAATGTCATAATCCAGTATGAGTTCAATATAAAACTTATGATGAATCGTTAATGACCAATCATAGTTTTAAGCTGATAAATTCATTTTACTATACTCAGTTCAGTTAAATTCCAAACGAACTTTTAGTTTATAAATTTCAAACGGGATCAAAAAACAAAAAAAAAAAAAAAAAGCTATTATAGAACCATATCAGATCGTATTGTGAGCATAGAAGAATCAATCAGGCCCAACCTGGCTCTTACTTTTGGGGACAGCTTAATTTCAACTTAATCCCTCAACTATTCAAGTTTTTCAATTTAATATCCTAAATTTTAATATCAAACTACTCACTACTGTCGACTATTGAATATTTTCATATCGATACTTTCCATCGGTCAGGAATTAATTTTTCTGTTTTAAAAAAAATAAATAATATTTTTTGACCAAATTATCCTCCCTCATCCCCTTGGAATATTTAAAATGATCACGAATGTGGAAATATTTTAATGATTTAACATTTTAGGATATTAAGTTATACAATTATAGTTGAAAGTTATCTAATATTTAAATTTAGAATATTAAGCTAAAAAATTTGAATAGTTAAGGGTGTCAAGTTGAAATAAGCCCTTTATTTTAATTGGTTCGATTTTCTTTCGGGTTCTTGCACGCACATCCTGACGTATATATTGACCATATCATGTTCTCGTTGTCCCTACTTTTGTATTTTTTTTTCCGAGTTGATTTATGTTCATCCGCCAAAACTAAGATGTATGTTCATCCTCCAATCAAATGTTGCCACGTGTCAAAATAGAAGTCAAAATCACTTTGAAATGTTCACAAAATAACTTCCAAAGTGGTTTTAGGTTGCATAAAAATATCACGTGGCAATACTTGATTAGAGAATGAACATATATCGTAGTTTTGGTGGATAAACAAAAATATACTCATTTTTCCTTCATTTGAGGCTATATGTATGTCATCTTCTGGGGAAGACGTCTAATTCTAAAACTATTTATGTACAACTCCCAACTTGTTATATATTACAAATATTTGTCCCTTTTTCAATTTCAGCCAACTTAAGCATGAGCTTTCCCCACTTTTGAGGTGCTGCGTTCGGTTTATATAGTAATAGAAACAAACGGAGTGTTCCCCCCCCCCCCCCCCCCCCCCCCTCCCCATCCCCACTTTCACTCGTTTCCATTTTTGAAGTATCCGATGCTTTCTCATGAATATGACCCATCACAGGGACATTGGTCTAGACAAATATGTTGTCAAACTCGCAAAAGAGGAACAAAAATAAATAAAATAACACAAAAAATTACACATGAGAATATCCTTATGCCTCTTTTTTTGGTTCGCCAAAGAAGAAGAAGAAGGGGGAATTCAATTCTTTGATATATATTTTTTCTTTTTAATAAAATTATAATTTCTATCAAAATTTTTTTTTCCGGATGTTTGATTAGGCTCGAAAAATTGAAAAAAAAAAATTTGAATCCTTGAAGTGAATAGAAAAACTCTTTTTCCTATATATTTCATTTATTTGAGAATTATTTTAATTTTTTGCACATTTATTCTATTTTTTTTTGTTTTGAAATTTATTTTATTTTTTTGCTCATTTCCTTTGAAATCTAAACACAAAACAATGAATGACTTAACATTTTCCAACATCAATACTTCTTTAGCAATATGTTGAAATCTAATACAAAAGTACTATTTGTCATCCAAATTTTTTTTGTGATATCATCTCTCATTATATGACAGCTGAAATAATAAATGACATGACAAATTTTAAAACTAAAATTAAAATTAGAATTTTTGGGTAATTAATTTTTTTTGTTAAAAACTGTCATGTAAGTTGTCATGTCAGATGCCACATAATTGGAGATGACATAACCAAAACAATATTTGGGAGACACATAGCAAAATTGAATCTAATATGGTTTAATGACTCGTTTAGTACGCACAGAAAGAAAATAAAATCAATTCTTTGCTCTCTTTTTTCATTTAGTAATTTGTAATTCCAATTAATTTGTCTTTCCGGATTTGGAAATGTCAAAATATTGGGGTGGAAAAGTGAATTTTTGGATGGGTGGGTGGAATCATGTTTGATTTAGGTTACAAAATATATTTTCAAAAATTAAGAATATTCGGATAAATAATTTATCCAAAAAATATGGAAATACTATCACGTAATAATATGTGGTTATATTTTTATTTTTTTTTTGCTCGAACACTTTTTTTGTCGTCGTTTCTTTTATACTTATTTCATTTATTTATTATTTTTCATTTTTATCCTTTTTGTTTCAAAATATTTTTGTTTTTTATCCAGTTTTTTCATTTTTTTCCATTTTCAGGATTTTCCCCCTTTTTTGGTTTTTTTTTATTTTTTAAAGAATTCTTATGCCATTTTCAGATTTTTATCATTTTTCAATATTTTAATATTATTTTTTGGTTTTTTTTTTTATTTTTTTTGTCATTTTTTCCCAGTTTTTAATATTTTTATTTTTTATTTTTTTCAGGAATATTTATTTTGTCACCAAATATAGGAATATAATTTTTCAAATAAATTAATTACTTAAAATTTAATTTATAGAAATATAAATTTTTTTGCTTTATAGTATTTCGCATAACCCCCTCCCCCTCCAGATTAAGGGTGAGCATTCGGTTTATTCAGTTTCAATTGAACCGAAATAGTCAAACTCAAATAAACCGAAATTATAAAAGTCCAAAATCGAAACCGAACCAAAATTAGCCAAAACCAAAACTGAACTGAATAAGCTATTCCGTTATTCGGTTGGTCTATTGCTATTGTTTAATAAATCGGACCCAAAGATAGAATTGTGGTTAAATTATATTAAAGATTATAATTTTATATACACATTTGTTATATTTCAAAGTTGTGTCACCATATACATCGAATTGTTATTTTTAAAATATACATATTTTTATTACAAAATATGTATAGATTTAGAATATTTATAAAATTTGCATAAATTTTATTCGATTTTTGATTTTAGACCGAAACCGAATAATTTTTTTTAGTATTTTCAAAACCGAAATCGAACCAATTTTTTTAAAAACTGAACCGAACCTCTTATTCGGTTCGGATCGTTTCTATTTTCGGTCCAAAATCGAATAATGCTCATCCCTACTGCAGATGATTGTTGTTGTTTTTGCATGATATGTGTTTTTTAACTGTAAGTTTGAAATTATTGTCTTAATAACTTTTTACTGAATTCTCAACTAGTCCTGGGTCCCTTGTCCTCGTCACCAAGGTATATACTCGAATCCAAATTCTCTTCATTTCATTGAATGGAAGGAGGGGGACAAAGCTAAACCATGGCTCGAGGGAACTAAGACTCCTAACTGTTGGGAACTTCAAAAATTTCTAAAGAATAACTCTCATTTCGAGAATATGCTTATCATTAATTAAATTTTGATTATATCCCGTGGAGAATTTCGATACTATGGTTAGTGACAAGTTCATTGTTCTTACTATAGGACTTCGTTTTATATTGTACTAAAAATAGGGCACGTATTTTTTTTCTGTATTTTTTTTAGATGTATATTTTTATGACAAATTTAATTTAAAATATTTTAAAATAAATTTATTTTTGAAATGGTGAATATTAACTTTTTGTAGTTAGAAGATGCATAATTATTAGTGAATAGTAATTGTGTTAATAGGAAGGTGTATAAAAAAAAAAAGAAAGTGTATAATTTACAGATATTATTTTTCGTTAATTTAATTATATTTTAATATATATAAGGCTGGAAAAAAAAACTTTTTGAACATAAAATCTATACGGTGAAATGTAAAACTTTGGTATTTTATACGAGATAAAACTTTGGATGAATTACAAGTGACAACTTGATACCCTCAACAATTTTACTTTTTGAACTTGATATCCTAAACTTTGATATACATCAATTTGATACACTAAAGAAATAATAAAATTATTCCCGCTCATTCCTCCTGCACCCCCTCCTCCCCGTTGTTGCTGCTGTCGCTACTCACGCGAAAAGAAATGAGGAGGGGGGGGGGAGGGAGGGAAGGGGAGGATATTTTCATTTTTTTATATATATTTTTGAGTATGGAATTGCAAATATTCAATAGTTGATTGTACAAGTTATGGAATAAAAAAAATTAGAATATCTTCCATCTTCCTTAATAAGCGGCTTCTAGACGACTCAAAAGTGAGCCATCTAAGCCGTATATAAATACTCAACAAATTAAGTTAAAAATAATAATAATTACGGAAGATAAATAACACCTTAAAGCAGCTTCCATCTTATCCATCAAAATCGTTAATAAATACTCAACAAATTTAATTAGCAAAAAAAACTAGCGGGAGATTAAAAAAATCTAAAACAAACTTCTTTCTCGTTATCCGTAATCCACTCTTTTCTTCCTTAATAAATTATAATTAAAATATTTTTAAATATTTAATTTTTTTATAATAATATTATAAAAAAATTACGTGCAACGCACGTACATTTACTAGTTAAGTTTAACAGTAATGCTACAGTTACAACCAAATGCTTACAACCCTCTTACAATCTTATACGTGACTGACTTCCATTGGGGGAGGGGCCCTGACAGGTGGGACCTGATGGGATCCATATCGCACGGGGGATTAGAGGGGAGGTGGGACCGGGTCCGGGTGGGATCCATATGAGCAGGTACGGTATACGAGTGCTACAGCTACGGAGAAGAAGTAGAGCCAAGGTGCTGTTAAGCCGTAGAGGGGAGGGGTTAGAGGGGTGATGGGACCGGGTGAAGCACATATGTGGAGAGAGAGAGAGAGAGAGAGAGAGAGAGAGAGAGAGAAAAGGAGGGTGGGGTGGGGGATGGGGGGGGGGGGGGGGGGTGGGTGGGTGGGTTGTAAACCTTTGGTAGTAAACTTAGTATTATTGTAAGTTTAAAAACAGAGAGGTTGTAAACCTTTGCTTACAACCTTCTTACAACCCTCTCATTCTCCTGCTATGTGGATCACTTTCGGCTCCACCTCTCTCCCAATGAACGATCGTTACATTGCATTCCGGTCACGTGATGACCATTCGAACAGCCACCGAATTCTACCTTTCCCTCTCCTTCATTGGACAGCCGCCATGTGGCCGTTGTAAGATGGTTGTCGGCATTTGATTGTAGTCATAGCATAGCCCACAGTGGAAGGTATCAATTTACAGTTCAGCCTAAAACTTTTGTAAGGTTCCACACAATTACTCAAAGTAAGCTTGAGAAAAATACTATTTCAACAACGGTCACGGCTTCGAACATGGCTCACTGACATATGGGCCATGAATGCACAACTGGGCCCCATGCTCTAGTATCAAATTAAGAAGCTCAGCAGGAGCGACACAACAAAACACAACACATCCCTCTTTCCTCTTCTTCTTATCATTCCATCACACACACACTCTCTCTCTCTCTCTCTCTCCCTCTAACAATGAAGACCACCAGGATGCCGGGCATCTTGTGCCGGTCTCAGGCCTCGACCGCCGTGTGCCGGTCGCACGCGTCGACTGCCACGTGCGTCCCTGCCGACGCTCACGCGGCCATTGCGCCAGCAACTACTAGGCGCCAGTACCATCAGTACCACCACGACCGGGTCAAGTACACCCGTCTCATCGAGTCGCGCCGGTTCAGCTCCAGCGGCGGTGACCGGTACCGAGCTGTCACCCTCCCCATGGTCACCAAGAGGGAGCGGGCCCCACCGACAAAGCCCAGTACTACCACCACCACCACTCTCCCTGCACCAGCAGCTCCCTCCACCGATGATAACGGTGCTAGCACCATTTTTCAGGTCAGGCCCAAAGAACAAACACTAGCAATATATGTACAAATTCATGTTGGCTTTCATGCCTCTATGCTCATGGCAGCAGATTCAAAGTGACTAATTCCTTGAATGTGCTTGAAACGAGTTATGTGTATAATTAATTAGTATACATTAATTCTACTGCACCAGTTAACTTAGTGCAATACACGGCGACACAGACACAGACACTTATTCTGTTACGTAGGCAATGCAGTGTATGCTTTTCAATTTTATGACTGTCCAATTCCTTTGTGGGGTTTCATCATTCAATATTGTTGGCTAGGTGGTGGTTATGAGGGTTTCCATCCATTGTCAAGGATGTGCAGGCAAAGTGAGGAAGCACATATCCAAAATGGAAGGTCAGATTTATTTATTTAGTATTATTATATACATGTCTATTGCACTTATTTTAGACTAGAAATATTTTGACTTTGGATATCAATAAGTTAACAAAATTTAAATTTAGATCTTCATAATATACATATTTATTGTTTGAGTCTTGGACATCCGAATAATTGTCATATTTCGGCTTATTCGAACCCAAATGCAAACACTAATTTTGTGTCCAAAATTCAAACACTAATTTTGTGTATTATGGAGACCAAAATGTAATTTCTTGACTTATTCGAGACTAAAAGTCTAAATATCCCTTTAGACTACTTGGAAAGAACAACAGTAAACTTTTAATTTCTTTTAATATTTGAGGAAAAACAGAGTCTTTTAATTTTTTAAATCTTAGAAAGGACGAACAACAATTTCTTTTATTATTATTTTCTACACGTAATTACTTAAATCTAATTTTTGACTTTCGTCCCACTTATTTATATGAATTTGTACTTACATCCCACTTTTTGTGTTTATTAGACTTACATTCAACTTTTTGTCGTATTTGTTTTCTATGACAAAAAGTGAGATGTAAGTGTAATAAACATAAAAATATATAATGTAAGTACGAATTTATATTAATAAGCGGGACGAAAGTAAAAATATTCACTAATTTTAATTAGTAAACATATATAAGAATATTTTATGGAAAAATTTTTTTTACCGTGAACACTCAACATTTTTTACTATATAGTAGTATTATAGTTATGTTATTAATATTATTATTATTATTATTATTTTGTGATTTTGTTTTATAGAAAATGAGTAGCTCATTATCTAAATGGAAATGGCAGGAGTGACCTCCTTCAGCATTGATCTCGAGTCCAAGAGGGTCACTGTGATGGGCCATGTCTCCCCTGTAGGAGTACTGGAGAGCATCTCCAAAGTGAAGAAGGCTGAGTTCTGGACTCCCTGCTGAGTTGCTGCCTGCCTTTAGCTAGGGAGGGCTGCTTCTTTTTTTTATGTGGGGGACCCTACATTTGAAGGGTCAAAAAGTGTTCCAAGAAAGAGAAGAGGGAAGAAGGGAGTACTCATAGAGTGTGGGAGAGTTATTGCCTACATATATTGTGTTTCTATTAATATATAGGTCATGTATTTGAAGTGAGTTTTTAGTAGTGATTCTCTTTCTCTTTGTTGCGCATTTCGACAATATTGGCATTACTAACCAACCCCCTCCTTCCTTCCTTCCTTCCTTCCTTCATGGATCAAGAATGTGATTCCCCTTAGGACCAGAGGAGCTGGTTCCACTGAAACTAGGCTCGTCATTATCACTGCGACGTCGACTGCGAGATGTGAATTCAATTCCATCTTAACTTCAACTAATAAAGGTCTTCAACCCATAGCGTTGCGTCCAGGACCACTTCCGGAAGTAGGTGTTCAAGTTTATTGGACCGCACAATTATTTTCTCATTATGGATCCAACGGGTGGAGAAAGCTTGGGTGGCGTTAATGTCGACCTGTCGATTTCGGACATGTAGAGGAGGGGTTTCCTCCGGTGTTTTTAAAATCGCAAAACCGGTTGAACCGGTAACATTTTCGGCCCGATTCGGTATTGATCTGCTGTTTTTTTAAAATTTTAATTATAAATAAATATTTTTGTAAAAATCATTGTCCATAAGAGGTTAAACTTGGATCACTTAGATTAATCCGGTGGCAGTAGTTGAACCACTGGTTGAACCAACTTGCTGAACCGGTTCGACCCAACCCAATATCTTGGCCGGATCGATCTCTGGTTCGATTTTTAAAACACTGATTTCATCTATCATCTTAAGATGACGTCAGAACGAAGGTTTAATATTCCTAGACATCTATTTTACAGCCAACGAATTTTTATTTTTATTTTGTCCACAGGTTTGAAAATATTAATTTGCTTAATTTTTCAAAAAAAAAATATTAATTTAATGATGCTATTGTTACTTAAATTCAGCTATCGTCCAAAAAAATAAATTATAATTAATGCACCCGATCGACATTCCAAGAAAAATAAAACATATTTACAAATAAATTTTTGAATTTTTTTTTCTACGTCCGACGGAAAAATTGAAGCCTCTAAAACTTGAACCAAACAACGCCTAAGTATTTAAACATGATATGGAAGGTCGAGAGGCACACAGCTATAAAGAGTGTTTATTATCTAAAAATGATATTAGTTTAGTTTATATGAAATGGACATAATAACCATGTGTTACAGCACCATACTTATGTTGTATATATAGAGTAGATATACTCTTTATTTTACAAACATAATTCTTCCATCATTGGAGCAGAATAAAAGTCAGAACTCTCTCATACAAAATCTAATGAAAAAGTTAAGGCACATGGTTTCTAGTTTCAATGCGACAAAGTTTACGTAGTTTTCTTTGCTAAACGGGTATTACGGACAACGCAGATACGAACGAATTATAAAGCTCAATATAATTATAAGGAAACCATAAAGATTTGGAATAACTATAACATGAGAGTTCAATGTACACAAACATTTTAACCTCAATGATACAAAACTAGACAAAGCAAGAGAAACTCTTTTAAGTGCAGTCAGGGCTGGTCCTGGGGACGAGACTTCAGATTTGGACAACCTCTTCTACTTAGGACAACCTTCCAGACAGATGCGGATGTACGTTAAGTGCACTGGGCCCAGACTTCCAGTGAAAAAAATTCAAATTTTTTTTTGGTTATCCGGAACAGTTAGACGTGCCCTATTTCTCTTTTTACACATCCAGATATGGAACCCCCTCTTCCTCTCTCTACACATCCCAACATCTCCTCTTCTTTCAAAACAAAACCAAAAGCTATTGTGTGTTGCTGCATCCCTCTTCTTTTTTCTTTTGTCATCCGCTTACCCCCTCCCCCCAACCCAGAAAAAAAAGAAGAAGAAGAAGAACTGTAACCTGCCGGAGGCGGAGGAGTGGAGGACGGAGGTCACGGAGCTGCTGCGGAAGAAATGTTGACGTCGAAACAACAACCTATATTTGTAAAAGTAAATTTTAAAATCAAATTAGGTCAAAATGATTTTAGGTCAAAACTAAAACCAAGTTTCTATTTCTGTGATGTGAATTAAACTTATGAGTTTGCGAAGTCCTTTAGTTTGGGGTTGTTTGGGGTGGTCTGTATACTGTATGTTCAATTTTTAGTTCTGCACTTTGTTCCTATATGTTCAATTTTCGGGGACGTTGTCTCCGAATTTCCTTATGATTGTGTCTTCGGTAGAATGTAATCTTGGATACGTCACTGCCCCTAGGTCCAGCATGACCTGCAAGAGGTCGGAGTTGTGGGTAACCTCTGAGAACATAAAGAAGTACCTCACAAGAGGCCGGATAAGGGGACAACAAAAATTATCAGCTCCGACTAGGACAACCTAACCCTCCGGACCGATCTTGCTTACAGTGATCAGTGAAAATATTCAAACGGGGTCATAAGACAGCAATATTTACTAAATCTTCAAAAGTAATCAACAGAAGTAATTATCAGATCAGATGAACTAATATGCAATGATCGAAAGATGCTTTCGACATTCATAACAGTCATAACTCATAAATGGGAAATACTTCCTATAGACCTAATCAAGTTCCAGAGGTTCAGAGTTTAAACATGGGTTCAATCACAACCTTAGATTAGGGATACCAGAAATGAGCCATTGGGACATGAATGCTCCAGTGGATGATGCTATCTGACAGCTTTCCTTTGGCCTAACTTTCCATGAACTTATTGCTTGCTGTGGAGGACCTGGAACTGACAAAAACAGTGCAGCTTTGGACTGCCTGCTAGTAAAACCCCATCCCCACCCTCCCTTCACTGCAGCATGCCTTTGAGCAGAGGTTCCTTCTCTCCTCTCCCTACTTGGTTTGGTAAATTAGCACATCAAGTGAGGCCTTTGCCAGACTGATCGGATCAGGGACGGATCCAGAAATATAAATTGGGATAAACTAGAGTGGATTGGAGTAGGCTAGATGTAGACTAGCTCCTAAGAAAAATCAAAAATAGAAAAAACTATATGAAAAAGAAGGAGAAGAAAAAAATTCGGGGTGGGCTGGAGGCCACCCCACTTAACACTTGGATCCGTCCCAGGATCGAGTCACTCGCTACTTGTTGAAATGTTTTCTCCATATGCAGGACTGGATCCGGAATAAGCTAGACAAGACTTCAGACTTGGACAGCCCTATCTGCTTAGGACAAATTTTCATGACCAGCAAGACCTACAAGAGATCCCATGACGTATACAAGTGTCTCAGAAGAGGCCGGATCAAGGGACAACCAAAATTAGATCCGACTAAAGCAATCCAATCTTCTAGGCCGGCCTTGTCCATTTGTACGTGGAAAAAGGATGGCATCCATCTACTATTCTTGAGAAAGGTTTATATATCAGATTTAAGTGAATAACCCCTTCATTCAAAACAAGTTAAGTCACAGTCAGTTAGGATCCTGCAATATATGGCAGTAATTTACCACATCTATGATTATTGACACTAGTCTGTTTCTATATTATGAAGACAGCTTTCACTCAGTCTGAAGTATTTTGCGTTTTCACGAGAACAAAAATATGCTATATTCGTAAAGTAGCATGGCTTAAGCCAAAGGTCTGTTTGGTGATAAACAGATTCAGTTACCAACTCCATCTCCTGCTAACAAGGAGTCAAAACAACTTGTAACCTCTTCTCCTTAAATCCCTCCATACCAACAATCTTATCCCTTGTAATCCCAACAATCACTTGTAATCGCAATATACAGGAAACTATTGTACTCATGCATTCTATATATATTGACAGAAACAACACTGGAAGTAGTGTGGTTTGAAACCATATTTTCTTTGTATTTTAAAAACTTTCATGGTATCAGAGCCATAAAGTCCAACGACTTACTGGTTGCATTTTGTGCTCTTCATCTTGTGTTCTCTCCGTCAATAGCTTTATTGGAATGGAAGAAATCAGTCCAAATATGGTTGTCTCCAACACGCCCGGCTTCACACTAATGAAGCTTGACAGAAACAACTATCCCTTGTGGCTTGCCCAGATCTCTCCCATATTAAACAGCAAAGGTTATATGGGGTTTGCAGATGGTACCAATAAGCGTCCATCAAAGTTTAAGACAGGTGCAGATGGCGAACCTACGACCGAAGTTGACCCGGCATATGTTACTTGGCAGCAGAAGGATCAGACGGTCCTGAGCTGGATCAATAACTCTCTTACTCCATCCGTATTGTCGACCGTTGCTCGTCTCGGTTCGTCTCATGAAACCTGAAAATCATTAGAGAAAAAGTATGCTTCTCAATCACATAACCGGATAATGCAATTAAGGAATGAATTGTTTAGTACTCGAGGTGAAGGCCTTTCCATTACTGAATTTGTTGACAAAGTTACTCATCTTGCTGACAATTTGGCTTTAGCTGGCAAACCCATAGATGATGATGATCTGATTTATATAATTATGAATAATGTTGGTCCGAGTTATGAAGCTACTGTGAGTTCAGCACAAGCCCGTGATACGGCTATTTCATTTGGTAAATCGTAAATAAAAAAAAAAAATTGTATTTGTATTATCCATTTTCTTGTTCTCGTAGTAGAGGACAAATGTGTTTGGTTGAAATAGAAAAATAAAAAGTGGGAAGTGGAAAACTAGACAAATGTGTTTTGTTGAGATTAGAAAGTAAACAATGAAAAGTGAAAAAGTATAATTAATTCACATAATAAATTAATAAATTAAATAATTAATTTGATAAATTAAGGTAATTAATTACTAATTAATTAAGAATTACAAATTTATCAACTCAAATTTAATTACTAACTTATTAAGAGTTAAATTTTTAATTACTATTCACCAATGACTAATTATTATTCAACAATGACTTACCTTACAATCTAATACCAACATTAATTCATTAATTAATACATTAATTAGTATATTAATTAATTGAGTAATTAGATGAGCAGTCCTCTTTCCCACATATTCTTCTCTCTCTTTACACAAAAAATCGATGGTTCCCTCCTCCGTCCCTTAACCCTCCTTCCCCCCCCCCCCACTCACAGCTCCTCACACTCTGTTCAGTCACTGAGATCGGAGCCTTGATCGGGGTCTCCAACCCTCCCTCCGCACGCCTTCAGTCCCTCCTCGTCGTCAGGATCAGAGCCTCAGTCCCTCCTCGTTACCGCTATCGACGTCTCGTCGTCGAGATGGACGATCCGGCCGTCCACGAGGCGGCGGCGTGACCGATCCCGTGGCAGCCGGCGACGTCAACCTCCAGCTGGAAAGCGGCGATGACGACGTCTTTTTCTCCCGACGTGGCGGATCCGGAGGCAGACAGCGTCTTCCCCCGGAGGCAGCATCTTCTCGGTGAGTTCCAATCCACATCCTCTCTTTTTGAGAGGATGTGAAAAACTGAAATTTGCATATTGTTCATGGAGGACAGATGGGGGGGGGGGGACAGGAACTGCATTTTCTAAATCATGTCCCCCAAATTCAATGTTACTAAACAACGGATTAGGAGATTTTAGTCCACTTTCCTCCGAATATACAAATCCTCTCCAAAATTATGTTTACAAAACAGACCCCTAAGAGTATCATTAGTAAAGTTCATCCCACATTCTAGATTCAAAATATAGGAGTTCATTTTGTAGAATAATAAATCTCATCCTTAGTTTCAATTTCTAGATTTTTGGTCACATCCCATCTATAGATGCTAAGGGTTGGGTCTCCCAATTTTCAGATTCTAGATTGTAGAAACTCATTTTGTAGAATAATAAGTCCCAATTTAGAGTCCAACTTTCTATATTATAGATTATATTTTTTTTTTCACATTAATTTTTTACCACATAATCTTTAGAACCGGAGGTCACTTTATCATTTTCTATTATTTATATAAGAATCCAACTCATTATATATATTTTTTTTATTTGGATCCCAAATTGCATTAGAGTGTGTCAACTAGACTAATGATGCTCTAAGGTTAATGTATGCTTTAGCAAATATTCATACAATAGCTCTAGATCTTCTGAAGATCATTGCAAATTTTGGGATGAGGTGTCGGTTTATTATTGAAAATGTTCATTTGAAGTCTGTCATTTAGCAATAAGGTAATATAGATTTTGATAATTTTATGAATGGGGCTTTTAGATATAGGTCTTGTGCATATTCTGACTTATAGATCCCACTAATCTTATTATTTATGTGCTTGTTCTAAAAGAATTGGCACAGGCCCCTCAAGAGACCTGTCTCAAACAAATACAATGATTTTGGGTGCTCGTGTCAAATTTTAGGATCTGTTTAGCAATTTTAGGTCTAGCAGCTATGAGATGTTTTTAGAGTACTGGTTATAAACGGTTATGAGAAGTTCGATTTTGGATGATTTTAAGTAGCAACTTTTAAATCAGTTCAACTCATGCTCTATTCATTAACGAACGGTTCTAAAAAATTTCTATACGAATAAAATTATAAATATGTCCATATATAAATAAAATAATAGAAACATATGAAATAATACAAACGTCTGGATGAAAGTAGGAGATAATAAGAATTTATCGGAAAAAATAACCGTAGTTTGGAAGAAATAGAAGTCCATATTTGATCAGATGAGAAAGAAAAAATTGGATAGGATATTAGTAGTTATAATTATATAATTTTGATGAGGAAATAAATGGAAAAAAAAATCCTCAAAATTCGTTGATTTGTGGTGTTTATAAAAATACCAAATTATATTACATCAATTTTGGAAGATTTTTTAGCCGACCAAAATCAGTGCCTCAAAAAAATTAACAAACAAATTTTTTTAAAATATTTTATAAATGATCGGTTCAAAAATACTTCAAATCCGGTGAAAACACTATTACAAACCAGACCATTAAAGAACTTGTATGCAAATAATATATTGTATCATATTTACTTATCGTCTCGACTCTTTTCAATACTTGAAGGTCTCGACTCTTTTCAATACTTGAAGAGTTCTCCTTGGTGTCATACGCTTAAAATGAAATGAATTTCGAAGAAGGTGAAGACAATACTTTCCTCATAGCTACTTTGGTCAAGACTTTGACACAACACAAAGGTTGACACCAGTCGTTAATTTTTTATAAAATTTACTGTAGCAAAATTAAATTATATTAAGTTAATACAAACGAAACAATTTTATTAAAATTAAAAATAACGACAGAGTCAACCAACTCAGCTGACGAAAAACACAACATATCGAACACGTAGACAAAAAACAAAAAACAAATGTGGATCCACAGGTCCAATTTCCGCCAACACTGTTGGCAGAAGTTGGTCCTGTGGGGCCCGCGGTTAGGTTGGGGGTGGTTTGGCTTGGTTGGTTTGGTTTGGTTGATTTTGGTTTGTTTTATTAGTTTTTTTAATTAGTTATGTTTTGGGTTTTATTTTTTTTTATTTTTTTTCTATTTAGTTTTGTTTTGGATTTTGCTTTTTTGATTTAGTTTTTTTTGATTTAGTTTAGTTTTGGAATTTGGTTTAAGAAAATTTACTTTAACGGAATAAAATTTAAATAAATTAATTGTAAAGAAAAATTTAGAATTTTTTTTTTTTAAAAGAAACGGTTTGATTTTTGTAGAAAATTGTAAAGTTTTTTTTTTTTTTGCAATGTTTGATAAGAAAAAAAAACTAGTATTTTTTTTGTCCTCTAAACGGTATTTCGTCAACGTTCTCAGAATCGAACCAAACTTAGACCACAGGACCAGTGTAACGCTGTGAATCTGATGACATAAGTTTCGTTGCGAAACGACAAGCACACACGAAGTTATGACAAATGTCCGAACAGGTCGATACGGTATTTTTCGACGGATACACGTTGATTCTGGTGTGCACGCACATCTAAATCAAATTTCGCAAAATCTCACACGTCCGCGTTGACGATACGCGCCTTTCAGTATAATCCTCACGCGACGAAGTCGTCTCGTTTCGCGGGACGCACCCCGTATCGAAATTTTTTGGAGTTTTGAAAACAATTTTTTTTTTTTTTTGGAAGTTGATTTTACAGAAATTGGGACAAATAAAAATAAACAAAAATATGAGTTTTAAACTTTGTTATGTTTTCTAAAAGTCTATTCAAGTGGATTTGTAAAATATTAATCAAGTTGGTAGAAAACTGGACGTGGACAAGGATAGTTGGACTAAAATATGACAGTTTTGAAAAATAAATTTTCGTGCAACTTTTGATTCGATTCTCTCTTAAAATAATCCGTTTAAAATTAAAATACTTGAAGTAGATTAAAGATGGTAGGATTGTGAACGTACCAGCAATGAGATTAAAATATTATTTTTCTCCTCTAAGTAGGAGAGTAGTATATAGATTGGACTGTCACTGCTACCAACTACTCGATAAGCAATGAAACAATTTCAAAGGGCACAAATTCTTCCAAAAATATGACATAATTGACTCAGATGTGTAGTAATTGTTTTCTAGAATTAACTCACACTGCAGATTCTACAGGAGGAAAATTGGGAAGATAAAAAAGGAAGAATGAATAGGATCTCCTGTTTTACACAGTCCTGTTCTGACTTCAACTATTCTTGTGTGGTCTGCATCAGATCCAACATGCATCTGACCTAATTCTGACACACCTACAAGTCTTCCATCACCACCACTTAAGCTTTAAGGTTGGTTGCATATATGAGCTTGATCCATGTAGCTCCAAAGGAAACATGGCCCAGCATGACCTAATTCAGCCAAAAAATATGGTTGGGAATACAACTAAGATTAATATCTAAAACATAAGACCCCATGTAGTAGGTGTACATACCAAAGAGCATCTACAGTAAAAACATTTCATATCATACTCTAAATTTTATAAAAATTGTATAAATTAATATTTTTAAAATATTACGCAATGACACACTTCAAATAATATATCAAATTCATACTCCAAACTAAAAAAATAAAATAAAAATCCTCTTCTTTCTTCTCTTTTTCTTTAATTAATTTTTCTTCTTCTTTCTTTTCTCTCTTGGTAGACCTAGTTGGATTACTATTCCCTTACTATGACACATTTAAAATTTGGAATATTTCTTGACTTGCTATCATTTTTCAAGTGTGAGTAAGAATCCACTGCAGCTCCCAAGTGTTACAAATTTTGACTAAAGCACAAATATAGCACTTGATACCACTCCCACTGTGGATGCTCTAAGTACCCAATAATCTTCTTACGTGCTCTAAGAATTGGTTATGCGGCCGCTATGTCCGATTAATCAAGTGGCCAATTAAATTAATCGAAAATTCCGAGTGGCCGCATGATTGTGATAAATCAGCCGACCATATCGACAAAACGCGTAAAGAAAAACTGTGTACACCAGCAAAATTCTTCCTCTACAAGAATACATGATTGAGCCATAGTGCTCATGTTGGCTTTGCTTTCAAAAGCTCAAGCTCCTTCTTTTCTTTAGTCTCACATTGGATGGGCCAACCCCTTCTTGTGTACATATATTAGTTCCCCTTCTTTGCTTTCTGAAAGTTGTTGTGTAGAGAACCCCTTGGGCCACACGCGCGCGCCGCCGCCCGGCCCGGCTCGGTTCGGTTCGGCGCGCGTAACGGGTGCGGGTACGCGCCCACATCTGCGGGCGCCGAATGCCGATTCAATTTCCTCTTCGGGTTCGGGCTGGGACCCTAAAATTCTTTTTGCTCCTCTTCATTTTTTTATTTAATTTTCTAAACGTTGGAAAATTAATTTTGTCCGTTACTAATTATTTTTTGAACCGTTATTAACTTTTGTGTCCAGATTCATTCCTCTGTGACTGTGTAACGACTGAATTAATAGAAAATTAATTCAGACCGTTACATAGTGTATGAATTATTATATATATGAGTGGTTCTCTTTGTGAACATTATCAGAAAAATTCTTTCCTTCAAACAATTGCTGCCAACATTCTGTCCAATCTTCGTCGTTTCAATCGTCTCCAAGCTCTGGGCAGAGCTAAGTCCTGGTCGTTCTCTCCGAGTCGTGTGCGACTACGAGATACCGGTAGTGCGAAAATTTTACCACTAGGAGCTTTGGGAAACGTCTGCACACAGATCCCGAATCAACTCTTAGGGCAGTGCTTCGTGCACGACTTTCCCAGAGGCCGGTAACAACAGTTTTATTTTTATTTTTTATTCACAAAGTTTTCAATAAGAAAACGATAATTATTCTAACAATCTAAGAGTTGAGATTATTTGTTAGAATTGATTTTTCTAACTATTTCTTACTGTTTGTTTAAATAGTTACTGTTTGTTTAAGCAAATTCTTCTAACAATTTTTTACTGTAGCAATTTGTTAATACTGTAGCAATTTATTTTCTAGAAATTTGTTACTGTAGCAATTTGTCTTCTAGCAATTTGTTACTGTAGCAATTTGTCTTCTAGCAATTTGTTAACAGTTACTCTAGCAATTTTTTTAATAGCTACTTCTAGCAATTTGTTAATAGTTACTCTAGCAATTTTTCTACAAAATTCAAGTTAATAGTTACTGTATCAATTTGTTTCAATTCCTCAATTGATTTATTTGTTTACTTATCAAGTTGCTTACTATACTGTCAAATTGTAAATTTGCTTAAAGTGTTTTAAAAAATTGTTAGCACATTTGATAATTTGGTCAATTGCAATTTTTGATCACTAAATTTCTTTCAATTGTAACATACAATTTGCTTCATTTTTAATCACTTAGTATTTTGAAAGCAATCTAGGACCAAAAGAAAATAGTTTAGTAAAAAGAAAATTATAAATAAAATCTTCAAATCTAAAGTTTCAAAGCAGAGACAAACTCGGGCACAAGCCGAAAGGGTCATTCTGTCAACCGGGTGTAAATAACCCTAAGCGATACGGTACTTAAGAGTCTTCGGACCGCCACTAGCTGGAAACCTGTCACGCCCTAGTCCCAAAATATTGAGGGACTGGACACGTGGCAATGGCCAGCAGCACACACCGATGGTCAAACCCAATTTAATGGATCCTTCGGAGTGTACTTAAGCTGTATTATATTAGGCAGGGTTTACTATCTCATCCACAGAACAGCATGAACTAAAACAAAACAGAATTAAATGCTGAAAGTAAAGTTACAGACGAATATTCAGCAAGAAATAATACTAAGTCGGGTGGAGACAAATCCACTACCGATAAACAAGAAAATAAAGACAAGAAAGAGATAGCTAAAACATGCTAGAAAGTAACTAAGAAGCAGGGCCATCAACTGCAATCAAACTCTCGTCTGGTGCTGGTTCGTAAGCTGCGGTACTCCTCGTCTGCTAAATTTGGAGAACAAAACCAGGTCCTCAGGGGACATAGCAAGATACAAAAGAATACGAGCCAAATACAATAAATGACATGCAAGATAGAGAAGAAAGTAAACACAAGCAAATAAGACACAAGAAATCACTATATCTAAGACAGTGGCATGCCAGTGATGTTATCAAACTTGACTACAAGCAATCAGGGTAACCGCATCTCAATGGGAGATCACGATCCTATAGAAAGCAGTCCAACGGGGACTCACAGTCTATAGTATGTCTCTTTCGCAGCCCAGCGGGAGCTCACGAAGGAGGTAGTCAAATGAACAATTCTCTATTGCAGTACAATGGGTACTCACAACCGAGATTTGCTCAAGTGTAGTCAATGTCCAATAACAATCAACAAGGAACTAAGAATCAGTCAAGTCAACTCCAGGAATGTAAAGTACATATAAACCATCACAATATGTCTATGGAACAAGTAGTGATCCAAGGAAAGAGCAAATAATGTATATGTACGCAAACCGAGAAAATATGACTAGAGCAGCAGGAATAAATCAGAGCACATCAAGAACTATATATGACAGGAAAGTAACAACTGAAAAACATGCAACTATTGTACAAGTATCTTGCACGATAATGAATAGTATAACCAGGAGACAAGTATCAAAACTGCAAGATTTGGCAAGGTATACTTGCCTGGGTTCTGTCTCCATTTATAGCTCTGACTTCAGCGGGGATTGCAGTCAGTACTCCGGTTGCTGAAACAGACATCACCATCAGGTCCAGAAAATATCAATCAGCTAGGAACGCCTGTCCTTGAGTCCAATTTGGAGACAAGGGCAAAAACGTCAATTTCGGGTCAAGACGGGGTCCAGATGTGGGCCGTTTTGCACCGAAAAATGCGTCAAGGTCAAAGGTCTCCAAATCAGTCCAACTTAGTGTCAACAAGTCAGGAACGATGATACGAACCCAACGGAACTTCCAGAATTGGATTCCGATGAGCCGTTCTCAAAATCACCCGTCAGGTGGAGCCTGTGGGGCCCACGACACGCGATTTTCCAACGTTCTCAGAATCGAACCAAACTTGACCCACAGGACCAGCGTATTGCTACGAGTCCGATGGCGCAAGTTTCGTCTCGATCCGACGTGTGTACACTAAGTTACAGCGAAATCCAGAAAAGTCGGATACGGGGCGTTGTCCGCGGATACGCATTGATTCCGGTGTGCACGCACATCCGAATCAGCTTCTGCGAAATCCCGCACGTCCGTATCAACGACGCGCACGTATCTGTGAAGACCGCACGCGACCAAGTCGTCCCGTTTGGCGGGGCGTACTCGGTTCCGGGGTAAATCGGGTCGTTGGTTTTCCTGTTTTTGGATCGCGGTGTGCGATCACCACAGGACGCGATGCCCCGAGAAGTTTGTCCGGGCACCGAGAGGGTCATACAGGCTACGCGATACAATTTACGAAATCGAAATCCGAGCTACGAACAAAAAGTTATGGTTACTTGAACTGGGCTTGAAAACTGAGAATCCTTCGTGTCCGTCTTGTGTCTAGAGCCGTGTCCTGCGTCGTGTCCAGGTTGCCTAGGGTTAGGGTTTAGGGTCCCTGTGTCCTGTGTCGAGTCTTCTGTGTCAAGTCTGAGGCTTGCCGGAGCTCCGCCGGGGCTGTGCTGGACGAGGGCGGCTGGCTTGAGGACGACCGTCGACGGAGAAGAAAGCCACTGGAGGAGGAACTGCGGTGCGAGGCCGAGGTCGAGGGAAGCTGCGGGCTGAGGGTGACTGGTGGAGCTGGGCGGGGCACGGCGGGTGTGCGGTGGCGGCGGAGAAAAAGGCTAGGGCTGAAAGCGGCCGGAGTTAATGGGAGCTCGCCGGAAATGGAGGGAAACGACCGGAGAAGAGAGGGCTTCGAGGATTTATAGGCGGGAATGGGGAGAAGGAGTGGCGGACGGTGAAGGGAAGAGGGAGAGAGTGAGGCGGCGGTTGAACGGAGACGAAGGGGAAGCGTCTCCGGCGGTTACACGGCGGCGGGGAGGAGTTCAGTCGTCGGCTGAACGATTGGGGAAGGGGAGAAGTCTAATGGGTCGGGTTTCAACGGGTCGGGTCGATCTGCGGATCCGGCCCGACCCAATAATGAATGCGGGTAGGGTCAGCGGGTTAATGGGTCGGGTCTGGGTTAAATCCGGATCCGATCCGCTAAGAATTGGTTTAATTAAACCGGTTCAGAATTGGGTTTGGCTGGGTTTATTTATTAAAAACCCGGTTTATTTTGGTTTAATTAATTACTTAGTATTTAGGGCTTTAAAATCCATCCGGGGTCCAATAAATTCCCGGAAAATTACCCTATGTCTAGTTTTTCATTTTACACCATAAAATATTATTTTCATAATATTTTAATATTATTTATTAATATTTAAAAAAATTTTAATAATTAAAGAATCTGAATTTAATTCCAGAAAAATCCAAGAAAATTCCAGAAAATTCAGAAAAATCCAAATTTAAAATTCTTTGAAAATTAGGGGGATTACAGAACCGGCCCCTACAGCTAACCTGAGTTGATCAACACTTGAAAAACTAAAGATTTTAAGATTGATTTGCAAAGACCATCTAAACTATTATCTTGGACATTGTTATTAAATAAATTTATACTTTTCAGACTGCAATCATGACTGGTAAGGAGGAATCCTCTACTGCAAAATCTGTTAAGTTTGATGGCTCATACTTTAAAAGATGGCAGAGCCAAATAAAATTTTGGCTCACGACCTTAGGACTTATTTCTGCCATTGATGGGTCCACACCCATCACAAAGATTCTGATGAAACTGAGTCTGACATAGGAGTGTCCACCTCATCGAAACCAAAAACCCCTAAAGAGATAGACTTCCACTATTTTCATAGAATTCTTAACGCATTATCTGAATCCTTGTATGATATATTTTTTGAATACAAGAGCGCTAAAGAACTTTAGAAAGCCTTGGAAGATGAATACGGTTGTGATGATGCCGGAATAGAAAGGTTTAATTCTTCAACCTTTAATAGGTATTTCATGGTAGATAACAAGCCAATGAATGACCAACTCCATGAATTCCAAGAATACCTTAGGCATATTCAAGCCAAAGGCACATCTTTCTCCAATGAGCATAAAATAGCATGCCTAATAGACAAGCTACCTCCCTCTTGGTCTGATATTTCTAAGGAACTTATCCATACACAAGGAGATCTTACCTACAATCAAGTCCTAAAGAAAATTAGAACCGAAGAACAAATTAGATTGAGGTCTAAGCCTAAGACTGAATCTAAAGCTAAGGTAAACCTTGTAGAAGGCCAAGAAAAACCCAAATCTAATTTTCCTTATAAATCCAAAAAGAATTTCTTCAAGAAGAAGAAAATCTTTCAGCCTAACCATCAAAACCATCATCACCAAAACCATATACCTAGAAACTTCAATCAGACTCAGGATCAAAAGAGATTTTATTTTGTGTATGGTAAAACAAACCATATGGCCACCAACTGCTACCATAGGAAGAAGGAAGCTGTCCATACCTCCTACAAAGGAAAGGGCTCAGTTAGACCAGAAGCGAACATGCTTCACAAAGGTTCTTCGAGTTCCTTCAGGTATGTAAGCTTTCAACCTTTTATTAAGGTCTCTTACCATTCTGATGATTGGTGGTTGGATTCTGGAGCTAATGTTCACGTTTCTTTTGATCGCTCCTGTTTTTTAAACTATCAGGAATCAAGTGGAGGAGGTGTGACCCTAAGAGATGGCTCAACGGCACAAATTATTGGAAGAGGAAAAGTTGACCTGAAGATGAAATCAGAAAAAATCTTAACTCTTCATGATGTTCTTCATGTGCCGTCTGTCAGGAGAAACCTAGTTAGTGGATCCCTTCTTGTAGCCTCAGGATACAAAATTGTAATGGAGGCAAATAAAGTAGTTTTTTCTAAGCATGACTCCTTTATAGGAAAAGGCTTTGTAAAAGACGGTCTTTTTATTTTAAGCACAATGAATAAAATTTCTGATTGTTCTCTCATTGTCTCTAATATAGAATCTTCAAATGTTTGGCATGGCAGACTAGGTCATGTGAACCTAGGTTCTATTAAAAGAATGATGACTTTAGATCTTATTCCCAAGACTCCAATAGATGTCAAACACAAATGTGAGATTTGTGTTCAAGCCAAACACACTAAATTACCATTCAAATCTGTAGAAAGAAATTCTGACATTCTAGAACTTATCCATAGTGATGTATGTGACTCAAATAGGATTTTGACCAGAGGCGGTAGAAAATACTTGGTTACGTTTATAGATGATTATTCAAAGTATTGTTATATCTACCTTCTCAAAACCAAAGATGAAGTTCTAGATAAATTTAAGGTCTACAAATCTGAAGCTGAGAATCAATTAGAAAGGAAGATTAAGATCCTTAGATCTGATCGTGGTGGAGAATATACCTCAAACGAAATAATTAACTTCTGTGAAGAACATGGAATAATTCATGAGGTAACTGCTCCATATTCACCTCAGTCTAACGGAGTTGCTGAACGCAAGAACCGCACTCTGTTAGATATGGTGAATGCATGCTTCTCAGCTCTGGTGCTCCTGATAACTTGTGGGGAGAAGCCTTTTTAACTGTATGTTACATTCTTAATAGGATTCCTAGTAAGACAAAAGATAAGACTCCCTATGAGCTGTGGAAAGGTAGAGCTCCTAGGATTAATTATCTTAAAGTTTGGGGATACCTTGCTAAAGTCGAAATTCCCGAACCTAAAAAGAGAAAGATTGGTCCCAAGACTGTAGACGCTGTTTTCATAGGATATGCCTTAGATAGCTATGCCAATAGATTTTTAGTGACTCACTCAGAAGTAAATAAAATCTCTAACAATACCATTATAGAAGCAAGAGATGCAGTTTACTTTGAAAACATATTTCCTTTTAAGGATAGAAGTTCAATCTCTTCCTCCATACCCTCTTCTAGTTCTCATGTCCAAATACATAGCTCACAATCTGAACAAGACTTAGAACCTAGACGGAGTAAAAGGAATAGGATTGAAAAAAATTTAGGAGAAGGATTCTTCATCTTTTTGATAGAGGGTGATCCCTCAACTTATGAAGAAGCAATGTCGTCTCCTGATGCTCCCTTCTGGAAAGAAGCCATTAATAGTGAATACAGCTCCATCATGGAGAATAACACTTGGTTTCTAACAGATCTACCTTTAGACAATAGGTTGTAAGTGGATTTTCAAGAAGAAACTCAGAGCTGATGGTAGTATAGAGAAATACAAAACTAGATTAGTTGCTAAGGGTTTTACCCAGAAGAAAGTGTTAGATTATTTTGATACCTACTCTCTTGTAGCTAGGATCACATCCATTAGAACTCTCTTGGCCTTAGCATCCATTCATGATATGCTAATCCATCAAATTGATGTAAAGACAGCATTTTTGAATGGAGATCTAGAGGAAGAACTTTATATGGACCAACCTGAAGGTTTCATTGCTAAAGGTCAAGAAAAGAAAGTCTGCAGACTAGTAAAATCCCTCTATGGTTTGAAACAAGCTCCCAAACAATGGCACAATAAATTTGACAAAGTAATTTGTGAATATGGTTTCTTGTCAAATGAGTATAACAAATGTATATACTCTAAAGGTACATGTAAAAGTTGTGTCATTTTATGCTTGTATGTAGATGACATTCTTATCCTAGGTTCATCACTGGAATTGATAAATATTACAAAGAACTATTTATCTAGCCAGTTTGATATGAAAGACCTAGGAGAAGCCAACTTAATTTTAGGAATGCAAGTGACCAAAGGCAAAGAGGGTTATACTCTATCTTTAGCACATTTAATTAAAAAAATGCTAAAAAGGTTTGAGTTATTTGATAAGAAACCTGTCCTTACTCCTTATGACAGCAGTATTGTACTAAAAAAGAATGAAGGATCACCTTTGGAACAACATAAATATTCACAGATGATAGGCTCCCTTATGTATATAACAAACAGCACAAGACCTGATATTGCATTTGCCATTGGGAGACTAAGTAGATATACCAGTAACCCAAATCAGTCACATTGGACTGCCTTGGATAGGGTATTTAGATATCTCAAGGGCACCATAGATTACAAACTTTATTTTACTAGGCACCCTGATATCATAGAAGGTTATTCAGATGCAAACTGGGTAACCAACTCACATGATATAAAATCTACTACTGGATATGTATTTACTCTAGGAGGAGCTGCAATCTCCTGTGGCTCTTGTAAGCAAACTATCATAGCTAGGAGTACAATGGACTCCGAAATGATAGCTTTAGATACAACTTGCACAGAAGCTGAATGGCTTAAAAATCTTATTATGCATATACTTGTTTCTCTTAGTCATGTTCCTGCAATTTCTATAAACTGTGATAATAAATCTGTTATTGAGCTACTAAAGCATGATTCTGTGAATGCTAAGATGAACAGGCACCTGCAGTTGCGCTTCAAGTCAATAAAAAGCCTACTAGGCAAATATGTGGTTCTTGACTATATAAAGTCAGAAAAGAACCTTGCAGATCACTTGACGAAGGGTCTGTCTAGGACTTTGATCCTAGAATCATCGAGAGGGATGGGGTTAAGCCCATAAGTTAGTCACCAGCAGTGGCAACCCAACCGAGTCTGACTGGAGATCCCAAGAAGCCGGTTCAATGGGTAGAAACAAGCTGAACTTAGGTGACTTTATGGAACACTGACTCGAGATTAAAGTCTCATTAAAATAAAGCCCAAGCGGCTGTACATGTGTACAATGACTCCCCATTCCTATGGTGACAGTGTTCCTGTGTGATATGGTTAGGATGAGGTTAAACTCTTAATAGGTCCAAGCTGTAATGCTGGGTTGATTCATATCACCAACCATTAAGGATTTACCTATATGAGAGGTCGTAAAGGCCGCGACTATGGGACAGGGCGATCCCAGACAACTCTCATGAATGTGGAAAAGTACGCATGGCCATTTAAAAGCGCCACCCGATAGACCAAGGACCTCTAGCGTACTATGTGTGCTATTTTTCTAAATCTGGTTCAAGAAGTCTGATTCAAGGCATAGTCCATCAAGCACTTCTTCAGATTAAGGCAATAGTCACTACGTGAGATTCAAGGCTGTAGTCCATCTCATCTATGCATAGTATTTTACTACCCAGATGCTCTCTCTCTCTCTCTCTCTCTCTCTCTCTATTTACTTCACTCTTATCTCTGTTTCGGAACTTGACCTTTTGGGGGGGGGGATTGTTGGCTTTGCTTTCAAAAGCTCAAGCTCCTTCTTTTCTTTAGTCCCACATCGGATGGGCCAACCCCTTCTTGTGTACATATATTAGTTCCCCTTCTTTGCTTTCTTAAAGTTGTTGTGTGGGGAACTCCTTGGGCCGCACGCGCGCGCCGTCGCCGCCGCCCGGCCCGGCTCGGTTCGGCGCGCGTAATTGGTGCGGGTACGCGCCCACATCTGCGGACGCCGAATGCCGATTCGATTTCCTCTTCGGGTTCGGGCTGGGACCCTAAAATTCTTTTTGCTCCTCTTCATTTTTTCATTTAATTTTCTGAACGTTGGAAAATTAATTTTGTCCGTTACTAATTGTTTTTTGAATCGTTATTAACTTTTGTGTCCAGATTCATTCCTCTGTGACTGTGTAACGGCTGAATTAATAGAAAATTAATTCAGACCGTTACATAGTGTATGGATTATTATATATATGAGTGGTTCTCTTTGTGAATATTATCAGAAAAATTCTTTCCTTCAAACAATTGCTGCCAACATTTTGTCCAATCTTCGTCGTTTCAATCGTCTCCAAGCTCTGGGCAGAGCTAAGTCCTGGTCGTTCTCTCCGAGTCGTGTGCGACTACGAGATACCGGTAGTGCGGGAGTTTTACCACTAGGAGCTTTGGGAAACGTCTGCACACAGATCCCGAATCAACTCTTAGGACAGTGCTTCGTGCACGACTTCCCCAGAGGCCGGTAACAACAGTTTTATTTTTATTTTTTATTCACAAAGTTTTCAATAAGAAAACGATAATTATTCTAACAGGTCATATTCCTCCATGAGTCATGCACATGTGTACCAATAGAAATAGAGTGTACTAGTACACATGGGTGCACATGGAATATATGAATCTATTACTATTGGTCCACATGTGCATAACTTATGTAAAAATATGAACACTATGACTCATATTCCGTTTATATATATATATATATATATATATATATATATATAATCCAGTTATTACAATAGATATTCGCATGCAACCTTCTTCCTCTTGTAGTTTCAGATTTATATCCTTATTTCACCGGCAAAATCCTAGATGTATAATGCTTATTACTTCTTTGAAGCATTGTTCATTTGAAGTCACTCTTCATAATGCATATACTTCTTTGAAGGATTGTTCATTTAAAATCACTCTTCATAATGCATATAACCTTTTGCCTCCATTGGATACTCATTCGTCGTATTGTAGCAGTTTTATCAGTTGTTTCATGACCACACGAATCTTATCCAAATATTTGACCATCTTTGCCTATCAAATTACCACACTAACCCACATTGCACCAACTCTCCTATTACTATTTCACCGTATGGAGGATCTACTGATTTTTAACTGATCCAAATATAAACCTATAAAAGCAGAACTATGTAATTTGTCTTCCACTAGTCAACAGTTGAGTAAAACCAAATCCATCAAATATTCAGCTGGTTGTCGGTGTGTAGGCTATGATTCTCACTGAAGACGCTGGAGAAAATGAACAATCTAGACACACAAGATCAGATCCATCTGCATGCAAAGTTTGAACTCAAATATGATTGTGATACGTGTTTTGCGCAGTTACAGATTCAGCATTCAAATTGTACAAACATACGTTCACAAAAATACATGATTAATTTCAGCAGTTGATTTTCTGAAAGGTGATATAGAAAATTATTATGATTTGATGAAATTAGCATGCATATAGTTCAAGTCAATAATCTTTTCGGAAAAATATTATAATCCAAATATTCTATTTTTATCACAATCCTAAGATTAATATAGAGATGGCTGTGTCATTTCAAGAAAAATCACTCTGCGTTGTGGGCAACAAGAATTAATAATATATTAGATTTTTTTTTTTAGAAATGGATGGTTCCTAACAAGATTTAATAAAATAAAAATATAAAAGTATATGGCACATGGTAGAAACTCGACCGTCGGTTGATGTTGGTGACGAAGGAGACGGTCAACGACAACGATGTCAAATAACGGCTAGGGTTCCGACGAAGGTGAGGGTGACGAGGTCGACAACGGCTTCAGACAAGTGATGGTGGTTGAATTTTGTTGGAAGAGAGAAAATAAAAATGATTGAACTAGGACATAGTTCACCCTCTGCATCTAGGTTGGATTAGGTTGGAATGAGCTTCACACCTCAGTCACAAAAAATACATCAATAATTGCTAAAACAAAAATCATGCATTTAATATCTTAATAGTATACAATTGTATAGACCTGCCCCCATTATATAGGAGGGGCAACTGGAAAAACAAACTACTACTCCCCGATGTGGGACTAATAAAATAGTAAAAAAATACAACTAAATGTTAGCTACTAACAAGACTAGAGGTTATCCAAATAAAATAAAATAAAGTAGAATCAACATATCAAAGCCAAATCTAGTTGGCGATGGAGTTCACCATACCACATCTTCTGCATCTCGTGTACACACACCAAGGTGACAGATGTACGTCTCGATGTCCTCGTCACAGTGTATTTGCAGAGTTAAATTCACCAGTCATCTCACATATCTGGAAGATATGAGAGGAGTCCATTACTAAGGATTTGCATCTTCCCTTTCTTTAAAGTGAACTTTTCAGCTGAGCGCTATTCATTGAACTCTCTCTTGCTTCACCTCTAGTTACTAACAAAACTGGTGGCAGAAGCTAAAAACGCATTTCCCACCAAGTATTCTCAGTTTTGACAATTACCAAAAATATACTTGTGTCACGTTCATAAAAATTATTCCCAATTTATAATTCCATTGTACCCAAGAGACCATATAGCCAGCAACTCTTGTACATATTGGAACATAATTTCCATAATTCAGAATCAAGGATAGCATTAGGCCTTTTGCCAGATGGAACCAGAAATAACAATATGCATCAGTGATTCAGTATGTGGGTAATTACAGTTTCTTTTAACATTTTCACTACTAAAGCACATAAAAAGACTTGCCTTACATTTGAAGTCTAAAATGCATATAACAATTAGTAATACATTCTTATTTTAGTCATTAAATAAGGAAGCAACCTCCTTAACCATTATTACAAATTATATGTTACCCTCTTATAAAAAGTTTTTCTTTTTCTTTTCTTTTTTAAATTTTTCTTTATACAAACCTATATATGTATCTGATGCAGAGTATATGCCATCTTACACCCCTGAATATATTTAGTCAGTATTGGTAACAATATTCTGAACAGTGCTTTCCCTTTGCTTTCCAGGTAACAAGGCTATAAAATATCAATCTCCTCTCTTAAACATAATATACGTCATAAAACAAGTTTCATCGAGTTATAACACTCTTCCTCTTCACTGCTATGGTTTCTGGTTATAGTTCAAGCACCATTTTCATCGAGTTAAGTACTCAGAGTCTCAGATATGGCAAGATCACTAAGGTAACACCAGCAATCCTTTCAACAAGAACATCAAATAATTTCCACCCGAAGCTAGTCCTTGGCTTCCATACTAAGAAATCTATGCCGTTGCTCATATGCTAGCCATCCAATCCAACCGGGTCTATTTACCCCAAGAAGATGCTTGAGTAGTAGCGCATAGTGCAAAATCACTCAAGGCTACTGGTAAGCCTTTTCATCTCTTGTTAGGTTTTGCTTTAAATTTCTTGACTAGATTCTCGGCTTTCCTTCGTTCTGGAGCTGAGCGATGAGTCTTACAAGCATGTCATTTTCTCACTAGTGAACCATGCAAGCCTGGTTTCCAAACATGGCATGTGGGAAAGAAACCCCACTAAAAGGATTCTCCAAATTCGTTGAAATTACATCAGGCTATCTCATGGTAAATAACTTATTATGTTTCACCCTAGTACACTGAAACATTTTTAGGTCCCAAGTCCATTTTCTTTACTTTCCACAGTAAAGAGGAAGTTGATGTGTCCTTAAAATGAAGAACATCTATACTATTCATCCTGGTCCACATTAAATGGAGCTTTCTCTCTCTCTCTCTCTCAAGTACAGAATCCTGCTATGAAGAGAGAAAAATTACATCAAGATGCCAACATCAGCACAAGAATGTGCACTGGGGTCTAAGCTGTCTTTTCTCTAAATCTTACAGTTTATGACTTAGCTTATCATCTACCCAGGATCTGCCTTCTACACACTTATAAGACTTATGATGGTGAGAGGAATCTCCCAAAGAAAGCTTCTGTTTTTGAAAGTTTTAAATTACATGATCACCATGTTAGCACTTTGCAAAGTTTCATGCTGAGCTCTCACCGATAGGAGCCAAAACCAAATTATAACAACAATTCCTAATGGATGATTTCAGAATTTGTGAAGTATCAAAATTGCTCCACACATTTATGAATCCTTCTTGAGTTCAGTATAGAATCAGATTCATTCCGAGAAAAAAGCTAGATGAGTGAAAATAATACCATCTACTTGGAAACTCAAGGCACTACAAGGTGGGTAATGGAGTAATTTGCAGGGCTATGCAATGATGGTCTAGTATATGGGGTACCTTGCCAATCCAAATAACTTTCTAAAAGCATGTGGACAGCTCCAAAGCAAAGAATCTAGTTTTCCTTTCTAATCATTTAGATCTTAACTCCAAAAAATTCTTTCGACTTTTGTGTCTGGGAGTCTTGGCCGCTGCAGTTCATTTCAAGTGCCAGCAGCATCTGCAAAAGACTGGACTGGCAACTCTTAGGCAAGCTACACCAGGAGGAGAATCTATGTCATGGTCAAACCAGTCTAAGAGCGGCGAGATTTCTTGGTTAAGTTTTTCAACTACAAGGCATGAGGGCACAAGTGAACTAACACCCCTATTTTTTAAGTGCTCTTCTGATATTCCAGTGTGCGCTCTATATCTTTCTGGACTTCAGCTCCTATTATGGACTTGAGGTAGCAGGACTTGCCCTACAGGGGAAGTCCCAATAGTTTGCAGGTTCTTCCTGGAAGGCTTCAGGTGAAGGAAGAAAACAGTGGTGTAAGATTGCGAAATTGCTCGGCCACACTCACCCCAGGATATCCATTTGGAGATGATAAATGCATTAAAATCTCCTATGCGGAACTTCTGGCCAAACTAAAAAGAAACAATGGAGAGGAATAAAAAGCCATGGTTCTTATTATGGCATCTTTAGCAGTTTGAATATATGCATGGAATGGGTGAGATTCTAGAAAGAGTGAGACTGCGGACAGAAAGGCATTAGCTTTCATCAATGTAGTCAACATAATCTTAGGCTGAAGGAACTGTATAGTCGTAAGCTCTTCAATCATAAGCTAGTGAATCAGGATCACTCCACCACGAATTAGGATATCCAAACTTAGGAAAGTTCTACAGTGTCTAATGACCTACTTGCAAGTCCTTGTTGACCATTCAACAACAACAAAAATAATAGTAAAAACTACGTCTTGAGGGTGTGTTTGGATACCGTTTCTTTTCCACTTTTTTTAGTTTAAGTCGACTTTAAACTCAAAAGCGGATTGGAACAGCGTTTGGCTACAGCATTTCACAATATCATATTCTGAAGAAAAAAAATTGGGAAACCGTAATTTAAAAGCTGATTTTTGAGCGGAGGAAAAACCACTATTCTGAAAACTGTTTCTCCAATTCTGCAAATCCCCCCCCCCCCCCCCCAAGTCCCAACTTCCTCTCTCTCTCTCCTCATTTTCTTTCCTTAGACCTCCTCTTTCTCTCCCCGCGCAGACGAACTCCTCCCCAACACCTCTCTTTCTCTTTCTCTTTCTCTTTCTCTCGCGCAGACGATCTCCCCTAACCAAACCCTAATTTTGTCAACGGCAACGGCCTTCCCGGAGCGAGGGAGGGGTCGATGGCGGCCTATTCTCCGGAGTGAGGGAGGGGTCGAGGTCCTCCTCGAGCTCACCTGGACGGTGGTGGGGTTGGCGACGACGACGCGGGGGAGGGAGGGGTCGAGGTGGAGCTCGAGGACCCTAGATCCAGCTGGACGACGACCTAGCTCTCCTCTCCGGCGACCTCTCTCTCCTCCGCCTTGCTCTCCTTTCCATGCTCCGATCCGAATCTGGACGACGACCTAGCCATGGCGCCACCTTGCCTATCCCTCAGCCCTCCGAACTCGGGAGGTGGCTTGGGAAACACCGGACTACTGACGTCCCCGCTTATGGGAGACACATAACCTGATCCGCCGGTAGGACTTGTAGAGGCTCCGAATCTCCTCCTTGTTCCTTCTTCTCCGGAGGATCTCTTCATGGGACAGGGGATACTGAGGAGGAGAGGCGAAGGTGGAGGAGGCGTAGACCTTCCGCTTCTTCAACGGCTACTCCGTCTACGCATGCCAACTCCTCTTATCCTCCCTGAAAGCAGCGTTGCTGCTGCTACTGCTCCTCCTCCCCCTTTCTCCCCCTCCACCGCAATCGGTGAGGCGGTGAGGCCTCGAGGCGGCATGCTCTGAGAAGAACGGATCCGGATCTGGAGAAGAACGGCTCGTCAACGAGCGAAAGCGCCGACGGCAGCTCCTCCTCCATACGCAGCGAGCCGACATATCTCTGGCTGTCATTAGTGGAGTCGTGCACCGGACACGGAAAACACCGGACACAAGGGACACACGGGGAATACGAACTATTTTCTGAAAAATAATTTCATGAAAAAAAAATTGTTTTCTGAAAAAAATTAACCAAACAAATTTTTTACCTTTCGTTTTTTAAAACCATTTTTCAGATGAAAGTAACCAAACGCAAAGTAATAATTTCTATACTCAGAAAGCAACTTTATAACTTATTTTTAGAATCAAATTTCAGAAAACATATCCAGATGTACCCTAAGCCTAAGCCACTGTAAATGCATCCAGTAACAGTTTTCAACTTTCTATTCCTTTCCCTCATAGTCTTACCCTTTTTTATAGATCAGAGCACCATCCATAAGTAAGGTCTCCTCTCTAGTTGTACGCACTCATCCAGTTCAGTCAGAGTTCTCGATAACCTCCTCCTCAGAAAATGAAACTCATGTCCACACTGTACTACACTTTGCAATGTTCATTTCTGCTATGAACATCCTGTTTGCTTGCGCCATTTTGCTCCACACTGTAGATTATATAGATTATCGCCATTCTATAGAATGTTCCTTCTACTACCAAGTATGTTTGAATGCATGAGGCAGTAAACTTACAGAAAAGCTAAATAGCAAAGTAAACCCCAAAACCTGTCCAAGATGTTTATCGTAATTTGACCTCGTAATTTGACCACTTATTTTATTAAAAAGTACAAAAGTAACCATGTGACAGTTAATTTACTAACTTGTATCTTAGAATTTTGACACACTAGTGCACCTCGGGTATGCATGCCATTCCATATGCAACCGGTCAATTGAAACATCAACATATAACATCTAACAAAGATACATTTGTCTTCATAAACATCAATGGCATGCATTATCTCCCACAAGAGCAAGGGTCTATGTCATTGGTATTCAATCACAAAATGGTTGTTTCTTTAATTGAAATAACAAACAGGTCTCCAGGCAAAATTTCTCTTGGAGCAAAGATGCCAAAGGAATTACCATAAGTGCCATTTGATACTTTTTGTGTAAAGGTCTGAGTTTCATTGCCCCAAGGCTGCAGAAAAGTAAAGAAAGTAGAGCAGAATCAGTGATCTACTTACAAAATGAATGAATCTTAGAAACACATAAAAAGATTCTTGACTGACAAAAGATGTTCACGGTGGTGGTTTAGAAATGAGTCAATGAGTTAAACATATGAAGCTACAAGCAATAAACACTTGCTTTAGAAATCTAAAGAAAGATATGCATGACAAAAAGGAATCTATTGTCTGATATGTGAAACCGAGTTGAAGAAAGTTTGATACAACAAAACCCTAGTGACATGAAGCACAATATTGTCCTCGTAGTGATATAATTAGATAAGGAAAAAAAAAAAATCATGTGTTCATCTCGTCTTTAAGTTCCAGACTAACATGCAAGGTTAAAAAACCCAGAGGTGTTTCCAATTGGGTTTGCATGAAAGGTGGTAGGCAAAAGGGATCATGTATCGTTACTATTGTATAAAGAAAACCTTGACAATATGCTAAATCTATTAGGGGTCGTTTGGATGAAAGTTTTGTATTTCTAGGAATTCATTTTCCATTCATTTCCCATAGGAAAGGAATTCATATCCATGTTTGGTTAGGTTAGGTTAGATTGGGAATATGAAAAATGAATCTTAATTTATTTAGTTTTCCATAAATACTCTTTCATGCTTCTATTACCTAAATTTACATGTTTGGGATAGAAGTTGAAATTTTGAAAGTAAAATGAGGGTGTTATTGTCCAAACAAAATATTTAAATAACATTCATAGGAAAGCGACTATTCCCAAAGGGGGGCTTGGGAATTACTTTCCCACAACAATGGGAATATAAAACCCCTCCTATTCCCCCCTAATTCCCAATCCTAGACATACCAAACAAGGGTAAGGAATATAAAACACATTCTCAAGCCTCCAAAACTTGAACCAAACACCCCCTTACAGGCTTCGGTAGAAGAAAATGAATCCAGAGTACTCCTCTAGTTATGTGCCATATAGGCCCTTCTATAATCTAGATTTGAATTGTCCTCAAGTATTTGAATGCAAAACTATAGTATGTCCTCATGAAGCTAACAACATTTTTCACAAGATTGTACAGATAGAGAATGAAATACAAAAACTATACCCTTACTAACAATTCGTAAGTTGCAATTTTCAGTTCAACCAACCTCATGAAACTCAGTAACGAGAGTTATCAAACACCCATGGCTCATGTTTAAAGAGCTCACGTCCATTCATCTGCACTGTTCCGGCAGCTACATCTTCTGCACGCTTCTGAGCTGCCTCAACTTTTCTAGCTGACGCATCGGCATCCTGCAAAGTAAAACAAGCCAACATAGGCAGATAAATTTTGGCCCACCAAACGAAAGGTTCCAGAATTTGGGATAAATTGTAATATCATGTAGCTTCGGCATAGAAAAAGTAGTTTCTTTTCGAATCAAAATCAACTTTCATTATTTTATCACATCTCTGCCCACTTAGGTTGCATAGACACGGATACGAATATGCAACACAGCGACGAATGCAATATGGATACAATGATATGCATTATATAGACATGAACATGTCTGTATACATATTTTAGAATTGCACCTTAACAATATCTGTATTTATGCATGTTTTGGAATAGTGACTAGGTTAAAAAAGGTTCTGGAAAGGATTCAGTCTAAGTTGCACGGGCACAAATTCGACGGGAGATGATTCAGACACGACACGGATTCGGCACCTATTTTGGTGTGTTCAATACATATTTTGGTGTGTCCTAGTGTATTTTGGAATGTCCATGACGTGTACGACACTGGCCGTCATGGAATTTTGGTGCTCATGCTTCTTAGAATTCAATGCAAAGAAATGTTGCATTCCCATATCACAGTTATTATTGGCACGTTCATGACCCACGCCAAATCGCTTTCAACCATATGTTGGGTCCTAGGAAGCATGGAAACTACAACAATATTGGCCGTGTCATGTCGAATATGTATGGACACAACCCAAACACTCTGAAATACACTACGCCACATCAAAAGGAACTGATTTGTCTGTGTCATCGTCTCCTTATCATGTCTTGTCGTAATCATAGTCGGGTCCTTTTGGAACCTAGACATGGGCATGCCAGATGCGGCATGAGCGTCAAGGGAGTATCATTTCAGATATGTGTCGGAAACGGACCATTTTGAGTCAACTTCCTCATCTTTCTACATCAATTTAAGATTGACTAATTGACAGAACTTCGGATTCCCGAAACTGATGTAGTTAAAAGAAATTCAGGGGGTAAATTGCATGAATGAAAACAAACAAAAAATTATGGACAAGGGTTTTTCTGAAATTTAACCCATCTCAGTGTTCTATATTTGATATTCAGCGACTCAAAATAATGAAAACAATGATAAAATCCATACTTTTCTTCAGAAAAAACATGAATTAAACACTTTTTTTTTCAAAAACTTCAACTTTTTTAAAGCTTGTCAAATAATTCTAGTATGCTAATTTCACTATTGCGATTGCAAATTATACTAAAAAGCACCTCACTTGTAAAAAGTGAAATTTGGAGAACAAGTAGGGACCTTTCTGCGCTTCCACCAGAGGAATTGGGATTCCGAGATGGACCCCGCCCTCCCCCCGGCGCCGGTGGGTTCAGTACTCTTCTTCTCGTCTAGAGCACGCATTGGAAAAGTTTGAGAAGAAGAAAGTGCCAATCTAGGGATTTGAAGGTGTCAAAATAGAGATGTTTTGGGTCGGATCCGTTATGGATCTCGAGAAAAATCCGACAATTGATACGGGACCCGTTACCATTAGGGGACAATCTATGAAGGTGTCAAAATAGAGATGTTATGGGTCGGATCCGTTATGGATCTTGAGTAAAATCCGACAATTGATACGGGACCCGTTACCATTAGGGGACAATCTATCAATTCTAAAACGGAAAGATGAAAGGGTTAGTTAGTTTTGGCAAATTATAAGGGCACTACAACTTTTACTTGGGGCTAGTCCAGGATTGGGGTAGCCCATTAATGAGCAAAGTTTACTCATACTAGCCCATTAGTTTACTCATACTAGCCCACTTTGAAACCATTCTTTCCAAACACTCACAAACCCTTCCCACCCTACCGGAGCCCTCCCCCCTCCCGCCGTCCTCCTCCGCCTCCTCCCCCGTCCTCCACCGCAGCCTCCCGTCGTCGCGCCTCCCATCGTCGTCGCCGTCAAAACCAAAAAAGAAAACGAAAAAATAGAAGAACTGTCAAAATTTGACATATATGTTGATTTTTAGGACTGTCAAAATTTTGACAGTCCTACTAATGGGAAGGACTGTCAAAATTTTGACAGTCCTAAAAATTCAACATATATTTTTATGACTATCAAACTTTTGAGAGTCCTTCCAATTGGTAGGACTGTCAAAAGTTTGACAGTCCTAAAAATATATGTTGAATTTTTAGGACTGTCAAAATTTTGACAGTCCTTCCCATTGGTAGGACTGTCAAAATTTTGGCAGTCCTTCCCATTGGTAGGACGGTCAAAATTTTGACAGTCCTAAATTTTTTTTTCTGTTAATTTTTTTTTGTTAATTGTTGGGGAGGCCAATTTCAAAATATCCTTAAAATTTCTATCCTTAAAATTTGTTAAAGTATTCTGTTATTTAAAATAGTAAATTTATTATTGGTACATTAAATATTTTGTAAAAAAAAAATTACCAAAAGTAAAATTTAGAGGTCGAAACATCGTTTTTTTTGCGATTCTAAAATTTGGAAAGTCCGTCAAACGATGGAACTGTTTATCCCGAAGTACTTTTCCATACGGTCATTTTGGCACAAACTGGAGCTTGTTTCGATCTCCCAGTCAAAAGTTATGATACTTTAAAGTTTTATATTTTATATTTTTGCCTGTAATATGTACGTCTTACTTCGGATGAAAATTCTCTCTACACGAATTGTGTTACTCTCGTCTAAAACATACAAATAGACCTATTGTGTGACGAAAAACGATTTAAAAATAAATAGTTATGGCCGTTTGAAGTTTGATCGACGGCAGACGTAATATTCGTACGGTAGATTTTTTTTTTTTTTGGGTTCAATGATAACATATTTTATTTTGGATGTTAAACTAAATAAAAAAAAATAAAATCCAAAACTAACTAAATCAAAAAAATCAAAATCCAAAACTAACTAAATAGAAATAAACTTTTAAAAAATTTCTGACAATTAAAATGAGGACTGTCAAAATTTTGACAGTCCTCATTGTTTGTGGGACTGTCAAAATCCTGACAGTCCTAGTTTTATATAAAATTTTCAGTAGGTTAAAATTAGGACTGTCAAAATTTTGACAGTCCACATAGCTTGTGGGACTGTCAAAATTATGACAGTCCTAACATTTTGTAGGACTGTCAAAATTTTGACAGTCCTGATTATAACAATTTGGGCTAGCCCAAAGTAACTTTTAGGATGGCAAACTTGTAATTTTTTATAAATTTCCAATGGGCTAGCCCCGAGTAAAATGTGCAAAATTTTCAGTGGGTTGAAATTAGGACTGTCAAAATTTTGACAGTCCACATAGCTTGTGGGACTGTCAAAATTATGACAGTCCTAACAATTTGTAGGACTGTCAAAATTTTGACAGTCCTTCCAAGTGGTAGGACTGTCAAAATTTTGCAAGTCCTGATTATAACAATTTGGGCTTGCCCCAAGTAACTTTTAGGATGACAAACTTGTAATTTTTTGTAAATTTCTAATGGGCTAGTCCCGAGTAAAATGTGCAGTGCCCTTATAATTACCCTTAGTTTTAACGTCTTATATAATGTTAGAAATTTGAGTTTAGATCTCATATAATACTAGAACTCATGCTCGTGCTTTGTTTGTATTTTTCTTCCTTTTAAAATATATACTTATATAACAAATTTATTTTAAAATAATATAAAATATTTTAAAGTAAATTTATTTGAGATGGTAAACATTTATTGTATGTGGAAGTGTGCAATTATTAGTTATTAGTTATTATGTTAGTGGAGATGTGTGTAATTTATATATTTATCTCTAGTTAATTAAACATATTTTGATATGTTAAGAAGGACATTTTTGGAATATGAAAGTTCCACAGTGAAGTTTAGTAAGTTTTCTTATTATATATAAGAATAAGATAAGATAAGATTAGAATGAGACTCGCAACAACGTTATTTGCTTCTATTATGATCTTAACAGACACATAATTCTTCTGACACCAGTTTCGATGGAGACGATTTCATGGCCATCGTTTATCGTCAGATGCATCTTGTTCCGATTAAATTGTTGAATGCTTGCAACTCAAGAGTCTTCAAGACTTGTGTGGGTGCTGAGATCAGAAAAGAAGAAAACAACAGTATCACAAGTCTCATATTCGATTGGTTATGACAAAACTAAAAAATCCGAGTCAACTAATCTCCACTATGCAAAACTAAATAACCCTCACATAATTTTCGGTTAGTCTTAGGATCTCATATAAGGACATGTTTGGTAAACAAGAAGTGACTTTGGATTTGGACTTTCAAAGAGAAAAGAAGTATAATAATCCATGCACTTCCTTGTTTTCCAAGTAGAAAAAAGCTGTTTCGTTAACATAGAAAAGTAAAAAGTAAAAAATAGAAAATAGGAGTATGTTATAATAATATAAATTATGATAATTAATTTAATAAAAAATAAATATTGATTATAATTAATATAAAATTTCTTGACATTATTTATCTAATTATTTACTATTAATTATTTACTGACTTAAAAAACCATTAATTACATTAAAAAAAATTTTAAAACCCATTAATTAAAAAAAAAACTTAATAAAACGGTTTAACCCACCACCTCAGCAACCCAAAGTTAAGGAGAGAGACTCTTTATAAGGAAAGAAAAAAAATTTCCCTTCGTTCCCCCCTCCGATCCCTACTTCTCCGGCCACGACCTGCCACCTCCCTTGATGTGATTCCGAGATCCTGGGTTGGAAAATGTTGTGGATCTGCTGAAATTAGCCATGGAATGCACTTATACAGTGTGAATTTGTGGAAGAAGAAGCTGGATGATGATGAACTAGGGTTTTTTATTCAATTTTCTGATGAGAAAATAAAGGCGGGAAAAGCTACAATTTCGAATAGAAAACAATTTGAAAGAAGAAAGCTGAATGAATACAATTCTGATACTCTTTTCCTCTGATTTCTCTTATTTATAGGTAAGATGGGTGCCCCTATGCTGAGCTGGCACTATGCTGAGCTGTCCATGATGCAAATCTGATGCTGAGATGGCACGACTATTGCTGAGCTGGCAGTGATGCTGATAGAACCTGCATTTTCCTTTACTGTCTTGCTGTTCACTCCTTGAGAAAGGATTACAGTGGAGGTGATCTGGTTCTGGTAATACAAGGTTCTTATCAACACCCTCCCCCTCAAATCGACCTTGTCCCAAGGTCGAAGAAGGGGTAAGTCTTGGTGAATTGTTCATATGGAATCCACTGAGCATGTTCTATGTCTGAGTTCTTCCACTGAACCAATATTTCTGTAACAACCATGTTATCCTTCTTCACCATTCTTCTGTTTAAAATCCTCTCTGGCTCCAGAATAAATCCCTCCACCTGAGTAGGAACCTCTGACTGAACTTCTAGGTTAGGGGACATCTTCTTCTTGAGTTGAGAGACATGAAAAACTGGGTGTATGAGAGCTTCCTAAGGCAATTCCAGTTTATAGGCTACTGCTCCTACTCTAGCAATCACCTGGTATGGCCCAAAGTATTTTGGGGACAACTTTTAAGGTCTATGCTGTCCAACTGAAACCTGTCTATAAGGTTGAATTCTAAGGAAGACCCAGTCCCCTACTTCGAAGCTCCTATCCACTCTCTTAGTGTCAGCCAATTTCTTCATCCTATCTTGGGCTAACTGGAGGTTATCTTTGAGTATCTGCAATGCATTATCCCTCGAGTTCAAAGCCTCAGCCACATTCTTATCCTGTGGTTGTTCTGCAACATAAGTCAGTAAATGTGGTGGGGGTCTTCCATATACTGCTTCAAAAGGTGAGATTTTAGTTGAAGAGTGCCAATTTGTATTGAACCACAATTCAGCCCATGGGATATATTTACTCCACTCCTTGGTTTTATGCCCACAGAAACATCTCAAGTAAGCTTCTATGCATCTGTTGGTTACCTCGGTTTGGCCATCAGTTTGTGGGTGGTATGCTGTACTATGCTTGAGGTGAGTCCCCTGTGTCTTGAAGAACTCCTGCCAAAACTGGCTAGTAAAGATAGGGTCTCTATCTGATACAATAGATTTGGGTAGTCCATGAAGCTTCACAACTCCTTCAACAAACACTTTAGCTACCATAGCAGCAGTGTATGGATGACTTAATGAGAAAAGATGTGTATATTTAGTAAGTCTATCCACTACAACCATAATAGTAGTTTTATGATAGCTAGTAGGTAATCCCTCTATAAAAATCCATGGATACTTCTTCCCAGATCATGGTAGGTATAGGGAGGGGTTGTAATAACTCAGCTGGACTTGTATGTTCAGACTTATTCTGTTGGCAAACCACACAAGATCTGATATAATTTTTTACTGAAGTTTTCATTCCTTTCCAGTAACAGCTCCTTTTCAATCTCTGCAAGGTTTTTGCTACCCCTGAATGTCCAGCTAGAATATGATCATGGTGTTCTTTTAACATAGTTTCTACAAACTCATACTGTGGGTCTATAAGTAATCTGTTTTTGTAGTATAGCAGTTCATCTCTCAAAATATACTTCCTGGTATCCAACTTTCCCTGTTCCCATTTATGGAGTAGTTCTGTGTAGTAAGATGATTGCCTCATCTGTTCTTTGAATTGCACTATCCACTCAGCCTGTACTATAGTAATAGCCTGCAGGGAAGGATGTTCCTGTCTTGAAAGGCTATCTGCATGTCACGACCCGCACCCGGAAGTTCGGGCACGAGTACGTGGGTACGTCCAGCCTACGCCGCAGAGTCGGCGGTAGTACGCTGTCTAGGTCAATCCATCTAACTAATCTAACCCATTCACAATTAACATAGGCAAGATGATAATGGGAATAGAAACTTAAAATTTGCAACTGAATTAAATGTGACAACAATTCAAATGTTTAATACAGGAATTTCAAATGAAATCGGGGACAAACCCGATTAAATAAGATAAGAACAGAAATAAAAGATAGCTACTAAAAGCTACTCAGCAGCAGGGGTCTCCTGGGTAGGGTCTGGCTCCTCATAGGTATCATCTGTACCCTCATATGGACCATAATAGGTAGGGGCAAGGTCCTCATCATCGCCTAAATCAACAGATCCAGTCAGGAAAGGAGCAAAGTACACAGTGCACAACAAGGTTAAACTAAATAATTATGACAATTAGTTATTGAATATCATGTTAAGGAAATTGCATAAAGGAATGTTAATGTCTCAGAGTCAACACTATAAACAGGAATATGAGAAAACAGAAGTAAATGAGCAGAGTGAAACTATCACAGTCAGCAAGAAAGATAACATGACTAGAAACTATCTGTATGAAACTTGTGTTTGTTTAGAATACTTAGTTGGCATGCAGGGGTTTATAAGGCTAATCCGGCCGTCATAAACGGCTATTATTCACGAATAATCGAGATCCGGCTGATGGGCAGTCGTGTACCAACAGCTATTATTCACGACAAGGGGAAGGGTAAACTACATGCCTTTCAGTATTCTCCCACCCGACATGAGAAACAAGACATGAATTCCAAATATTCAAGACATGAAATATAGTATTCTAACACTACGTGTAATCAGCAAGAGTACTAGTAGAGCAGGGAATTTAATTATCACAATATAAAGATTAACTTGAAGTGCAGGTACTTGCCTGTTGTTTGGATCTGATTAAATTAGGTTCTTGGGAGAAATTTTCACAGATGAGTCCAAAAGCTGAAACAGACATTACCATCATGCTCAGAAGATGTCAAATAGCTAGAAACGCCTGTCCTTGGGTCCAATTTGGAGACAAGGGCAAAAACGGCAGTTTTGGGTCAAAACGGGGTCCGCCGTTGGGCCCGCTTTGCACCGAAAAACGTGTCCGGGTCAAAGGTCTCCAAATTCACCAAACTTAGTGTCAACAGGTCAGGAACGCTGATACGAACCCAACGGAACTTCCAGATTTGGATTCCGATGAGCCGAACACAAAATCGCCCGTCGAGCGGGGGCCTGTGGGGCCCACGACACGCGATTTTGTCAACGTTCTCAGAATCGAACCAAACTTGACCCACAGGACCAGCGTATCGCTACGAGTCCGATGGCACAAGTTTCGTCTCGATCCGACGAGTGTGCACGAAGTTAGGGCGAATTACCGAAAAGGCGGATACGGAGCGATGTCCGCGGATACGCGTTGATTCCGGTGTGCACGCATACCCGAATCAGCTTCCACGAAGACTCACACGTCCGTATCGACGCTGCGCACGTATCTGTGAAGACCGCACGCGACCAAGTCGTCCCGTTTGGCGGGGCGTACTCGGTTCCGGGGTGAAACAGGGTCTGGTTTTTCCTGTTTTTGGATCGCGGTGTGCGACCACCACAGGACGCGGTGTCCCGAACAGTTTGTCCGGACACCGAGAGGGTCATACAGGCTTCACAACGCAATTTGCGGAATTGAAAACGGAGCTACGAGGCGAAAGTTACACATACCTGAAGGGGACCTGAAAATCAGGGTTCGAGGCGTGTCCGACTCGTGTCGGACACGAAAATAGAAATTAGGGCTAGGGTTAGGGTTTGCTGCGGTGGGTGGCCGGCCGGGGTACGCCGGAGGGGAGGCCGAGGGCGACTCGGGGACGGCCGGCTCGAGGCGGGGCGAACTCGGCGGAGGCGGCGGCGGTAGCCGGAGCGAGTCGGAGCAGCGGCGGGGGTCGGCCTCGGGCTGCTGCTGCTGCGCTGAGGAGAGGGAGGGGCTGGCCGCGGTGGAGGGCGCTGCGGGTCGACGGCGAGGAGGGGACGGCGGCGGCGCTGCGGCGAGGTCGGTCGGAGGTGGGTGGTGGCGCACGGCGGCGAGGTGGTTTCGGGGTTTGGGGAGGTGAGGTCGGGGTAGGGTTTTATAGGCTGGCGAGGCGGTTGCAGGGGGCCGGCCAAGGCGGAGGGCGAGGCGACGTGGCGCGGAGCGCGGCGAGCGGGGCGCGGGACGCGCGGCGCTGCGCGCGGCGGCCGGCGGGGGACGCGGGACGTGGGGGGGGGGACGGGATCGTGCGAGCGGGTCGGGGATGCGGCGGGTCGGGTTCGGCTGAACCCGACCCGACCCGAAAGGGGGCTGGGCTGGGCTAGCGGGCCGGGCCGCGGCCCAATGGGCCGTGGGCCAAAAAAATGAAAAAAATAAATAATAACTAAAATATAATAATAGTAATAAACATTTAATTTAATTAATTAATTAGTAAAAATTATTTTTAGGCATTTAAAAATAGTTCTGGGGCCCAGAAAAATCTAAAAAAATTACCCTAAGTCCAATTTTTCATTTTACACCCAAAAATGTTATTTTCATGACATTTTGATATTATTTATTACCAATTAAAAATTATTTATTAATTGAAAACCCTGACTTTAATTACAGAAAATTCTCAGAAAATTCCAAAAAATTGGGAAAAATCCAAGATTTAATAATTTGAAAATTTGGGGGTTTACAACCTACCCAACTTACAAAAATTTCGTCCTCAAAATTTAAGAATAACAAGGCACGAAAGGAAAGGCCGACAAATAAAATACAATATACCTCAGGTTTCAAAAAGATAGGGGTATCGCTCTCTAATCTCGTCTTCTCGCTCCCAGGTGGATTCGCCGGGGGAATGGTGCTTCCAAGCTACGCGAACCAGGGAGATAACCTGGTTCCGTAGGACTTTCTCCGAGCGATCCAGTATCTCCACGGGTTGCTCTTGGTATGTCAAACTTGGGCCTACTTCGAGCTCTGAGTGATCCAGAATGTGGCTGGGGTCTGACACGTACTTCCTCAGCTGCGACACGTGGAAGACGTTATGTACTCCATCCAGAGAGGGTGGCAATGCCAGTCGGTATGCCACTTCTCCGATTTTCTCCTGTATGCCAAAAGGTCCAATGAATCTTGGGCTGAGTTTTCCACTCCTTCCGAACCTAATGGTGCCACGTGTCGGGGAAATCTTTAAGAACACCAGCTCTCCAACCTTAAAATAGAGTCATAATCAAGTCTTAGTTCCATAATCAAAATGTTTAAATTGACTTGAATTTTATAAATTTAATTACCTCAAATTCTAAGCGCCTTCGGTGGCTATTTGCCCAATGTCGTTGCCTGTCTTGAGCCACTCGAAGTCTGTCCCTTATTTGCTTTACCTTCTCAGCTGAATCGATCACCATCTCTGGTCCTAGTAGGGCTCTTTCTCCAACGTCGTCCCATGATAACGGGGTACGACATCTTCGGCCATACAGGGCTTCAAATGGCGTCATCTCGATACTAGCTTGGTAGCTGTTATTATAAGAGAACTCCACCAGATGTAAATAGTCTTCCCAGGATCCTCCAAAATCCAGAACACATGTACGGAGCATATCTTCAAGGGTCTGGATTGTACGTTCCGATTGCCCATCGGTTTGGGGATGATAAGCTGTGCTGAATTTGAGTTGAGTCCCCAAGCTGGCTTGTAAGCTCTTCCAGAAGTGAGAGGTGAATCTTGAATCTCTGTCGGAGACAATACTTACTGGAACCCCATGCAACTTAACAATATGTCTGATATATAGATCTGCCAGCTTCTCTGTAGATAGCCCCACTTTGAAAGGTAGAAAATGTGCCGACTTGGTCAGTCTATCCACTATCACCCAGATTGCATCCTTACCACTAGGTGTTCTTGGAAGACCGGAAACAAAATCCATTGTGATATGTTCCCACTTCCACTCCGGAATGGGTAGTGGTTGAAGCAATCCTCCAGGTCTTTGTCTTTCTGCCTTGACTTGCTGGCACACTAAACAACGAGATACGAACCTGGCTACTTCTCTTTTCATGCCATGCCACCAAACATGCGTCCTCAGGTCCTTGTACATCTTGTTGGCTCCTGGATGTATAGAGTACTGCGATCTGTGCGCCTCTTGCATAACTTCTTCTCTTATGTCTCCTTGAGGTACACATAATCTATCGCCATGCCTCAGTGATCCATCTTCATGAATTCTGAACTCTTCTACTAATCCAGCTTGCACTTGACCTCGAAGGCTTCGCAGGCCTTCGTCCTGAAACTGCGTCTCCTTGATCTTGCCCATTAAGGTAGACTGAATCTGCAAGTTCATCATTTGGCCTTCTTTTCCTGGGATAATTACTTCGATACCTAAACTTTCCAAGTCCTCCAGCAGGTGTCTGTCCATAGTCAAGTACATCGCCATAGGATACCTGCTTAGAGCATCAGCAACTACATTTGCCTTCCCAGGGTGATATTGAAGAGTGATATCAAAGTCTTTCATTAGTTCCAGCCACCTTCTTTGCCTCATGTTTAGCTCTTTCTGAGTGAAAATATATTTTAGACTTTTATGGTCTGTAAATATTTCCACCCTTTCTCCATAAAGGTAATGCTTCCAAAGTTTAAGAGCAAAAATGACAGCTGCCAATTCTAAATCATGGGTTGGATAATTCTTTTCATGGGGTTGAAGCTGCCTAGAGGCATATGCTATTACTTTCTTATTCTGCTCCAATACACAACCTAGACCTTTTCCAGAAGCATCACTATAAATAGCGAAACCTCCGGTTCCAGAAGGTAAGGTCAGAATAGGGACAGTAGTCAGTCTTTTCTTCAATTCCTCAAAAGCATGCTGACATTCATCAGTCCAGGTGAACTCTTCATCCTTCCTTGTTAACTTTGTCATGGGTTCAGCAATCCTAGCAAAGTCCTTCACAAACTTCCGATAGTAGCCAGCTAGTCCCAGGAAGCTTCTAATCTCTGCTACAGAGTCTGGAGTGGGCCAGGATTCTACTGCCGCTATCTTCTTAGGATCTACTGCTATTCCATCTCCAGTCACAACATGTCCCAAGAATTCTACTTTGTCTAGGAAGAAAGCACATTTGGATAATTTTCCATAAAGTTTTTTCTTCCTCAAAGTCTCCAATGCTAACCTCAAATGTTCTTCATGTTCTTCGGGAGTCTTGGAGTAGATCAAAATATCATCAATGAAGACCACTACAAATTTGTCTAGATATGGCTGAAAAACTCTGTTCATTAGGTTCATAAAAACTGCTGGTGCATTCGTCAACCCGAACGGCATCACTAAGAATTCGTAATGTCCGTTCCGGGTATTGAAAGCAGTTTTAGGGATGTCTTCTTTTCTCACCCTTACTTGGTGGTAACCCGACCTCAAATCAATCTTGGAAAACACCCGAGCTCCACTCAACTGATCAAATAAGTCATCTATCCTGGGCAGGGGATACTTATTCTTAATTGTTAAGGCATTTAAGGCCCTATAGTCAATACACATTCTGGATGTTCCGTCCTTCTTGGGCACAAATAATACTGGAGCTCCCCAAGGTGAGACACTAGACCTAATGAAACCTTTGTCTTCTAGCTCTTTGATTTGTTCATTTAGTTCTATTATCTCATTCTTGTTGATTCTGTAGGGATTTTGAGATACTGGTGCTGCTCCTGGCACTAAGTCAATGGAGAATTCAACTTCTCGGTCTGGGGGTAAGCCTGGGAGATCCTCAGGGAAGACATCAAGGTATTCAGAGATGATAGGTGGCAATTCTTCTGTTACTAGGGCTCCACAAATTATGTTATTACCCATTTCTCTAGAACCTCTAGCGAATTCAAATTCTGGCTTGCCAGGGGGTCTGAAGATTACACTGCCTCTGTGACAGTCTATTGTGGCATGATGTTGACTTAACCAATCCATACCCAGTATAATGTCAAAACTGGGCACTGGCATTACAAGTAGTCTAGCATATAGTTCTCTTCCACATAATGTAATAGGACAATTGTTACAGGCATCACTAACCGGGATGATTCCTCCACCGGTAATGATCTTATAACAATTCCTAAGGGGTTTAGTGATTAAGTTGTGCTTCATAAGGAATTCTACTGACATGAATGAATGTGAAGCTCCAGAGTCAAATAAAGTAATAGCTGGTATTGAATTTATAAGCACAGAACCTGTGATCACGTCAGCTGTGGCTTCCGCTTCTTCCAAAGTCATTGCATAAGCACGGCCTTGCTGCGGTGCACCCCTCTGTTGCTGCTGTTGGTGCTGAGCAAAGCGTTGTTGTTGAGTTGGAAGCGGGGGTCCCCTTTGTTGTGCTGCTGGGGGCCTGGCCTGGACTGGAGCCTTTGGTGCAGCTGGACGTCCTTGAGCAGCAGGACAGTCCCTCAATTGATGTGCTGGGGAACCACAATAGAGGCAAGCACCTAGCCTCTTTCTGCAGTCTTGCCAAGTGTGGCCTGGTTTTTGGCAATAGTTGCAAGGGGGAGCTCGTTGGTTCTGTCCTTGAGCCTGGGGTGCTGGAGCTCGAGGGGGAGGACGCTGATTTTGCTGCGGGGCCCTCTGCTGTTGTTGTTGTTGAAAAGGGCATTTGTTGGGTCCCGTATTTCCGGTATCTCTTTCTCGTTTCAGTTTGTGCCCCATATCTCTCTCGACGCCTTGTGCCACGCTCAGGATTTCCTCATAGGTGCGAGCTCGGCTGGTGGTGACAGCGAGACGAATATCCGGAGATAGCCCCTTCTTGAATCTACGGGCTCTGTCCTCCGGGGTACGAACCATGTACTCCGCAAAGTGGCTTAACCTGCTAAATTCAGCAGTATATTCATCAACAGTCATGTTACCTTGTTCCAGTCTCTCGAATTGGCTTTCGAGAGCTTCCCGAGCCACTTCGGGATAAAATTTCTCCTTGAATAGCCTCTTGAAGTCCTCCCATGTGATGTCGGGAGCAGATAGTTGGGGTTCATCTCTGAACCAGGTTCGAGCAATGTCGAACAGTTGCAGGCTTGCGGATTCCACTTTGAGATCATCGGGAACCCGGGCAGTCTTCAGGAGTCTCTCGACATTCTCTATCCACTCATCAGCGTAGAGAATGCCCTCAGTTCCATAAAATTCCAGAGGCCTAAGGTTCTTGAAGTCTTTGGCACTTCCTGGCCTCTTGAGTGGCGACTCCTGGGGCTTAATAGCTTCTGAGAGGCTGGTCCGCAGAAGTGCAGTCTGTTCTTTCTGGGATTCCACCAATCCCTGGAACACTCCAAGTAGTTGTGCCCCATCTAGCATAACTGCCGGAACAGATGGAGGCGGTGGGAGTGCAAGAGTCTCGGGCACATTCTGCTCAGCTGGTTCTGATGTGCCTCCTATTGTGTTCCTGGTCTGGACCATTCTGAAAGATTAAGGGATAGGAGAATCAGAATAGAATACTTGGAAATCAAAGGCGATAGGAAAATTGAGCAAAATGATATCAGGAATTGAAATAAGAATACTATACTGTGAATGAGCTTTTCCTAGAATCCTCAATCTTATTCCATACCCTGTCCTAGGGTATTACCCTATTTAAGGATAGGACCTGCATGGGCCACCATAAAAACGTGTCACGACCCGCACCCGGAAGTTCGGGCACGAGTACGTGGGTACGTCCAGCCTACGCCGCAGAGTCGGCGGTAGTACGCTGTCTAGGTCAATCCATCTAACTAATCTAACCCATTCACAATTAACATAGGCAAGATGATAATGGGAATAGAAACTTAAAATTTGCAACTGAATTAAATGTGACAACAATTCAAATGTTTAATACAGGAATTTCAAATGAAATCGGGGACAAACCCGATTAAATAAGATAAGAACAGAAATAAAAGATAGCTACTAAAAGCTACTCAGCAGCAGGAGTCTCCTGGGTAGGGTCTGGCTCCTCATAGGTATCATCTGTACCCTCATATGGACCATAATAGGTAGGGGCAAGGTCCTCATCATCGCCTAAATCAACAGATCCAGTCAGGAAAGGAGCAAAGTACACAGTGCACAACAAGGTTAAACTAAATAATTATGACAATTAGTTATTGAATATCATGTTAAGGAAATTGCATAAAGGAATGTTAATGTCTCAGAGTCAACACTATAAACAGGAATATGAGAAAACAGAAGTAAATGAGCAGAGTGAAACTATCACAGTCAGCAAGAAAGATAACATGACTAGAAACTATCTGTATGAAACTTGTGTTTGTTTAGAATACTTAGTTGGCATGCAGGGGTTTATAAGGCTAATCCGGCCGTCATAAACGGCTATTATTCACGAATAATCGAGATCCGGCTGATGGACAGTCGTGTACCAACAGCTATTATTCACGACAAGGGGAAGGGTAAACTACATGCCTTTCAGTATTCTCCCACCCGACATGAGAAACAAGACATGAATTCCAAATATTCAAGACATGAAATATAGTATTCTAACACTACGTGTAATCAGCAAGAGTACTAGTAGAGCAGGGAATTTAATTATCACAATATAAAGATTAACTTGAAGTGCAGGTACTTGCCTGTTGTTTGGATCTGATTAAATTAGGTTCTTGGGAGAAATTTTCACAGATGAGTCCAAAAGCTGAAACAGACATTACCATCATGCTCAGAAGATGTCAAATAGCTAGAAACGCCTGTCCTTGGGTCCAATTTGAAGACAAGGGCAAAAACGGCAGTTTCGGGTCAAAACGGGGTCCGCCGTTGGGCCCGCTTTGCACCGAAAAACGTGTCCGGGTCAAAGGTCTCCAAATTCACCAAACTTAGTGTCAACAGGTCAGGAACGCTGATACGAACCCAACGGAACTTCCAGATTTGGATTCCGATGAGCCGAACACAAAATCGCCCGTCGAGCGGGGGCCTGTGGGGCCCACGACACGCGATTTTGTCAACGTTCTCAGAATCGAACCAAACTTGACCCACAGGACCAGCGTATCACTACGAGTCCGATGGCGCAAGTTTCGTCTCGATCCGACGAGTGTGCACGAAGTTAGGGCGAATTACCGAAAAGGCGGATACGGAGCGATGTCCGCGGATACGCGTTGATTCCGGTGTGCACGCATACCCGAATCAGCTTCCACGAAGACTCACACGTCCGTATCGACGCTGCGCACGTATCTGTGAAGACCGCACGCGACCAAGTCGTCCCGTTTGGCGGGGCGTACTCGGTTCCGGGGTGAAACAGGGTCTGGTTTTTCCTGTTTTTGGATCGCGGTGTGCGACCACCACAGGACGCGGTGTCCCGAACAGTTTGTCCGGACACCGAGAGGGTCATACAGGCTTCACAACGCAATTTGCGGAATTGAAAACGGAGCTACGAGGCGAAAGTTACACATACCTGAAGGGGACCTGAAAATCAGGGTTCGAGGCGTGTCCGACTCGTGTCGGACACGAAAATAGAAATTAGGGCTAGGGTTAGGGTTTGCTGCGGTGGGTGGCCGGCCGGGGTACGCCGGAGGGGAGGCCGAGGGCGACTCGGGGACGGCCGGCTCGAGGCGGGGCGAACTCGGCGGAGGCGGCGGCGGTAGCCGGAGCGAGTCGGAGCAGCGGCGGGGGTCGGCCTCGGGCTGCTGCTGCTGCGCTGAGGAGAGGGAGGGGCTGGCCGCGGTGGAGGGCGCTGCGGGTCGACGGCGAGGAGGGGACGGCGGCGGTGCTGCGGCGAGGTCGGTCGGAGGTGGGTGGTGGCGCACGGCGGCGAGGTGGTTTCGGGGTTTGGGGAGGTGAGGTCGGGGTAGGGTTTTATAGGCTGGCGAGGCGGTTGCAGGGGGGCCGGCCAAGGCGGAGGGCGAGGCGACGTGGCGCGGAGCGCGGCGAGCGGGGCGCGGGACGCGCGGCGTTGCGCGCGGCGGCCGGCGGGGGACGCGGGACGTGGGGGGGGGGGACGGGATCGTGCGGGCGGGTCGGGGATGCGGCGGGTCGGGTTCGGCTGAACCCGACCCGACCCGAAAGGGGGCTGGGCTAGCGGGCCGGGCCGCGGCCCAATGGGCCGTGGGCCAAAAAAATGAAAAAAATAAATAATAACTAAAATATAATAATAATAATAAATATTTAATTTAATTAATTAATTAGTAAAAATTATTTTTAGGCATTTAAAAATAGTTCTGGGGCCCAGAAAAATCCAGAAAAATTACCCTAAGTCCAATTTTTCATTTTACACCCAAAAATGTTATTTTCATGACATTTTGATATTATTTATTACCAATTAAAAATCATTTATTAATTGAAAACCCTAACTTTAATTACAGAAAATTCCCAAAAAATTCCAGAAAATTGGGAAAAATCCAAGATTTAATAATTTGAAAATTTGGGGGTTTACACTGCAGCCTTATTTTCTTTTCCCTTTTTATACTCCACCCTATAATTGAACCCATGTAGCTTCATGACCCACTTGAACTGAGCTTCTGTATACAACTTCTGTTCTAGTAAATATTTGAGGGGTTGGTGGTCAGTTCTAATGACAAACTCTCTTCCCCACAGGTACTGGTGCCACTTTTTGATAGCCAACAAAATGGCTAGTATTTCCTTTTCATATGTGGATAGCAGTTTATTCTTCCCTTTAAGACCTTGGCTCAAATAAGCTATAGGCTTTTCTTTTTGCATCAATACTGCTCCTATCCCTTCCCCAGAAGCATCACACTCTAAAACAAATATTTCTGCAAAATTAGGCATTATGAGAACTGGTGGAGTTGTGAGGGCTACCTTCAATTTTTCAAAAGCTTGTTGTGCATTGTCAGTCCAATGAAAGCTATTTTTCTTCAGTAACTCAGTTAGAGGTTTTGCAATGGACCCATAATTCTGGATAAATCTCCTATAATAGCCAGTGAGACCTAAGAATCCCCTGAGCTCTTTCAATGTTGTAGGTATTGGCCATTGCACCACTGCCTCTACTTTGTTTGGATCAACTTGGATACCCTCTTGAGAAATTACATGGCCTAAATACCCCACTTCCTGCAGTGCAAACTGACATTTGCTCTCCTTGACCTTTAGGTTGTGATCTGACAGTCTCTTGAACACTTGTTCTAAGTGCATTAAGTGCTTCTCCCAGCTGCAACTATAAACCAGTATATCATCAAAGAATATTAGCACAAATTTTCTCAAGAAGTCTTTAAACAATGTATTCATCATTGCTTGGAAGGTTGAGGGGGCATTAGTAAGTCCAAAGGGCATCACCATGAACTCATAGTGTCCCTCATGAGTCCTGAATGCTGTTTTATGCACATCACCTTCAACCACTCTCACTTGATGATAGCCTGCTCTTAGATCTAACTTGGAAAAATACTGAGCCCCATGCAACTCATCAAATAACTCATCTATGAATGGAATAGGAAATTTGTCCTTAATAGTATTTTGATTGAGAGCCCTATAATCTACACACATCCTCCATGATCCATCAGATTTCTTTACCAGAAGAACAGGGGAAGAGTATGAACTGGTACTGGTTCTGATAATCCCATTTTCTAGCATATCCTTAACTTGTTTTTCAATTTCATTTTTGTAGATATAAGGTTGCCTGTATGGTTTCTGGCAGACTGGAATAGCCCCAGGGTTTAGAGTAATTTTGTGGTCAAAATCTCTTTGTGGAGGTAGCCCTTTTGGTTCTTCAAATATATGTCTGAATCTGTTCAACAAGGTAGAGATATAAGGAGATGTAGTTGAAGTTTGTTGCTTGACTTCCTGGGCATATAACTGAATCACAAAAAACTGTGACATTTGTCTTAAATCCTTGTTGTCAGGTTCTGGCATGGTAGCTTCATCTGCAGGTAGACCTTTGAAACATTGTAACTGTCCTTGTTGGAAGAACTTCATGGTTAACTCCTTAAAGTTCCAAGTGATATCCCCTAAGGTACTGAGCCAACTAGCTCCTAGTACTACTTGGCATCCTGTGATAGGCAACTTAAGTAAGTTAACTTGAATTTTCTTGCCCTGACAGTCTAACACCACATTTGAACATACCCCCTTGCCTTGTAATTTCTCTCCATTGGCCACTAATACCTCAAATGGCTCATCATGTGCACTAGGCAACTTCAACCTCTCACTGAACTGAGCATCAATAAAATTGTGTGTAGAACCAGAGTCTATGAGTATCATCATTGGCTTGCTGTGGATAGTGCCCCTTAGCTTCATTGTTGAACATTGCATTGCCCCTGACAGAGCATTCAAAGAGATAGCAACTGATTCTGTTCCAGTCTCTCCATGGGCTTCAATTCCTTCCTCTCCTTCTAATTGGGAATCCTCACCTTGTATTTCATCAGTGACTAACATAAAGAGTCTCTTCTCCTTGCACTTGTGCCCTCGAAACCACTTGTCTTCACACAAGAAGCACTAGCCCAATTTTCTCCTCTTCTCCAGTTCTGCAGGGGATATTGTATTCCTTGGTTTCTCCTCATTAGCATGAGAATGTGTACTAGGATTTGGAACTGTATGCTTTTTCCATTGCTCATTGTTTCCCTGGAATGCATTGTGATTAGTTTCTGTGCTGGAAGAAGTCTTACTGGTGCTGTAATTTCCTCTGTACCCCCTTCTCATAGCTAAGAATTTAGCTTCATGTAGCTTTGACAGTTGCATAGCAGTGATCAAATTGGTAGGGTTGACAATTTGTAACTCATATCTGAGCTCATCCTTTAACCCTCCAATATACTGACTAATCAAACATGATTCAGGTAATCTCAATACCTTTTTTGACAACTTTTGAAACTGTGAATTGTACTCTTGTATACTGGAGTCTTATTTCAGCAGCTTAAGATCAATCATGTGGTCTGTAAATTGGGAGGGACCAAATTCCACCTTAATTGATCTACAGAATTCCTCCTAAGTTACTCTTTCATCTTGGATACTAACCATCCAATCCATCCAATAGGCAGCAGTGCCTTTGAGTTGTACTGAGACAAGCTTGAGTCTATCACAGTCAGGGGTGTTATAGTACTCAAAAAAATTACTTACTCTCATTAACCATTCTTCTACATCTCCTGTTCCATCAAAATCAGACAGATGAACTCTAGGAGTTGGAGCATTTCTACCCTGATTTTGATGTTGAACTACTTGTTGTGGTCCTTGGAACATTGCAGGAGCTCGTGGAGAGCTTGAATGCATCACTTGTCCCCCAGATCCCATTCCTGTAAGGATGGATCTATTTTTTTGAGGTGGAGTTAATGATCCCATAGGTATATGCTCATTTACAGATGAAGATGGATTAAGCAAAGGAGAATTTGTTCCCCAAGCTTAGTGACCTATTCCCTGTGCTGGTGAGTTCGACATAGGAACATTAGGGAAGTAATTGGGTGCAGTGGTGTTAAACTGCAGATGAGGTGCTTGATTGCTATTCTCAGTAAAACTTTTAGATCTCAATATCTCCTCTAACATTTTCTCCATTCTTTCAAACCTTCCAGCCAGATCTAGAACAGTACCTAAGAGGTTTTCCATTGGAGCTCGTCGATCTTCTGCAGTTGTTCCTCCCGATCCGCTATGGCTAGAGCTTCCCTCCCTGCTGGTTTCTGCAACCGTCTCCAACCCATGCTCTGATACCAAATTGATGTGATCCCGAGATCCTGGGTTGGGAAATGTTGTGGATCTGCTGAAATTAGCCATGGAATGCACTTATACAGTGTGAATTTATGGAAGAAGAAGCTGGATGATGATGAACTAGGGTTTTTTATTCAATTTTCTGATGAGAAAATAAAGGCGGGAAAAGCTACAATTTCGAATAGAAAACAATTTGAAAGAAGAAAGCTGAATGAATACAATTCTGATACTCTTGCCCTCTGATTTCTCTTATTTATAGGTAAGATGGGTGCCCCTATGCTGAGCTGGCACTATGCTGAGCTGGCCATGATGCAAATCTGATGCTGAGATGGCACGACTATTGCTGAGCTGGCAGTGATGCTGATAGAACCTGCATTTCCCTTTACTGTCTTGCTGTTCACTCCTTGAGAAAGGATTACAATGGAGGTGATCTGGTTCTGGTAATACAAGGTTCTTATCATCCCTCCCACGACAGCAACTAGGGGTCGATCTGGCCGAGGAAGATCGTATCCGGCCATGGCGTGACGGATCTGTTCTTGTTTTGATTCCAAAAACAGATTTTTTTTACTGTATTTTAACTTGTATATTCAAAAAATTTACTGTTATTTAGGTATAATGGCTTTTGTTACAAGGCCCGGCCCAATTGGCCCATAAAATCGAACCGAACCGTAAAACCGAAATTCATTTTCGGTTCGGTTTTGATCGGTTTGTTAACGTTCGGTTCGGTTTTTGGTTTGTAAAAAATCGGTTGTCGGTTTTTTCGGTTTTTGAAAGATCGGATCGGTTTGGACCGAACCGAACCGCTAAAAGTGGTACTATTAACATACCTATAAATAAAATCAAATAAAAAAACCACAAAGAAAAAAAAAACCAAAACAGATAAACCCCTAAAAAAATTAACCCAAAAAACCAAAAATAAAGCCAAAACAAATAAATCCTAAAAAAAAACCAAAAAAAAAACATTTTTTTTCCTATTTTTTAATATTTTTTTAATATTTTTTTATTAAATGTTTTTATTTCGCCAACCTAGTTGGCGAAATTTTGATTTTTTTTTATTTTTTGTAAAAAAAATTTTTTTTTAATTTTTTTTTTTTTCAGATTTTGCCAACGGAGTTGGCGAAAGTTTTTTTTTTTTTTTTCAATATATGTTCGTATTTTCGCCAACTGGGTTGGCGAAAATCCAGTTTTCCAATTTTTCGCCAACTCAGATGGCGATTCGTATCGTCGTTAAATTTCTCAAACTTATATCGATGTACTTAATTCTTATAATTATTTTATGGTTACAGTAAATTTTCTGTTAGAATTTCCAACATTATCCGCTCCAAACTCTCCCGGAAAAAAAACCCACAAACTCTATGGCTCTCCTCCGCCGCTTCCTCCCGCCCCTCCTCTCTCGACCAAAACCCCTTCTTCTCCGCTCCTCCAAAAACCCTAATTTCCCCTTCAAACCCTTACTTCCCCTCTCCAAAACCCTAGTTTCCTCCTCCTCTCCCCAAACACTCATCCACACCAACGACGACCGGGTCAGTTCCCCGCCCGACTCGTCCGATCCCGGGTCCGACTCCGGCACCATCGCCGCCATCGTCACGTCCCTCGGCGGCGGCCCATCCGCCGTCGGGATCGTGCGGCTGTCGGGCCCGGCGGCATCGGCCGTAGCCGGGAGGGTGTTCCGTCCCGCGGGGGGGTCTACGTGGCGCCCCAGGAGCCACTTCGTCGAGTACGGGTTCGCTCTTGGCCGCGACGGCACCGTCATCGATGAGGTGAGTACGCTTGCACACTGCAAACAAATTCTTAATTTTGTTTGGGGGGTTTATTAATGTGGTTTTCTTTTGTACTTGTGGCAGGTTTTAGCTATTCCGATGTTGGCGCCGAGGTCGTACACTAGGGAAGATGTTGTTGAGCTGCAGTGCCACGGGAATGACGTTTGTTTGCGTCGCGTGTTGTCAGCTTGCTTAGAGGCCGGTGCGAGGCTCGCGGAACCTGGTTAGTTTGTTTTCTTTCTCTGTTTGCTCAATGTTCATTTTTATTTCATGGACGATATATCCTCACACTCTTAGCTTTATATAGAAATATTTGCAAGAAGATGTCTAGGAGTAGAAGATGTAAAATAGGAAACACAAAATTCTATGTGATGGAATGGGTCAACTGTAAGTTGGTAGAAGCAAGGTTAAAAAACTGGGTTACAGTATCGGTTTCGTCAGTTTCACAATTTCAGTAGGTTAGGGGATTGGGTTGTCCTAGCCGGAGCTAAATTTGGTTGTCCCTTGCCCTTGGCTCCAAAAGAAAAAATCAAAAAAATGATGGGCGAGTGGGATGACGACGACGTGTAGCTTGGATTTCGAGTTCCTCTCCTTGAGCTACTCGAGGCCTTCCCAGTGGGAACTCAAAATATGGACCTGGTGGATTGCTAGTTCAACTGACAGAGAGGAGTTGGGGTGGACCGCGGAGGCTCCATTGGCGGAAAAGTAGGGACTTTATGGGCCTGGAGGGTTGCCCTAACCAAGAGGGTTGCCCAAGTCCGATGGCTTGAAGACCTACAACTCGGATCCAAAATGGTCAAAAACTTATGGGTTTTGGCTGATACTTAATACTTCGGGATGAAGACGAATAAGGGTTTACGTGACCTAATAAACTACAATTATGCAGTCATAGCTTGGTGTCCTTTCTCTAATACTGCCAACCTTTTCCGAGCTTACTTCATAAATTCTGTGTTCAGGCGAATTCACTCTCCGAGCATTTTTGAATGGACGCTTGGACCTATCACAAGCTGAAAACGTCGGGAGGCTCATTTCAGCAAAATCTATTGCTGCTGCGGACTCTGCATTGGCTGGGATACAGGCATGCTTGTTTCAGTTTAAGCATATTCTATTAGAGCTTCATCTCATCTGTCAAACCTCTGATGTTAATGTTGTGAATAATATCATTTCATAGGGTGGTTTCTCAGCTTTAGTGAAGTCACTGAGAATGCAGTGCATTGAGTTACTTACAGAAATTGATGCTCGTTTAGATTTTGATGATGAATTGCCTCCTTTGGATACCGACATGTTGATAGATAAAATAAATGGCATGTATCATGATGTGCAGCAGTCGCTGGATACTGCAAACTATGATAAGCTTCTGCAATCTGGTTTACAGGTACTTACCGTAACTTCTTTTATGCTTCTTTGCTTGACTTCTATACATTGGTTAATTAGTATTGTTTATCATTTTTATGCTTTCTTATTTTTGTTTTGATAGTGAATGAGCCATCATTCAGGGTTTTGCTTCTCACACCTTGATTACAGTATATTTTAGGAGTTTTGGGTGCCCACTCTTTCGACTTCAGTTTTTGATATATATAAATAACTTGGCTGCTTGAGATGGATCAGGTTTACTTTGATAATCTTTATAGTACTTGTCTGAAATTACACTGATATGAAATTTTGCAGGTAGCAATAATTGGTCGGCCAAATGTTGGGAAATCGAGCCTTCTCAATGCATGGAGCAAAGTAGGTTTCATAATCTGCATATCACAATCTGAATATTGGTTGCTGACATTTCTGAAATAAAAATCTAAATACTAGATAAATGTTTTAATGGATTTATTTATACTATTTTTATGTTGCTCATATGCCCAAACTATGTCTATGTTAGCTTCTCAGAAGCATGACCTTCCTTCTATATTTCTTCTATGTACACATTTGTCTACCTTAAAAACATTATTTATCTTTTATCCTATGTTCCTGTCTTCCTTTACAACCCACCCTACTATAAAGTGTACAGTGCAATGAATTTGATGTGTTACCCTTGCGAATGTATCGTATTCCTATTGCTCATCTTTTTATGTCACATTGACTTTAAATACGCCTTATCCATCAAACCATTCAATACAATGGATCTAAGACCCAAATAATGGTAAGTCATGGTTGCTGTGGAGGTTTACTTTCACATCATTATATGTGGACAGTTACATTTCTTCTATTACTGGTTTACTAAGATTGCGTCCTCTAAGTTTTATAATATTTACTAATTTATAGGTTCCTAATTCCTACCCTTCAGAAGAGGTTTATTTGGGAGACATAATTAGTTAATTAGCATTTGATCTTATTCTTGTTCAGTAAATATTAATATGTTTTAACTATACACTATACACTACACACTATTATCGGATTCCACTAATGTAGAGTTTGCCATCTCTTTCTTGATATTAAAGGTTAGTGTCATCTATAACAAATAGCTAGAGGTATATGGTTAATAACTGGATTTTGCTTTATGTTACTAATCATCATCACTAAGTCTTTTCCCATCAAACTATGTACTCGGAGATGCAGCGAATTAAACTATTTACTTCTTTCATGAAAGCTGTACTATTTGAGCTAGGCAACATGCTCCCTGTTGAATGCTGCTGGCACTTTTGACTTCCCATTGCTCGTCCAGAAATCTGTCTATAAATTAAATTTAGCTCTTTTCCTTTCTTTCAGTCTTATGTTTCCTTAGCCACCACTTTATAAAATTAAAAGAAGTGTATGTGTATCTTCTGACTTTGGAAACATCATATGTCACCAAGTGAACTAGAAACCTCCCTACTAATCTATATCTTGTACAGAACCAAAATGGCTCTAAAACCAAGTTACCTTTTTTCTGCTAATCCCAAATATTTGTGATAAAGGCTTTCTTAAAATTTTCCTTGTAGCTGATCCCAAATATTTGTGATAATGGCTTTCTTGTTGTTATGTCTTTCACAGTGTCCTAAAACCGAGTTACCTTTTACTTCAAAGTCGTCCTGTTCGAGTTTTAACATATGGGACTTGACACCCCAAGTTCTTAAATCAAAGCTTGCTGTGTTAGGGTATGGTTTTATGCTTTATATGCCCATCGTTCACATGGAGTTTTAACCTCACATACCTTTTCCAATTATTCTCCACTAAGATTCAAGTAATGTTTCTGAGAATCTTAGTATACAGTATATCCTTATTTTTAATATATACTTGTAAAACTTTCCCAACGTTAACCCTCTGGGGTTTTAGCATATGGGATATGACACCGCTAGTTCGGGCAAAGCTTGATGGTTTGGAGGGTTTTTTATTCTTCATTGTTTGAATGGAGTTTTAACTCACGTGCCATTTCAAGTCTTGTTCTACTAGATTCGACTAATCGGTTTGAGATTTTTTAACATATACTTATGCTAGTAATGTTTTGTGTATCAGCTAAGCTCATTCATCTTATTGAATACTATACTTTACTAGTATGCAGAGTGACAGAGCAATAGTTACAGAAATCGCTGGAACTACAAGGGATGTTGTTGAAGCAAATGTTACTATTGAGGGCATTCCTGTCACTCTTCTTGACACTGCTGGTATCAGGGAAACTGAGGATATAGTGGAAAAAATTGGTGAGTACCATTACCCAGGGTTTTGAGTATGTATATATCAACAGGCACATAGATTGTGTCTCAATGACCAAGTTATCAAGCAATTGTTTCTGGAATTCTCCCAGCATAGCAAAAGCTTATCTTATTAAGTCGGGAGTCATTTACTCTTAGAACTGTATCAATATTCAGGTGTTCGGAGATCAGAAGCTGCTGCTATGGGAGCTGATGTTATTATAATGGCAATAAGTGCACTTGATGGGTGGACTGAGGATGATAAGAGACTCATCAAGCTTATGAATAAGAATCAGGTTTGTAGATGCCACCTTCTCTACCTACTTTTCCTTTTGCTGAAGATTGTTGAAGAAGATAGCTAGTATTTTTTATGTTTGTTCTTGTATGGATTTAGAGCCTTTGTTTCAGTCCCACATTGGATAGGCTCAAGGTGGGGTATGTCCTGCCTTGCCTATATATTTGTAACCTCTTCATATTGAATGATCAAGTCCATTAAGTTCAACCAACTTCTCAACATGGTATCTGAGCCACGTTCTATTTGGAACTAGCTCTTTTACTCTCTCTTCTTATCGAAACACTAATATTCTCCTAGCTACTATTTTCTCCAAATCCCAAAACCCTAAATCTCCAAATCAGCCATAATTCCAAAATACCTAAACTTTAAATGCCCAAATCAACCGTAACTCCAAAATCCCTAACCCTAAATCCGATCTCCATATCCAGCAACCACCTACATCAACCATTAAAACCATAACCCTAATCCGCCACCTATACCGCACCCAACTGACACATCTCACCCAACCACCACCTACACCAGCTATGTCCGGTTGACGAGACCCACTGTCGCTGCAACCTTTGTCCACGACTTCCGGCATCGACTGCGCCGTCTCTTCCGTTGAACGCATAGCCTCCAGACGCCGATGACGACTTCCTCGAAAGGTTGTTCTCTACCCCTCTCATGTTTTGGGTTTGTGTTATTGATGGTCGTTAGCTTGGTAATTGAGGTGACTGTGTCAAACCGTTGGTCAAAACTAGTGTGGATGGTCACCAAACCACTTCCAAAGTGGTTTTAGTTTGGATGCAAATGACACATGGCAACCCTTGAGTGGAAGGGTGAACATCCACCCTAGTTTTGCTGGGTGAACAAAAATGGACTCTTACAACAAGTACTTTAAAAGGACTTCCTTATTCACGATGTTGACCTTTCTGTTTTACCTACATTATTGAATTGGATTCAGCATCATGGTATGCTTTTAGTGTATCTTGTTTATTTTTATTCATGGTTATCCTCCTACCATAGTTTACTCCTACCATAGTATACGCATTTCCTGATGATTTGTTTAATTTTGCCATAAGATGATGATGGCTTTTTGTCACATGGAAAGTGATAAGAAAGTACAGAAATGCGAAGAGAGAAAAATATGCACTTTCCCCCTCTCGTTATTACTATCTCGACCAGCAAACATATTCAGTTTTGTGGAAGAAAGTCATAAAAACAATCTCTTCCTGGTTTTTAGTGTTTCACAGATTCAGTAAATTAAATCAGGGAATATTCGCTTGACTCTCTTCTGCTCACTTTTTATTTGAACCAAATGCCACCCAAATGTTAAAAAATATATTAGTAAATCTTTGGGTGTCATCTAACATGTCCTTCTTTATTTGGTGAGTAGAAGTCAACAGATTCCTATGCACCAATGATACTTGTTGTCAACAAAATAGATTGTGCACCATCTCTATCAACCGAGCAGTTCCAGGTGGATAACAATTTCAGGAAACTTGTAAAAACTAGTGCAGTCACAGGAAAAGGCATTCCAGAATTGGGGAAGGCAGTCCTAGATGTCAAAGGCTTTGACCCCTTGCCATCAGGTGGACGTAGATGGGCAATAAATCAGGTATAAAAATAATAGGTAGTAATGCCATTTTTTTTTTTCTCTTACCCATTTCTATTAACATGTGCACCAACAGATCCTCTACTCAGGTAAAAGTTAAGTTAAAAGTTTATAATCTAGCATATGTTTTTTATTGGCGTGATCAAGTGAATAGAGATATCGGGATTGTCATTCCTTCTCTCTTTGACGTAATGTGTCATAGAGATGAATGTAATTTCCTATAGCAAGTTGTATCATATTACCTCTTTGTCTAATCTAAAATCCTATGTTACCTGGACTCGGGTACGGGTGTCGGGTATGGGTACGTATCCAAGAGTCGGGTCCTTCAAACTCATAATTGAAGGACACAGATTCGACTAAAAAGGATCCAAATTTTAAATACGGGTACGGGGATATGACTATTAAAATAAATACATTTGAATATGGTTTCGTAAAAAGATACATCATGTAATTAAATTTGTATGGCTTCATAAATGACATGTAATTAAATTTGCACGATTTCATAAAAAGACATTCTCTAATTAAATTTGTATGATTTTATAAAAAGACACGGTTATGATAAAGTTTGCATTGTTTCATATATTTAAGCTTATAATCAAATTTGCATGATTTCATAAAAAGACTTTATACAATTAAATTTGTAAGGTTTTATAACTTTACTACCAATCCGCCATTTTAAAATAAACTATCTACTTCACTACCACATTAAAATAAACTATCTACTTCACTACCACATTAAAATAAACTATCTACTTAACTACCAGTCTTCTAATTGTCACCATAAAGCACCATGAAGGATCCGATTGTCACTATGGAGGATCTGATACGGATTCCATTACCATACCCATGTCCTACCCGGTGGACACGGGTACTTCTCCTAAAGTGGAGAGTCCGGGTAACATAACTTAAATCTTTATAGTCTAGAGGAACTTGAAGGGTGCTCGATTGCATGAGCTTAAACTGCAATCCAAAAGCTAGGTCTACTAACTGCCAAATGGCTACCTAGGTTATATGGCATGCGGTGTTCTAAAAATTGGCCTAGGAGGCCGCCCGCACAACCAAAAACCTTTTGTTTGCTCCCCTGTGCGCTTGTTTGGGCCCTGTTCGGGCCTGTGCAGCTGTGTGGATTTTGATATTTGTTTTGATTTTTTGATTTTTTTGATGCTTAGTTGTATTGTGGATATGTTGTTTCAATTTTATGATTGGTTTTAGATTTAGAACATTGAAATTTCAAATTTGTAATTTAGATTTCAAAATTTAAATTTCAAATTTCAAAAAAAATTATGAATTGTATTATGCATTTAGAACATGTTTGGATGTCAAATTTCAAATTTGTGTTATGGATTTCAAATTAAAAAAATTCTGTTTGGTGCCTAGGTGGCCCTCCGTCGCACCGAATCTACCTAGTGACGTTTAGAATACTGATGGCATGACCCTTTCATGTTCATAGCTACCTTAGGTAGGAATTTGGTACCAACATTGAGAGTTGATGTCAGGTCAACGTCGGGTCATAAAATTTCGTCAAATCTTGTATGAAGCTTTCTTATGCTCCATAGCCGACCCATTCTGATGAGAGAAGGGTTAGATGATGATGATTATTATTAAGTGAACAGAAATCTGTAGATGTATGAGTTTTTAGTATTAGTTTTAGATGATTTTTCTGTTATTGGATGACGAAGTCTAAAATTGAGAATGCTTGTTCTTTAATTAGTTTTGACAAAATTGAAGGTATTCCTTTAATTTCATAATGGATTCTGTTCATGGTATTTGATAGTTGATTCCAATTTCACCATTTAGAAAGGGAATTTGTAACTAGACAAATGACTTGTTTGGTGACTATGATAAGTAAGCCTAGAAAATAGTTGCTTTTAATTTGTGCAGTTTCCTTAATATTAGGAGCAATCTATTTTATACACATCTGGGATAGATGCCTGCAATTTCTCAAGACCCATTATTATATCTTCTCATATGAGAATGCTTGTTAACTAACTGCCACTCAACCACTAAAAGTCGCTCAGATGTAGTGTACTTAAATATAAATATGGATGCGACGTGATATATAGCCGTGAATCGGCTAGAACTAGTAGTGGAGGGAAAAGTGGCTGTTTGCAAATACAGTAAAAATGCACAACTTAAAATTATGGGAATTTGGGGGGTTGCACTTAATTAACTAAATAATAAATATGGTGTTATTGTTTTATTTGAAAAAGAACTGATATTCCTGTTTACAAGGAATTCAAAGAACTGCATAAAATTGCATTATAATTACAGTGGAACTAGATATAGAAAGTCTTAAAAGTGATATTTGAGTACAAAAAAGATGACAGTTATTAACTATTACTTATTGTGAACCTCAATGAGATGTTCAGACTGAAGAAGTTGGTAGGAAATTTTATAAAAACGGAAAGGATCTATGCATGATGAATTGTTTTAAGTATCTGCTAAAGTATCAAGAAGAAGGAATATGTGGTGCACAATGCAAGGAGGGTACATGAAAATTGTTGAGAACAATAATGGACGAATAGTTTTCTACTATTTTATTACTTGAATAACCTCAAATGGAGGCATAAGGATGTATGCTGCTTACAAATGTTATAATGAAGGTATGTTGGTTATTGTTAAACTAGAAATATGAATAGTTCTGCAGGTAAGGAAAAGTACAGAGGACAAGTTACAATTTTCAAATTGGGAAATATATCTCTTTTTCAATTCAGTTTCGAAATGCTCTTTGATGACTGGTGCTTCTTAAGAAGAAAAGCATTTATGATGCTTACAGATTTTCTTCACATGGATATGCTTGTTCAACTTTTTATATTCAAGCGGTTTACAAGCTATTTTTATTGGAAGTTGCTTGTTTCCTTCAATATTGTTGTTTTGTTATTAAAAAAAAACTGAAGAATGATTATTCATGTTTTTAACTTTTTTGATCTATGGTGATTTGATCAGAGACAATATGAGCAGCTACTTCGCACCCAAGAGGCTCTCTCAAGATTAAAATCATCCATATTAGAGGAATTGCCCTTGGATTTTTGGACGATAGATTTAAGGGAAGCTGCGTTGGCCCTTGGAGAGATTAGTGGGATTGATATCTCTGAAGAAGTGTTGTCAAACATATTTGGCAAGTTTTGTATTGGCAAATAAATTCTGGTATCATCTTTATGTAATGTAAATTATTCTATATCGTCTAGTAGTCAGAATTCTTAAGTTCGTTTGATGTTTTCCCCCCCTTTGGAAGGGAAACATGAATTCAGAGAGACTTAATAGAGAAGACGAATTTGGAACGAAGAGAAATATAAAATAACAGTATTATAAACACCTATTATTGTTAGGGTGCCTCCTTCCAGCTATTTCAACGGAACTGTCATATTATGCAAATTTTACCATCGATGTTTGGAGGAAACATAATTTAAAACTTTTAAGGCCAAATTACTGTCGGATTGTTCCGTGATGACTTTGGTTCTATCAATTTTTATTAGATCAACCGATTAGGTTTTGAGAAAGAGCCCTTGGTAATTAATTTCTTTCACGTCTCCACTGGGCCTCGATCATCCGACCATCCGGACCACATGTCACTAACCACAAGGCTAAGGGTCATATATATATATATATATATATATATATATATATATATATATATATATATATAAAATGAAAAAAAAGGGATATGAGCTATAGGTTTATATTTCTAAATGAGCCAATATACATGTGGACCAATAGGAATTGAGTGTACTAGTGCATATGGGTGCACATGAGATGTAAAAATACATTTCTATTGGTCTATATATATATATATATATATATATATATATATATATATATATATAAAAGTTGGTTTAGAAACGATTAAAAATTGAGACGTCTAAACCGTTTGTAAATATTTAATTAATTAATTTTTTTTAAAAATAACTAATTTTTTAACTACATAATATGATTTATTTATAAGTAAATAACTCTAACACAAGTGGTTAAGGCGGGAGACGTTTTTCTTGGTTGTTGAGTTCAATTTCTAAGGATGATAGTATTTATAATAAATTCATATATAAAATCAACAATTTTTTTACGTGTGTACAGTGCACGTGCAAGTTACCTGTATATATAAGGAGGGACCGGGATCCTCACTATTAAGAATTTTCACATATATTTTTTGAAATAACAACCGTTTGATTGTTTTTTATTTTTTACCGTTCAGATTAGATTAAAATCTCGCAAAAATTTGGTTAGTTATGGATCTAATCTGAATGGTCAAAAAAGATAATCTAACGTCAGCTATTTCAGAAAAAAATGCAGGAATATTTGAGAGCGGTGATCCGTTTGATGTTTCGGAACGCTGACACAAAGATCTACAACACTACTTTTCCGATTATGTTTTGAGAAAGAGCCCTTGGTAATTAATTCCTTTCACGTCCCCATTGGGCCTCGATCATCCGACCATTCGGACCACATGTCACTAACCGCTAGGCTAGAGGGTCATATATATATATATATATATATATATATATATATATATATATATATATATTATGGAAAAAAAGTGACATGAGCTATAGACTCATATTCCTACATGAGCCAATGCACATGTGGACCAATTGAAATTGAGTGTACTAGTGCACATGAGTGCACATGAGATGTACGAATCCATATCTATTGGTCCATATGTGCATGGCTCATATAAGAAAATGAGCCTATGGCTCATATATATATATATATATATATATATATATATATATATATATATATAAAAGTTGGTTTAGAAACGATTAAAAATTGAGACGTCTAAGCCGTTTGTAAATATTCAATTAATTATTATTTTTAAAAATAACTAATTTTTTAACTACATAATATGATTTATTTATAAGTAAATAACTCTAACTCAAGTGGTTAAGGCGGGAGACATTTTTCTTGGTTGTTTGAGTTCAATTTCTAAGGATGATAGTATTTATAATAAATTCATATGTAAAATTAACAATTTTTTTACGTGTGTGCAGTGCACGTGCAAGTTACCTGTATATATAAGGAGGGATCGGGATCCTCACTATTAAGAATTTTCACATATTTTTTTTTGAAATAGCAGCCGTTTGATTATTTTTATTTTTTTATTTTTTACCGTTCAGATTAGATTAAAATCTCGCAAAAATTTGGTTAGTTTATGGATCTAATCTGAATGGTCAAAAAAGATAATCTAACGTCAGCTATTTTAGAAAATATGCAGGAATATTTAAGAGCGGTGATTCGTTTGATGTTTCGGAACGCTGAAACAAAGATCTACAACACTACTTTTCTATAATTTAATAAAATTATTTGATATTTTGTTTAATTCATGGAACATATAGATGTCTAGTAAACTACTGAAATTGTAATTTGTATGTCATATCTGCAATATCTTTTAACCGGTTCGAGATACAATGAAATCGTCAATTGTAGTATTCTTGTAGCTAGCACTGAAATATATAGGTTCGCGTACTCAAATTGCAATTTTTTATCGATTGACTTTTCGGTCAATGGAACGTCTCGATTTACATGCCACGAATACCAAAATTTGCAAACGTGGATTATTTTTAGCTAAAGTATAGGTTTAACTTTAAAATTAGAATATAATTAGATTAAAATAGAATTTTAGGTGATATCATTGAGAATTAAAATATATTAAATTAGGAAACCTATGTAGCCACTTTTCATGGTCTTAAAGTGAGAATTGTAAATCTAACTTGTTTTAAATTGTGTGATGGGGGATTGCGGGATGGTGGTATGATGATATAACTAGTAGGTCGAGCTCACAATGTCTTGATTTTGTGACTTCATCATCTTTAGGGCAGACAAGTATCGATATGACCTGTGTTGTCTTTATTTTATGTTGCATGTATTCATATCAGTTGTCTTTATTTCTATTTGTGCACGAGAGGTAGAATTGTTAGAGTACAAATACATGTTCATATCTTTTTGCTTACCATGCTTATTATTTATCATACTGTTATTACTTTATTGTGAACGTGTATTGTGATTAAGTCGGACGGAAGAATACAACGAGTAAGCAAGTGGTCTAAGAATTAACAACAGACTCCCTATACATCGATTACATAATATCAGTCGCGTACCACACGTACGACTGATGGATATCCCAGGCTGTTCACATACAGAAAACTTGTATTCTAAAACACACAATACATGCACGTGACTTCGATTCTCATTGCCATATTGTTTGGTTGTTCGTATTTCATTGAGACTACTTTTGTATTGATTAGTAGGTTTTGTACTCCTCTGTCATATCGTATCATGTTTACAATTCATCTTTTAATTACTGTTGATCTTTCATGCTTGTATATTTTGTAGGTTAGTGTTTATGATGATCTTGCTCTAATTCTGACTGGATATGTTGACAATTTCAAATGACTTGCTACCCGACACTATAGCCGTTTGGTGATAGAAATGCTTTTGGATGTATCATGGGTGGTTTAGATACTTTAGAAGTTTGATCTTATATGTTTATCGGGATTGATGATTGGTATGGAGATTTAGACAGTTACTACTGTTGATACCGCAGCGTAGGCTGGACTTGGCCACATACTTTCGTAATTCAAAAGTGTGAACGGATCGTGATAATAATGAGCATTCTTAGCATGCTTTGACTTTTTTCTGAACTCAAGAGTTTCGAGTTTTTTTTTGCCTATTCCCCACATTAGTCCTCCGTAAGACATTATTTCCTTCCTTTTCCACTCCTAATAGCCTTCTTCTAGTCATCCATGACAATCAGATCTTTTCACTACAAGCACTCCTATAAGTCTGTATGATGGCCTCCTCTTTATGCGTCGGCGGCCACCAATAGGTCTTCTTTAAATTCCAATCCAAATAACAAGTTAAATATTTATAAGACTAATTTAATAAAAGATAAGGATACAAGACATACTGTCACGTCCCAGTATCGGGATACGGAGGCGGACATGGCCAGCTATCCCGTACAAGGTACTATACGTCGTACGGCGATCACGATTGTAACTAGACAAGGGGGTGCATACTACAAGCAAGGCACTTAGGATCACATAACATATATATTGTCTCAATCAGTCAAGTAAGAACAGTAAACATAGAACATATATGATAATGAAGTAAGACGTTCCAAACGTCCTGCCACACCATTCTGAAAATCAGCTATGCAAAATAAAAAGCTGGTAGAGTAACAAAAGTACATGACCATGATCAGCTACAGTCTGATTAATTATAATCATGTAAGAAAAACTAAATGTCCAGATTTACGGCTAACAAGTGTCGGTGGCTAAACGCCCAAAAGAGTAAAATATATGATAGCGAGCAAGGAAGAAGAAACCCACTCGTGCCCTTTAGCGACCATTCGCCTGGTGTGTGCTATCAAGAAGGGAGAAGTAAGCTGGATCATCTGGAATAGGCTCGAAACCTGGCCATGCAAAACCAGTGGGGTTAGACCCCAAATAGCAAGTACCGCAAATGAAGCACAAAATAGAGAAACAAAATCCAAAGCAATAGATAGGTATAATATATGTTCTGTGTCGTGGTTTCGGTCCATAGTTTATCTTAGCATAATAGCCCAACCCTACAACCAAACAAGGACAAGGGTTGAACCATCACACTATGATAATCCATGTCCCTGGACTACTAACAGAGTAATACAATCACAACCAAGTTCATTTATATAACGGCCAATCAATTGTACGTCTTGCTACTGTGGAGTTTGAGTTATCTCAGATTATTCATAAGAGAAATCCTTAGATCGTGAGCTATTTAGCGGGGCTAACCGAGCAATAAAAATCACAAAGAACTTGTATATTATGCACCGGTCCCTTGTAAGGCTACCGTGTTAGATCACATAGAACGTATTGTACAATATAAGTATTTAGATATTGCCGTCCACTAGTATAGACGTGACCAATATCTATGGGGGTCAGCCTTGCACGTCATGACAGTTGTCTGAGGTGGATAATGTGCACGATCTCAGGATTTCATCCCTGCTAAATGCTCTACCAATTTTAGTTGCCTAATTTAACCCTATGGTTATGTTAGGAATCCCATGGCGTGGTCACATGATCAATCCTCCTATATGTCATACCGTAGTACGATCACGCTAGATACAAATCCACTTTGTTACTTGATAACTCAACTGGATTCACCCGAACGTGATGCAACAAACAACAAGTCCTAGCCACGCTTTGGTAGTTGACCCACATACCATGTCCTTGCTGGAAAAATAATATAATAATATTACATGTCGTGTAGTATAGGAGTCATTCTCGATGCACAACCCGAAACATGTAATCTCATAGCACGTAGCAAGTTATGTCGCACCCCAGTGCACATTATAATACATGTACACATAGCACGTAGTAATTGTATCAGCATGGATACAAGAAATTGGGTCAAATTACCAAACTTACAGTTGGTCGTATGAGCCTTACCACATTGGGATACATAGCTCATATTATGCACATATCTGGTTAGTCACTTATTACATAGTCAATTCTAGCACATGGTCATGTATAGCACAAGGTCGGGTTACTAGGTCCATTCTTTCTTAGGATCAATCACAAGCAATTGTCAAGACCAACCACTCAGAACAAAAAAATATTCAAAGTAAAATAGATAAGCCGCATGCACAACTTGGCGTATGAGACGGTTGCCGCATAGACTGTCGGCCGCATGCTGCCCCAGGTCGTATATGGCTCCAGGCTGCATATGGCTCCAGGTCGCATGCTCCTCCAATCCGCATGCTCCGGACAAAAAGTCTACTCTCTTGGAACAAGTGCCGAAGTGATGTGTGTCAAAGAAAAGTGACTGAAGTGATGGATGTGACAAGCCATAAAGTGTGTCAAAAAGAAAAGACAAAATCATAGAAATATGTGCCTACGGTTCGGAGTCATGCGTCCAAGGAATGGTGGCTGCATACTCTCCAGGACGCATAGGTCATTCGGCCGTATATTGCTCGTTTGGACTTAGCAAATTTTTCATTCATTCAACGAGTGAAAACACAAGGAGTTCAAGGATCAGCTCCAGAATACTTGTGTAAAAGCAGTCATGCATCCAACAAGATGGATGCATGCTGGTCAATATGCGGCAAAGAGCTCAGGCCGCATAGCACTCAGGCCGCATAGCACTCTCCAAGCCGCATAACTCGTTGGCCGCATGAAGACTTCATTTTCTTCAAACAACAGGTTCGGCCATGGCGGAAGCTCCAAAAACCCAAAAAATGTTTTGACCATAAAATCCTTATTTTAAGTCTAAATCAAGTGAATCAAAAACCAAAACGCTTAAAATTGAAAGCTCTATCATGTAGCAAAAACTGGTTTTCAAAAATACATGTTTAATAGATCAAAACAAAAAAAAAATTCACGAAACCCATAAAAACCCTAAGTTAGAAATGTAGATCTGCACTAATCCATCTACCAAATACGAAAACTCTAAGTTCTAAAAGTGTTTAAAATCCTGCAAATAACATAATAATCAATTAATATGGAGGATTTCTTCATTTCTCATGCAAGGTGTACTTGTCTATGGAAAATGAGAGAAAAAACTAAAGAGAGAGAGAGAGAGAGAGAGAGAGAGAGAGAGAATGTTGGGTTATATATATGGTAGGGTTGAGGGTTGAACCAAGGGTTCTCATGACTTGAACCAACCACAAAATGAACCATGAACCAGGTTAAACCAAAGAATGAGTCTAATCTCTATGCACATGCAACCATGCTAAAATAAAATATGTTTCAAATACGTATATCAGGAACAGAGAGTGACACATACCCTCGCGTGGTCCAACCATATGTCCCTCTTCTCCTCTAGTACCTCGTTAAAGTTAATATGTAGGGGCCATGCTAGTTTTCCTGATGATTCGAACAAAGTGTCGGGGGTTGTCGTAGATGGGGGAAAACCTACACAATATAGACTACTAACATTCAAGCAAAGAACCAGTACATTCATATTAAAGTGACTAATTTTAAAATCAAATTTACTTCCAGTTCATTGTTAAGGGCCATAGCTCGTGACTAAACTCCCGAATAGGCCTCTCTGGTTGAATGGAAGGATCACCAAGTTGAGGGAGATACATGATGGTAACGTCATACTATAGATCTTGGTACTCAATACTCCATCTTGTGGACATACATGGGGGTGTCGACTAAACTGGGGACGAGATGAAGGGGTATCTCGTGCCGATAATCAGGGCCAGCTCCGAGAGTTGGGTTGCCCTATCCAAAATTAATTTTGGTTGCCTCTTGACCCTTGTTGTGAGTCGGTTCCGAGGGGGAGGGGGGAGGGGGGGAGGGGGGGGGGGGTCAATTATGACCCCGACCTTTGGTGGGATCACATTGAGCCTGGAGGTTGACCTAGCAGAGGGGAGTTGCCAAAGTCCGAAGTCTTGTCCGGCTTACCTGAGGATCGACCCTGCCGATAATGGAATATGAGTAGACTCCTACGTTGTATACTGCTGAGGAGTAGACCATCCATGGATGAGATAATATATCCTCTCCAGCTCCTCTGAGATCCGCAGATGGAGTAGTCGGATGTTGAGAAGATGAAGTATTGGAGTGGGTGGGGTTCCCAACCTATGTGAAAAATATCCCGGAGTTGGATTTAGTATTCCTACATATAATAGGAATACCTCAATATATTTGGATTGTGTATTCCTACATATAATATAAATATGTCAATGGATTTAGATTTGGATTGGATATTCCTACATATAATAGGAATATGTCAATGTATTTGGATTTGGATTGGGTATTCCTATATATAATAGGAATACTAGTTGTGGGTTTGAGGCTATATATATAATTATGTGTCTCATAGCCCTAAAATATATCTCATATCTCAAAGAATATTGCAAAAGGAGGCAAGAATGATTTTACAACATTGGAAGCAGAGAGGAAGAGATTGAAGGCTATTTCGAAGAGGAGATCGGTTTCGGATAAATTTTTTCTCGTCATCTCCGTTTTTCGTTTGTCTGTGATCTATTTTCTATTCCAAAGAGTTGTGGTGATCCGTTTGGATCGATGAGAAGTTTGTAATGAGTCGGTGTATTTATTATTCCATTAGTTGGGGCTTTTCAGGATTGGACTCCGATCGTCCCGTGGTTTTTTTTATTTGGATTTTTCTCGTAAAATCTCTGTGTCTAGGATTTGTGTTTGATGTTTTTGGTTTGTGTACTTTTACTTGGTTCTCTCGTAGGACTTTTTAGTTTGGGGAACGATTTCTGCACTTTTGTTCCCAATATGAAGATCTGCGAGGAGTTAACCAACCCTTGTGACTAGTTAACTAATGAGCACAAAAACAGTCAACTTTCACTTTTCGATCTCAGATCGGTTGACCGGTCCTTTGTACCTATTTAACCAATTGAAACATAAAGGAGGATATTCCAACCAAAATTGGATCAGACCTGTTATAGGTTAATTTGCAACCAAATATTCTGATACAACTAAATATTCTTAACTTTCTTTACTGGCAACTAAATACCACCAGTAAATGCAACCGCGTTGCACATACAATAATTTTTTTAATATTATTATAAAATATTTCAATTATTTAAATATATTTTAATTATAATTTATTATGGATTCTAATTTTATAAAAAATTTTGAAAATGCTAGCCGTCTAAGATGTACATGTATATTCTCACGTAATTAAAAATTATAAATAAATAAATTTAAACTAATTAGTTAACTACATAATATTATATAATTATAATCAAATATCTCTTCTATCTCATGTGGTTAAGGTGGGAGGTATTTTTTTTTGTTGGTCAAGTTCGATTTTTTATGATGTTATTTATAAAAATTTATTTTTTTCCAAATTTATTTTTTACGTAATATTAATTTTAAAAATAAATGATTAAGTATTTACAAACGAACACTTCTGAACCGTTTTGAAGCCTCGTTATAAATGTAGAATTGTAGAGACAGAGATAAGCTATTTGGATTGTTATCAAGTTGCTCTACCTTTCGTTATTTGTTAGTTATATTTCTCTCAGTTTTACATTTTTAATAATATATTGCCCCTATATTTCTGTCAGTTTGACATTTTTAATATTATATTTCTCCTACTAGTGATAGTTATTTTTTCCATAAAAAAAAGGTCATAATATCAACTGAAAAAAAAAAAAAATTTCTAGCTTCTTCACAACTCATTCCTGGGGTTACGGTATTTTTAAAAAAAAGTTAAACTTGTATTCTTTTGATTTGTTAGAGAGAGATTTTTATATTTTACAACTATATTTAACATCTACCGAACTCTCATTAGTTTATGATATTTAGTTGTTAATTGAAAACGTTCGGAATATTTAGTTACCATAATCTGAAAATTTAAATATTTAGTTGCAAATGAAGCTTTTTTTTTTTTTTTTTTACTTCATTTCAGATAAGTTCAACTGAAGTGCTAGTTGCCAAATTTGACTTATATATTTAAATGGTTTTCATGTGGCGGCGGATTGAACAAACAAACAATCATATATAGTTTAGCATCATCACATTTTTATAAGAAGAATTATTGCAAGTGAGTGACCAAATCAAGAACATATACAATTTATTTGTGTTGAAGATGGTTCTGTGTTCTAGTTTGAAGAGATCACAATTCCCGCATCATATTATGCAATAGTAGGACAACATTACATGTGTACTAGATAAAATATGTAAAAAATAGTAGGCCAAGTCCTATAACCTTCTTTCTCACACATGTGACACTGACATATATATCATGCATTGCTTAATAATTTACGTCAACATGCATATAATTAAACAAAGTCAATAGGAACATGCATAAGGTACGCATAGAATAACTTTACACATTTTACACCAAAGTGTTTTTACACAAATTAATACTGTAAAATATTGAGAGTTCTGCAGGTTGTTCTCATCTGGGCGACTAAACTTCTTATTTAATAGAATATAAGTAGCCATCAGTTTGTCACTTGCGTAGGAACATGAACCTAGAAATAATCTTCACACGTATATTGATAGAAGGCATAAGGAAGTGTCATTTATAATGGCTTAATTTCAACTTGATACCCTCAACTATTTCAAATTTTTAATCTGATATTATAAATTTTGATATGCATCAACTCGATATTCTGAAAAAAAGAAAGACGGAATTACTTCTGCCCACGCTCCGTATCTCTCTTTTCCCCACCCGGCATCCTCGCTCCCTCCCCCCACTCCCTCCGCCCCCACCCCTGCCCCGACTGCACCCTCCGGGCTACACCACCCCGCTCTCTCTCTCTCTCTCCGCGTGCGATGTCGCTACTGCTACAACACGCGTGAGGAGAGAGAGAGAGGGGAGAGGGTGAGGTGGTGCAACAGGAGGGGGGGGGGGGGGGGGGGGGTTGGGAAGCCGCGATGGTGGTGGGGGGGGGGAGAAGGAGAGTAGTTTCGTTATTTTTTTAATATCAAGTTGAAAATATTCAATATATAGTCGTTAGTATCAAATTGTCGAGTAAAAATATTCAATATATTACTCCCGCCCACGGTCCCTATCTCTCTTTTCCCCATCCGGCTTCCTCGCTCCCTCCCCATACTCCCTCCACCCCCACCCTGCCCCGACTGCACACCCCGGACTACACCACCTCGTTCTCTCTCTCTCTCCGCGTGCGATGTCGCTACTGTTACAACATGCGTGTGGAGAGAGAGAGAGAGGGAGAGGGCGGGGTGGTGCAACGGGAGGGGAGGGGAGGGGAGGGGAGGGGAGGGGAGGGGTGGGGGTGGGGGAGAATTGTAGAGTAAAAAAATTTAGAGTATAAGTTGAAGAATTGAAATAGCTGAAGGTATCAAGTTACAATTCAACCATTTATAATTGCAAAAAAGCACTGTAATCCAAACAAGTACCAAAACATACGAAAATAAAGGACGATTCTACGTGGATCGCTGTATTGACCCGCGGTCCACGTAGCGCCTTCCCATTAGCAGGTCACGGGTGCACGGACCGACGCAAATAGGGAGGGACCAATGAGATTCGGACACGTGGTCCGCTGCCACGTCCCGCAGGAAGAGACCGCGGACCAAATATCATTTCCGGAAAATAAATCATTAGTCACCTTCCCACAAGTGTAATGAATACATATATGGGCGCTCAAGCCCTTTATTTATAGAGTAACTTGCATTGCATATGAAGTATAGTACTACTCACACAATATCTTCTTTTAATTCTAGCTCCCATGGATCTTCCTCTAGTTGGGATGAACGCCACAATATTCAAATCAAGTCATATGTCGACGAAGCGCAGCACCGTGGCCTTCGCTTGCAGGGCTAACCTAGTGAGCAGTAGGAGGAAGGAAGGGTTAAATTTCTACCAACTTTTGTCGCTCGACTCGAAGATGGACGCCGGAGTGGAAGAGATCAAGAGGGCCTACAGAGGCATGGTCCTCCGCTGCCACCCCGACGTCGCCCCTCCCGCGAAGAGGGAGGAGTCCACGAGGCTGTTCGTCGAGCTCCAGAGGGCGTACGAGACGCTCACCGATCCTGTTATGCGTGAGAAGTACGACTGCAGCCTACTCAGTCGTTCGGTTCACGGCTTTGCTGCAGAGCAGGAGGAGAGGGAGAGATTTCCGAAGGAAGTGTGGATGAATCAGCTGGATGGGCTTTGTGCCAGGTCCGATAAACGCGAGGCAAGGAAGATGGGGGGACGGACGTTGCATGCATGTAATTAGCTAGGAATTTTAGATTTGTATATATATATATTTCTCAACTTGTTTTAGAACTCTCAGATTTAGTACTTGAACTCTAGGTTTCACTAGTTAGGAGTCTTGAATCCGTGTCCGAATTTACTATGTTTAACTTTTCTTTTTCTTTTTCTTTTCTTTTCCTTTTGTACTCCCTGCAACTCAGTACGGGCGATTCGACTATAGAAACTCAAATAAGAACTCAAAATAAAAGCTTGCAATATGGATATCACACTTATGCCTTGTTTGGTTCGCTGAAAGGAAAGAAAAGGAAAGAAAATCAATTTTTTGCTCTTTTCTTTCATTTGAAAAATTATAATTTTCATCTATTTTTCTTTACGGTGTTTTGAAATGTTAAAAAAAAAATTAGAAGGAAGAGTGAATACTTAAGGTGGAAAAGTGTATCTTGGGTAGAGTGGAGGTAATCATTTTCCTTCCTATATATATATTTTTCCATTGAAAATCATTTTCCTTTTCTCTTCCATTCCTTTAGAAATCAAACAAAGAAAAAATGACTTTACTTTTTCAATACCATGATTCCGTGAACAAAACGAGGCATTATATTTTATGGTTATTTACACTAACTATCCCTATAATTTTGGTTTATAACACGAGGTACCCCTGCTTTTAAACAAATTACATTGACCACCCATCCCTTTAGTTTTAAAAATAAATAAATAGGAATAGTTAGTGTTCAGGGCCGACCCTGAGCTCATGGGGGTCCGGGACGAACTTTTAAAATAGGACCCCATACATAATATAAAAAAAGAAAGAAACAAAAGTAAAATAAAAAAAATATCTCTACCAAGATTTGAAGTAGAAAACTCTTGTATGCAAGTTTAACATATAATAACCACTACATCACAATTGCTTTGTGATAAGAAAGGGCCATGGTATATATTAGTTCTATTTTTGATACAGAAATATTTATATATTTAAACTGATTTTTTTTGGTCCCTCCTGACCCATGGAGTCCTGGGCGATCGTCCTGCCTATCCTGTGATAGGGCCGGCCCTGTTAGTGTTATAACTTTTTTACTTTTATCTTAATGTAATAGTACCCTGTATAATTTGTTTAAAAACATGAGTATTCAGTGTTATAAATCAAAAATATAGAAATAGTTAGTATAAATTCTAGATTTTACTAATATATATATATATATATATATATTTTATTTTTTTGTTTAGATCTTTAAAATTATTTAAGAGATAAAATACATATAATCCGACGATTTTTATGACTGAATTAAAAAAAAAAAAGAACTCATAAGTTTCTTATGATTTTTTGTTTTATTGAGTGTTATTATTATTTCGAGTTTCTCTCTAGTCCTTTCATGATTCCCCCACTATATTCAAAGTACGAGGAGGAAAACGAGATTTTGTTGAGAATATCGAGGGCTCGAACTTCATGTCTCTCTCGTATTTGCTATTGCCATTAAACAATTAAGTTCAATGGTTGTGACCTTTCAGGGTTCGAAATAATAGGTGGACAGTAAAATCTTGGTTCTTAATTCTTAAAAATTAAGGATACGTGACCCATCTTGCAAGTAAAAACTAGGTTTAAAAACAGACAGGTCTCCATCATTTTCATTATCTGCACACCCTCGCTCCCTCCCTCCACCTAAACAAATTTTTTTTTTCTTTCATTTTCCCACTTGTTCTCTTGGTACCCCCCCCCTCCCCCCCCCCCCCCCCCCCCCCCCCCCCTTTCCCTCCCTCTCTTTACCTCTTCCACCTCATTAATTCTCACATGCTTCTTTAAATCAGCAGATATTCTTTCAAAATATATATATATATATATATATATATATATATATATATATAGAGAGAGAGAGAGAGAGAGAGAGAGAGAGAGAGAGAGAGAGAGAGAGAGAGAGGCATTTTCATACTTTTTGTGTCTCCAAACATCTTCTTATTCACACCCGTTGGATGTGCTTTAAGTCATCTAATCTTAGTCATTAATCAACGGTTAAGATTAGATGACTTAAAGTACCATCCAACGGTGTGAGTAGGGGGATGCTTGGTGCATGCAAAAATGGAAAAATCTTGATCCCTCATATATATATATATATATATATATATATATATATTATATATATATATATATATATATATATATATATATATAAACGAGATATTAGCCATATTGTTTATTTTCTTAAATGAACCATGTATATGTGGACCAATAGAAATATGGAGCCATATATGAATGTCCATGAGCATGCTAATTTCGACGACGGATACGCGAACATGATTTTCGATGCTGCGGGGCCTACTTTCGATTCAGACAATCATGAAGCAGCAGTGGAGGCACCGAATGCCGATGCAGCAAAGTTTATAGAGTTGTTAGAGAATGCAAGGACTCCATTGTATCTTGGTTTTGGGGACCATTTACCGTTAGAGGTAGTCACCAGGATGTTGAGCATAAAGTCTGATTTTAACATATCGCAAGAATACTACAACCGACTGATCGAGTTAATTATAGAAATTTTGCTGGAGGGTGCAAAGTTACCTACAGACTTCTACCGATATTAGAGAATTGTTAGATCTCTATGGATGGGATATGAGAAAATTGATTCGTATCACAACAGGTGCATGCTGTACTATAAAGAAGACAAAGATGAAGCAGTGTGCAGATTCTGTGGTGCTGATCGCTACAAGGCAATTGGTACTGGAAAGACTCCTGGTGCAAGAAAGTCGACCGATTCGATGCACTACCTCCCTTTGACGCCGCAGTTGCAGATATTATTTATGGTGAAGGAGACTGCCAAAAATATGAGTTGGCACAGGCGGGAACAGATCAAAGGAGTGTTGGATCATCCATCAGATGGAGTAGCATGGAAGCACTTTGATCGAGAGTATCCCAATTTTGCTTTGGATCCACGTAATGTCAGATTGGGGCTCTCATCCGACGGTTTTACCCTATTTGGACTTTCGGGCTCCCAGTATTCGTGTTGGCCTATGATTGTCACCCCGTACAACTTACCGTCTTGGATGTGCATGGAGACTCAATATATGTTTCTAACCGTTATCATTCTGGGTCCGAATAATCCCAAGAGGGACATTGGTGTGTGCTTACAACCATTGATAGATGAGTTGAATCAGCTGAAAAAGTAGGCGCCAATACGTATGAAGTTTCCAGAAAGCATAAATGCTGTCTAAACAGCTGCAGGTAGTGTCTCCTCTAATGGAATTGACTCCTCTAAGATCTCTGATGTGTAGTCTGCATCTATACCTGGTCTATAGTGTGTAGGAAAGAAATCCTCAAGATCCTCTGAAAAAAATATCCAGTCAGGATTGGAGCGAAGTACAAGCACTAACAACAGTTCCACATATATTGACAAAAACTATAATACAGTGTAAAGAAATACAAGATGGACATAAATACTGGCAATAAAAAATACTGGAATAATGAAATACTGAAAATAAGAAATACTGGAGCATATGTCGTCATCAATGGTATACTAGCAATGAACAGAAATACAAGTGCATGCTAGAACAACGAACTAAAATATAAGTGAATACTAGAACAATAACTAGAACATAGAGAAACGCTAGATCAATAAACTAGAGATACATGTAAAGACTATCTAGCTAAGTGTGTAAAACATCAGCATATCATGTGATCGGCTTGGGACTGATCAGGCTTGTTACATATGATTAGCTATGATTCATGTAAGGTCAGGATAACCATCCGGATAGCTATGATGCGAGTAATAGTCAGGCTAATCACATGTAAGGCTATGAGGCATGTAATTGTTTGGCTGCACCGACGTAAGGTGTGGGTGAGCTATGATGCATGTAGAGTTGAGTATGATCATATAAGCTACTAATATCTCCCCGTCCCCAGCTAGCACGATGGATTCCAAATTATGACTCCTCGTGATCGGTTTCGATGATGCCAACTCGTGTATACATAGTGTCAGAATCATGTACACTATACAACTAGAATCATAGAGATAATCAACATAATGAAAACTGTCAGAGAATGTACTCGCCTGTGGTCCTCTGCTTGCAATACCAATGTCCTATTTCCGAGGTCTTGTCTGAATAATCCAACAGTCCTATAGACATTATTTAATAATAATACAGAATCAGTCAATACACTAACATACACACAATCATAAATACACTGAACTCAGAGACTACGCTAGCGGGTGACGCTTGTCATCTAACAGGGTCAAGTGTGCGTCTAGCTGCACGGTGTCACGTCTGCAATTGCTGTACAATTAGGCAGTCAATTACCAACACATGTCTCACCAGTACGTCAGTGTACATAAGGCAGAGAACTCATAATTCACAGGGTCACATGGTCAAAGTAAATACGGAATATCCGTAATTAACACTAGGGTCTCAAGGTACATATACAAATATATTCATACTAGTATTAGTATTTAATTATCAACCAACATTATATGCATATATATATATATATATATATATATATATATATATCAACCAATATTATATGCATACCAATTGGAATATTATACACATATGCGTACGTATACGCATACGAGTTTGGTTCACTTGCATAACGTCTAGCGATCAATATCTAATGAACACGCTAAATCCTAACATTTCACACGTACATATACACACTACCAGAAAAAGTTAAATTAGTGACGTCCAAAAATGTCGCTAAATGACAAAAAAATGTCGCTAATCACGTTTAGCGACGTTTTGCAGAAGTCGAAAATTAGCACGTCGTTGAAAGGAAAAACGTCGCTGTACCGACGTTTTTTAGCTACTTAAATGTATTGCTAACTTAGCGACGTTTAGCGACTCAGAGTCACTAATTAGCGACGTAAATAAACGTCGCTAAACGTCGCTAATTAGCGACTTATATAGCGACGTCTTTAATGACCTGGCAGTACTGCCATGTCAGCAATTTGCGACATACAGCGACGTATTTAGCGACGTCATTAGCGACGTATTTAGAGACGTGTCTAAACGTCGCTAAATACGTCGCTAATTTTACAGAAAAAATAAAAAAAATAAATACTGAATTGTTTCCAAACTATTATTCCTGCAATTTATGAATTTTTAATTAAAAATAGACCTGGAGCAACCCTCCGTTGAATTCTCTGGGTTCGCCGACCCCTTCGGTGGAACACTCAACACCGATAAATTAACATCTAACATCATTTAATATGAATAAAAAGTATCAGTCATACAATACACACAAATATTATTGACATACCTGAAGCAACCCTCCATTGAATTTTTTGCGTACGAAATAACACAAAAAATATATAAAATATCACAGTCACACAGTACACGCAAAATAAAAAGTACCACAGTCACACAAAATGCATAATATATAAGTATCAATCTCGATGATATCCAATATGCTGGGGCACATACCAGTCCCTCAGATACTGCGCATAAACAACGTCTATGTGATCAATCTCCGCTATGGGTGGTGGGTGACTGGAACTCCCCGTCTGAGATACAGCCGCTATAGGTGCTGGGTGACTGGAACTCCCCGTCTGAGATACAGCAGGTGGTATCTCTTCCTCCTTAAGAGTAGGAGGCATCACTTCCTCCTTAACAGTAGGAGGCATCACTTCCTCCTTAACAGTAGGAGGCGTCTCTCTCTTGGGTGCCATCTGGTAAGATAGATGAAAACAAAGAATATAATTGATAACAGATATTACTTAAGACATACCCTTAATAATGCGGAATGGAAGAATTTGTCACGCTCCAGTCCCAAAATACCAAGGGACTAGACACGTGGTAATGGCCAGCAACACGCACCGATGGACTAACCCAATTTAATGGATCCGACCGGGGCATACTTAAGCTGTAAATATAGGTCTACAACAATAAGTCTAAACTAATCTCATCCACACACAAATAATAAGAACAACAGCATATAAAGAAAGTACATCAATGTCCAGTCTCAGCAAAGTATGTCGGGGAACAACCCGATAAAAGTCTAAAAACACTGGTTCATCAGACCAGAACAAAGGAGTCCAGAAATAAGTATCTGATGAGTACAAATATCATAATCTCAAGAAAAGTCTTCAGCCATCACCTCTGCTTCTAAGTTAGGTTCTCCTTCAATAACAGCTTCTGGTACAGCTTCAGCTCCTGTCCCGTAAATCTCGGGATAATATTCTTCTGCTAAACCTGGGGACATCATCCATAATCCAGGTCCTCAGGGGACATAGCAAGGTACAAATAATACAAGCCAAAAATAAATGCAGTAAAATAGTAAATAAAATAAGCAGGGCAAGTACATAACCATCTAAGTGAAAATACAACTGAGAGCATCACTAGTACTCAGGCTGAGACCGCTACAAGCTCTGTGTCGGGGAGCCGGTAGCAATAATAACAAGTAATGGGTCTAGCTCTGCTCGAGAGTCTACAACCTCACAATAGTAGTATATATATATAGAACAGCCTGTAGTCTGTGTGTCTCTCCCCACCCAATGTAACCACACGTCTCATGTCCATGTCACGTGAGATCAGAGCTAATGCAACAGTCATAACCTAAGAATATAATAACTATGTCCATCCTGTATCCTACACAGAATTACCTTGAATATCTCAGAAAGATTCTGTCAATGTATGGTGTCAAGTGTCCTAGGTTATAGTGTACTTGATAAACAAGCACGAGAATGTAAAGGGTCTCGAATGTCCATCACTAAATGACGTACACAACTCCGCATACGGGGTTGGCACCCGACTGTAATCGGATGCTAAGTATGTCATACGATCTTAGGTTTAAACATGTACAACAGTCACAGAAAATAAAGCAAGAGAACAAAATGAATTAATAACTGCAATTTATGGCAAGGTACACTTGCCTGGGATTGGAATACCAGTAGCGGTCCCTGTACCAGTGGGTTCAGCAAATACTCCTCCAAAAACTGAAATAAACATTACCAACAGTCTCAGAACATAGAAAATATCTAGAAACGCCTGTCCTTAAGTCCAGTTTGGACACAAAATAACATTTCTGGGCCAAAGCGGGTCCATATGTGGGCCGCTTTACACCGAAAACTGGGTCAGGGTCAAAGGTCTCCAAATCAGTTCAACTTAGTGTCAACAAGTCAGGAACGTTGATACGAACCCAACGAAACTTCCAGAATTGGATTCCGATGAGCCGTTCTCAAAATCGCCCGTCAAGTGGAGCTTGTGGGTCCCACGACACGCGTTTTCCCAACGTTCTCAGAATCGAACCAAACTTGACCCACAGGACCAGCGTATTGCTACGAGTTCGATGGCTCAAGTTTTGTCTCGATCCGACGTGTATACACTAAGTTACAGCAAAATACAAAAAAGTCGGATACGGGGTGTTGTCCGCGGATACGCACTGATTTCGATGTGCACGCACATCCGAATCAGCTTCTGCGAAATCCCACAAGTCCGTATCTACGACACGCACGTATCGGTTAAGACCGCACGTGACCAAGTCGTCCCGTTTGGCGGGGCGTACTCGATTCCGGGGTAAAATAGGGCGTAGTTTTTCCTGTTTTTGGATCGCGGTTCTCGATCACCACAGGTCGCGATGCACCGAGCGGTTCGTACGGACACCGAGGGAGTCATACAGGCTATGCGATAAAACTGACAGAATAGAAAACAGAGCTACGAGCAGAAAGTTATGGGTACCTGAACAGGGTTCAAAAAGTCCGTTCTGCGCGTGTCAAATTCGAGTCTCCGTGTGTCACTACCACATTCCGAAAACAGGGGTATTTTCGAATTTTTTACAATATTTAATATTATGTTATTTACAATTAATTAATTGCATGATAGTGTATTTGATTTAAATAATTTTGTGCGATGTGTAATTAAATATATAATTATATGCAGTGTTTATTTATTTTATTTTAGCTAGCAGACTAGACCTAGAAGCCCAGTAGACGAACACCTGTCGGAATTATAGGGTTCTGGATTTTATTATTTTATCTAGAATTTAATATTTGGAGATTGTAATTAATTACTGTATTTTATTTAATATTTTTGCGCATTGCCTTTGCTTCGATATTTGGAGCACTATCCAGACTTTTGTCTTCCAATAAATTTTACAATCTTGCTCTAGACATGCCCGCCTTCAATTCTGCTATTTTTGCAACTCATAATTTTGCTTCCTGTACATTATTTCTGGCCGCACAAAAATCGTCGCGGACGTTATTTAATAAATTCCTATTTTGTATCGTTGTGTGTTCCAATCGAAAATTGGAGGCCATCTTGACCTATTTTTCGTGCGACCCAAATTAGGGTAATATTCTGTTCTGAGTCTTCTTCAATATTGGTATTGATGACTTGATCTGATTTTGGCCCCAAGTACTCCAAATTAATTGTTGAACACAACTTGCATTTTATTTCTATTTAAATTGAGGATACCATTTTATCTGATTTTAAAAATCCCATTTAATTCCAGTGCCCTACAAATTCAGCCCATACCCATCTTACAGTGCCCCTGACCCTACAAATTATCGGACCCCGAATCGCCCGCCAAATTTTCGTCATTTTATGTGTTGGTGCAATTTCCCGAATTTAAGGGGGCTAAATTGCAAATTGGCATTTTGTGGCCTCACCCAATTATTTTAACCAATGAGGAATCCTAAATATTTTAATTAAATCTCAACCCTCATCCTTACATGAATTAATTCCCTTCATGTTCAATCCTAGCCACCCATTCCAGGGATGAAATCACAACCCTCCATCACACCCTCTCTCTCCCTATTTAATATCATGTCACCCTCAAACCCTAATCCCTAGAAACCTAGAAAACAACACCCCCTCACAAGTCTCCTCCCTCTCTCCTACGTTGTAGTTGTAGTTTCTTTTTCTTCTTCTTCCTTCTTCTTCTCTTTTTCTTCTTCTCTTCTCTTTCCTTTCTTCTCTTTGTTCCTTTCTTCATTTAAATTTCAAATTCAAATTAGGGAAGGGGGGGGGGGGGAACACTGTTCACCCACCCCCTTCACCATCCGATCGGCGGCCCCTCCGATCCGGTCCGGCGGCTCTCCCCCATCTGCACCGTACACCGCCACCACCTCCATTTTCTCCATCCATCCATCCACCACCATCACCAACTACTCCACCACCATCAACCATTCACTCCCTCCGGCCCAGGTGGCCGCTCCCCCTCGAGCATCCAAGCCCGGCGGCTCCCCGCGGCAACTGCCGGCCGGCTGTGCTCTCCCATCTCCTCCCTCTGCGTGCCCCCTGCTGTGTTCAACCCAGGCCGGCTTCCCCGGGCGGCCGAGTTCTCCCGCTGCTGTACAACCACCACCCTCGGCCGACGGAGCCGACTTCTCCAGACATCCTCCCAGCCGAGCCCTTGCTGCTGCCGTTCTTCTCCGAACTCCGGCGTGCACGGTCCGGCGCAGCCGACGACTCCCTCCCTGCGGTGTACCCGGGCGGCTCCGCTGTCTACACTCCGGCGCTGTCCCCCTCCGGTCCGGCCATCTTTCCAACCGCCGACCACTCTGTGAGTATTCTTCTTCTCCCTCTTCCTTCTCTTTATATATATATATATATATATATATATATATATATACATATGTATATACATGAGTATATATATATAATATGTATATGTATTGTAGGTATTTTATTAATGTATATGTATGGTTAATTTGTATATATGTATATACATTTTGTAAATATATGTATTAATGAATATATATGTATAAGTATATTTGAATTGTATATATATTTAAATTAGTGTATATATATATGTTTAATAACTATTTAATTAATATGTATGTTAATATATATCTAATGTATATATATATTTAATGTGGATAAATGTACATGTATATATATACAATGTATGCAAGTATTTGCGTAGGTATAAATGTGTAATTAGTATATGTAATTAATTTAATCTGTATATATAATGTAAAGTATTTATATATTTAATTAATGTGAAATTGGCATATGAATATATTATTATCTAATTATATGAGTATAGTAGGTACTTAAATAAATTCTATAATTAAGTTTGGTATATATATATATATTTTGTATATATATATATACTTGATATAATTTCAAATATATATTTTGTGCATGTAATAAAATGTTTAAATAATGTATTAGCATAGTATATATATTTCAGTATATGTTGGTAATTGTAATTTAGTAAATATATAATTAGTATACATATATATATTCTTTTGTGTGTTATATATATATGTACATGTATATTTTATTTTTCATTAAATGTTAAACATGTATTAAAAATGTGTTTTAGTATTTAATAATATATCTATAATGTATTGGCATATATATATATGTGTATATATATTTTATAAACCCTTGGCATGTTTTTTAAAATATATACGTATACATTGTATATGTGTTTAATTTGATAAATATAAATACGTGTTCTACTATAAGCATTTTTAATATATAAACACTTAGCATATTTTCAAGGTATGTTTAATTGGTATAAATTAGTATATAAAAATAATAGTATACGTACTATTTTTGGTGTGTATATATATATCTTTATTGTTCAATTGACATAGATATATATGTGTAGGTATATTTTGTATAAACCCTTAGTACATTTTTATAATATATATACATGTATATTTTGTAGTTGTATTTAATTTGAGATATGTTGTATGTACATACAAGTATTAGTTTTATTTAAAGTGTATAGATTTATACTTATAGCTATTATTGTAATTAAGGGATATTAATATATATGTAGTTGGCCTATCTAGTAGATGACCCCTACCGTACCTAGCGTAGCCCTAAGGCCAGTGTATTTCTATTGTGTGTTAGGATAGCTTCTGTTACCAATGTTATATTGTAATGTGTTGATAGGACTGTTGGTTTTACCCAGGGGATACTCTGGAACAGGACATCCACAAATACCAGCTAAGGACCAAGGCAAGTACATTCTCTGATAATTTTCAATTCTTGATAATAGCTATAAGTTCAATGATCTTGAAATATTACAACTGAATCTTGACACTGTGCTACACGGACTAGTATAGCTTGGATCTGCAGTCATGAGATGTTACCTTGATTATCGTATTGACATTATACACGACATTTACATTGACATTTACATTGACATTTACATTAGACATTGTACATAATACATTAGACAATGTTGTGTATTCGTGATGTGTCATGATTGGATCCACAGTACTAGTTGGGGGCGGGGAAATTGCTAGTGAGAAATGTGATCAAATACCTATCGTACAAGTTTATATTATTGGTGTTAATCATACCCCACGTATGATTAGCCAGACTGTAGCAATTGTACATGTCCCAAGCCGATCACATTTTGAAACTACAATCTCAAACACTTAGAATAGTTACAGTTCCCTATTTTAAATTATATACTACATCACCCGTATATGATACTGTTCCTTGTTCTTTTATTTCCATACATGCACTGACTATATCATATTGCCTGTCTCTCTTAAAAATTGCCATTTCATTTATTTCACTGTCTTCTCAGTAGCTAGCATGACATGTTTTATTGTATTATAGACATTATCAATTAATGGAACTGTTATTTGAGATTGTGCTTTGCTCCTTCCTGACTGGAAATATTTTTCCAGACTATGCCTTAGAGGACCGCTGTCCGACACTTATGGTGAGTAGCTGCAGACTTGATAGTAGTTGTGATTCCAGGAGGTCTAGCTAGAAATTACTATTTTAGTGAGTTCTTTTAACAGTCTATTTGGTACCGAATTTGTCTCCGGCTTTTTGATGATTCTTGGATATTGTTCGGTTAAGTTATTTCTTGTGGACTTGTGTTGTGTTTAATTTTAGTTTAATTATTCGAAATCTTATCGTGCTGTAATCCTGTGATTGAGTATGTGTTCATCTTATTTGTGTCATCCGTGCCTCCTAATGGAGATTGGATGCTTGCGTGACAGTAGTTAGATAGTATCAAGACCTTGACAGCGTTCTACCGCCGATGCTGCGGCGTAGGCTGGACGTACCCACACACTTGTGCCCCTAAACCGGGTGCGGGTCGTGACACGTTTTTAGTGGTGGCCCATGCAGGTCAGACTTCACAATTAGAGCGATGTCGTAGTAGTGTGACATCCTTGTTATACTACTGCGTGCCTGCTATAGGATCTAGGACATAGGATACTAGGACGAGAGCAAATACTCAATCACAATTCCTTGAGAGATTCCTGGGATGACCCCTGAGAATTTTGTTAAAACTTCCAATTTACAATCATTCCCTTGTTCTGTCCATTCTCCCTTGTTGATATTGCTTTGATTGTTGTTAATTAAGGTATTAAGTTAGGATTTAGGGTTTCATTATAGAGTTGATTTCATATTAAAAAGAATTTGCAGACTGAATTATGATATTATCTGATAACACACGTCGATGAGGACAGTGAAAATGATTAACATTAGGGCTATTGGACTACGAAAGGTGGATTTTAATTTTAATTTTGAGGATTGAAAATGAATTTCAAATTTTAAGAATTTTGAGAGGTTGAGATATTATGTTAATAAAATCTTATTTTGAAGATTTCAATGAATTGCAAAATTTTGAAATTTAAGAGTTGAAATATGGTTATTAAAATTTTATTTTTGAGGATTCAGATTCGATTCAATAAACCTAGACAAGTCTGTAAGGATTTTGTGTGATTAAGTTTCATTTTAGTATTTAAATAATTAACCTTGAGGAAAGTGTATGCATTTCTACTTTAAAATTTATTCGAGGAGTTATTTTGAGGTATTTTAATTGAGGATAAAATCTTATAGTGAGAGAGATATATTAGTATATAAGTAGATAAGATGCAGGTGTAAGGATCGGTTGGCTTGAGCGTGATTGAGATTTTACTGCAAACTGACTAGGGTGTTCATCAAGGGTTATATTAGAAAGTGCAGTACTTAGTATAGAGTGTTGCAATTGATATGCATAGAGTGATAAGAATAACTAGTATCAGCGATTGCAGTAGGTAAGGAAGCTAGCAGTGAGTATGCTTCAAGAAGAACTGTGGTACCTAGGGGATAGAGGTATCAACCATGGATGCATCTTTGATCTGTGCAATCAACTAGGATTATTCAAATCTTTTATCTTGAATGTTGTTCCTTAGAACTGTACTGTCCTTCCTTGATGATATCGTATTTTGCCTAAATTGAATCTTGGGATCTGTCTTCAGGATGTCGCCGCAGACATGGTCTATGAGAGCGGGAACATCAGCTTTAGAGGGGTCTGCCACCTCTCCACCTGATGGACAGACAGCCGTAGTTTCTCCTACATCTCCGATGCACGTAGGTGACCCTCCTCCTCCACCTGTTCAGAAGATTGCCGCAGCTGTGACGGACGACCTTCCTCCTCCACCGACTCTGATTCCCGGAGGTTTGCCCATTGACGGAGCACAGATGTTCACCTTGATCCAAGGCATGGTAGAGGCCCAGAGAATGGCGACAGATGCTCAGCGAGTTCAAGCTGAGGCTCAGAGGGTGCAAGCAGAAGCGCACCAGGCACAAACCGAGCTGATGAGAGAGAGCATGGAGAACGCTCACCAGATGGCACTACAGACAGTTGAGAGAGTTGCCCAGCAGTATCCTGGCCAGTGGCAGCCGAGGGCATTTCAGTATCAACAGCAGTACCCGGCACCAGTTCCTGTACAGCAGGATCAACGAACTTGTTATTTCTGTAAGAAGCCAGGTCACCTTCGGAAGAGCTGTAGAACGAGGCTGGGACTTTGTTTGCACTGTGGCGCTGCGGGACATCGAATAAGGGATTGTCTTCGAGTTCCTTATTCTTCCAACCAGCGCGCGACTCCAAATTATAGAGATCCAGTTAGGCTACCTGTAGAACCGCATGTTGCTCAGCACCCGCAAAGGGAACCACCCCAGCAGGGCGAGCATTTGCGATGACGGTCGAGGAGACCGATACTGCAGGTAATGTGTTAACAAGTTCTGTTCTTTCCTTCATTCTGTTCCTATCTACTTGATTAATTGATTGATTCCTTGGTACAATAATTGTATGCATGATTTCTTGTTATAATGTAGTTAGTAGTACCCCTGTTACAGAGACTGTAATACCCTGGCAAAAGACACCATGATCATACATAATTCCTTTAGGTTGCATGTTGTATGGGTGTAGGTAGAATTCTCTTAGACTTTGATTGTTGAGGATTTAACTATAGTAAAAGATTAACGAAGAGGTTATGACTTGACAAAGAGAGACAAGGTGCCTAAAATTTTGAGGGAAAATATTAAATTAAATAAAGAGTTGGGAATTTAATATGGCGTAATTGAAGTTTTGTTAAATCATTGATTTTTTGAAAATTTTGAAATGATGGAATTTATCATTGAATTTGAGGAATTTAAGAAGGCCATCGATATATTGTTGGACTGCAAGTTGTTAACTTATATTTTGAATATTGTATTGGAGGTTCCATAAGTATTACATCGTTGCATATTATGAAAAAAAAAATATATATATATATAAATCGAGGGATAAGAACACAAATGGATTAGTGTTAAATTCAAATTGGGGACGAGATTCAATTTTGAAATATGCACTGACTGGATTTCAATTAGAGGATTGAATATTAAATTCTTGTATTTCGTTATTAACTTAAAATTTTGGAGGATATTGTGATAAGAATGGGATTTGATTTATTTTGAAGATTTTTTGGGATATGATAATTATAGAATTTTTGAAAGAATTTATTGTGAAATAACAATATGGAGTAGTTCATGATTATATGATTTAAGGAATTTAATTTGATGGGAATAAATACATAAATAAAACCATCGAGGATTTAAAAATTCGAGGATAAACATTGATTTAAATAAAGGGTCAAGAATTTAACATGACGGAAATTATGATGTATTAATTCCAGGAAAGATTATGACATGTTTAAGTTGGTTATTAATTTGAAAATTTTGGGAGATTTATCAATGTATTTATTTAATTGCAAGTTATGAATTTTGAACTTTATAATTGGATATAACAATTGGAGAATCCTTAAATATCATAATGTTGAGTATCTTGAGGAGTGGATATTAAATTCCGGCTATTGAATTATTAACTCAAAACTTTCAAGGGAATTTTGACAAATGGACTTTGACTTTTATTCCGAGGAATGAAATAATTACAGAAATTTTATTTGTGAAAAGACATTGCGGATTATAACCTGATTTCATGGTTAATGGATTTAAATTTGCGGGAATAATAGTGTGTATGATTTAAACACTAGTATGAGGATTTTAAATTTCGAGGACAAAATTCTTTTAAGGTGGTTAGACTTGTCACTACCACATTCCGAAAACAGGGGTATTTTCGAATTTTTTACAATATTTAATATTATGTTATTTATAATTAATTAATTGCATGATAGTGTATTTGATTTAAATAATTTTGTGCGATGTGTAATTAAATATATAATTATATGCAGTGTTTATTTATTTTATTTTAGCTAGCAGACTAGACCTAGAAGCCCAGTAGACGAACACCTGTCGGAATTATAGGGTTCTGGATTTTATTATTTTATCTAGAATTTAATATTTGGAGATTGTAATTAATTACTGTATTTTATTTAATATTTTTGCGCATTGCCTTTGCTTCGATATTTGGAGCACTATCCAGACTTTTATCTTCCAACAAATTTCACAATCTTGCTCTAGACATGCCCGCCTTCAATTCTGCTATTTTTGCAACTCATAATTTTGCTTCCTGTACATTATTTCTGGCCGCACAAAAATCGTCGCGGACGTTATTTAATAAATTCCTATTTTGTATCGTTGTGCGTTCCAATCGAAAATTGGAGGCCATCTTGACCTATTTTTCGTGCGACCCAAATTAGGGTAATATTCTGTTCTGAGTCTTCTTCAATATTGGTATTGATGACTTGATCTGATTTTGGCCCCAAGTACTCCAAATTAATTGTTGAACACAACTTGCATTTTATTTCTATTTAAATTGAGGATACCATTTCATCTGATTTTAAAAATCCCATTTAATTCCAGTGCCCTACAAATTCAGCCCATACCCATCTTACAGTGCCCCTGACCCTACAAATTATCGGACCCCGAATCGCCCGCCAAATTTTCGTCATTTTATGTGTTGGTGCAATTTCCCGAATTTAAGGGGGCTAAATTACAAATTGGCATTTTGTGGCCTCACCCAATTATTTTAACCAATGAGGAATCCTAAATATTTTAATTAAACCTCAACCCTCATCCTTACATGAATTAATTCCCTTCATGTTCAATCCTAGCCACCCATTCCAGGGATGAAATCACAACCCTCCATCACACCCTCTCTCTCCCTATTTAATATCATGTCACCCTCAAACCCTAATCCCTAGAAACCTAGAAAACAACACCCCCTCACAAGTCTCCTCCCTCTCTCCTACATTGTAGTTGTAGTTTCTTTTTCTTCTTCTTCCTTCTTCTTCTCTTTTTCTTCTTCTCTTCTCTTTCCTTTCTTCTCTTTGTTCCTTTCTTCATTTAAATTTCAAATTCAAATTAGGGAAGGGGGGAATACTGTTCACCCACCCCCTTCACCATCCGATCGGCGGCCCCTCCGATCTGGTCCGGCGGCTCTCCCCCATCTGCACCGTACACCGCCACCACCTCCATTTTCTCCATCCATCCATCCACCACCATCACCAACTACTCCACCACCATCAACCATTCACTCCCTCCGGCCCAGGTGGCCGCTCCCCCTCGAGCATCCAAGCCCGGCGGCTGCCCGCGGCAACTGCCGGCCGGCTGTGCTCTCCCATCTCCTCCCTCTGCGTGCCCCCTGCTGTGTTCAACCCAGGCCGGCTTCCCCGGGCGGCCGAGTTCTCCCGCTGCTGTACAACCACCACCCTCGGCCGACGGAGCCGACTTCTCCAGACATCCTCTCAGCCGAGCCCTTGCCGCTGCCGTTATTCTCCGAACTCCGGCGTGCACGGTCCGGCGCAGCCGACGACTCCCTCCCTGCGGTGTACCCGGGCGGCTCCGCTGTCTACACTCCGGCGCTGTCCCCCTCCGGTCCGGCCATCTTTCCAACCGCCGACCACTCTGTGAGTATTCTTCTTCTCCCTCTTCCTTCTCTTTATATATATATATATATATATATATATATATATATATATATATATGTATATATATATACATATGTATATACATGAGTATATATATATAATATGTATATGTATTGTAGGTATTTTATTAATGTATATGTATGGTTAATTTGTATATATGTATATACATTTTGTAAATATATGTATTAATGAATATATATGTATAAGTATATTTGAATTGTATATATATTTAAATTAGTGTATATATATATGTTTAATAACTATTTAATTAATATGTATGTTAATATATATCTAATGTATATATATATTTAATGTGGATAAATGTACATGTATATATATACAATGTATGCAAGTATTTGCGTAGGTATAAATGTGTAATTAGTATATGTAATTAATTTAATCTGTATATATAATGTAAAGTATTTATATATTTAATTAATGTGAAATTGGCATATGAATATATTATTATCTAATTATATGAGTATAGTAGGTACTTAAATAAATTCTATAATTAAGTTTGGTATATATATATATATTTTGTATATATATATATACTTGATATAATTTCAAATATATATTTTGTGCATGTAATAAAATGTTTAAATAATGTATTAGCATAGTATATATATTTCAGTATATGTTGGTAATTGTAATTTAGTAAATATATAATTAGTATACATATATATATTCTTTTGTGTGTTATATATATATATGTACATGTATATTTTATTTTTCATTAAATGTTAAACATGTATTAAAAATGTGTTTTAGTATTTAATAATATATCTATAATGTATTGGCATATATATATATGTGTATATATATTTTATAAACCCTTGGCATGTTTTTTAAAATATATACGTATACATTGTATATGTGTTTAATTTGATAAATATAAATACGTGTTCTACTATAAGCATTTTTAATATATAAACACTTAGCATATTTTCAAGGTATGTTTAATTGGTATAAATTAGTATATAAAAATAATAGTATACGTACTATTTTTGGTGTGTATATATATATCTTTATTGTTCAATTGACATAGATATATATGTGTAGGTATATTTTGTATAAACCCTTAGTACATTTTTATAATATATATACATGTATATTTTGTAGTTGTATTTAATTTGAGATATGTTGTATGTACATACAAGTATTAGTTTTATTTAAAGTGTATAGATTTATACTTATAGCTATTATTGTAATTAAGGGATATTAATATATATGTAGTTGGCCTATCTAGTAGATGACCCCTACCGTACCTAGCGTTGCCCTAAGGCCAGTGTATTTCTATTGTGTGTTAGGATAGCTTCTGTTACCAATGTTATATTGTAATGTGTTGATAGGACTGTTGGTTTTACCCAGGGGATACTCTGGAACAGGACATCCATAAATACCAGCTAAGGACCAAGGCAAGTACATTCTCTGATAATTTCCAATTCTTGATAATAGCTATAAGTTCAATGATCTTGAAATGTTACAACTGAATCTTGACACTGTGCTACACGGACTAGTATAGCTTGGATCTGCAGTCATGAGATGTTACCTTGATTATCGTATTGACATTATACACGACATTTACATTGACATTTACATTGACATTTACATTAGACATTGTACATAATACATTAGACAATGTTGTGTATTCGTGACGTGTCATGATTGGATCCACAGTACTAGTTGGGGGCGGGGAAATTGCTAGTGAGAAATGTGATCAAATACCTATCGTACAAGTTTATATTATTGGTGTTAATCATACCCCACGTATGATTAGCCAGACTGTAGCAATTGTACATGTCCCAAGCCGATCACATTTTGAAACTACAATCTCAAACACTTAGAATAGTTACAGTTCCCTATTTTAAATCATATACTACATCACCCGTATATGATACTGTTCCTTGTTCTTTTATTTCCATACATGCACTGACTATATCATATTGCCTGTCTCTCTTAAAAATTGCCATTTCATTTATTTCACTGTCTTCTCAGTAGCTAGCATGACATGTTTTATTGTATTATAGACATTATCAATTAATGGAACTGTTATTTGAGATTGTGCTTTGCTCCTTCCTGACTGGAAATATTTTTCCAGACTATGCCTTAGAGGACCGCTGTCCGACACTTATGGTGAGTAGCTGCAGACTTGATAGTAGTTGTGATTCCAGGAGGTCTAGCTAGAAATTACTATTTTAGTGAGTTCTTTTAACAGTCTATTTGGTACCGAATTTGTCTCCGGCTTTTTGATGATTCTTGGATATTGTTCGGTTAAGTTATTTCTTGTGGACTTGTGTTGTGTTTAATTTTAGTTTAATTATTCGAAATCTTATCGTGCTGTAATCCTGTGATTGAGTATGTGTTCATCTTATTTGTGTCATCCGTGCCTCCTAATGGAGATTGGATGCTTGCGTGACAGTAGTTAGATAGTATCAAGACCTTGACAGCGTTCTACCGCCGATGCTGCGGCGTAGGCTGGACGTACCCACGCACTTGTGCCCCTAAACCGGGTGCGGGTCGTGACACCGTGTCCTGGATCCGTGTCCAAGCCGTGTCCTGGCTCGTACTCGCGTTCTGGATCGTGTCCGTGTCTGCCGGAGTCGACCTGGGGTGCGGGCGGAGGCAGCACCGGTTCTGGGTGGTCGTCGACAGTCTGGGCGGCCGGTCCTGGTACCGTGGGTGGCCGGACGTCGGCTGGACGGGTTCGACTGGGTTCGACAGCAGGGTTGGGGGCCGGAGGTGGCCGGACTGGGAGGGTGGAGGCCTGCTGGTGGTTCGACGAGAGGTTTCGGGTGGTCGGATCTGGACGCCGAGTGGTCGGAGACGGGATAGAGGTCACCGGAGGGGATGGGTATGGAAGGGATTCCGGCCGGAGGATACCTAGGTTTATATAAGGTCGTAGGGGAGAGTTAAGGCCGGACGTTGGCCGGAATTCGAAGGGGGACCGTCGCCGGGTACGGGGGAGGTGAACCGCAGGGTCGGCCGGCGGCCACGGCGGCGGAAACGGCCGTCGGCCAGGTGAAAGGTCGGGAGAAAATTAATTTAGGGGTTAGGGATTCACACGGTTCGGGTCGGGTCGGGTGCTGGCGGGTTGGGTCTGACCCGGATCCGACCCGCTAGCTGAGCGGTCCGGGTTGGTCAGACCGGCCGGTTCGGTCCGGTTCAATCTCTGGGTTTGGTTCAAAAATATTGGTTTGGTTTATTATTTGGTTTAATTTATTTAGTTAAATTTAACAATAGGTTTTAATGCTTTAAAAATTCATCCGGAATCCAATAAATTCCCAGAAAACTACCCCATGACCGGCTTTAAATTTTACACTAGGAAATATAATTTTTATCACATTTTTAATATTATTTAATTTCATTTAAAAATCATTTTAAATCAGACTACCTTAATTTATTGGTTTAAAAATTACAGAAAATGTTAATTAATTCCAGAAAATTAAATTTAAAAAAATTCTTAAAATTTTTAGGTGATTACAATCTACCCCCTTAAGAAAATTGCGTCCTCGCAATTTAAAGAATAAGCTACTAATAGAACAGCACTATAGGAATTACAAAAATGACTTAAGTTATACCTGCATCCTCGAATAAGTGGGGGTATTTCTGGCGCATGATATATTCCCTCTCCCAAGTAGATTCACCAGGAGAGTGTTGCTTCCATGCCACACGAACCAGTTTAATTGTCTGTCCCCGCAGTGTCTTCTTACTGGTGCCGAGTATACCCACTGGTTGTTCTTCATACCTCAGGCTTGGGCCTACTGCAATCTCAGAATGATCAACTATGTGAGTTGGGTCTGTCACATACCTTCTCAACTGTGAGACATGGAATACATCATGTACTCCCTCTAAAGATGGAGGTAATGCAAGACGATAGGCCACCTCACCAATGCGCTCCAGAATATCAAAGGGCCCAATGTACCTTGGACTCAATTTGCCTCTGCTCCCAAAGCGAATGGTTCCTCGAGTAGGTGAAATCCTCAGGAATACATGTTCTCCTTCCTTGAACTCCAGGGGACGTCGGTGTGTCTGTCTGTCCTGAGCTGCACGAAGATGATTCTGGATTTGTTTCACCTTCTCCACTGTTTGCATCACCAACTCTGGACCCAATATTTGACGCTCTCCAACGTCACTCCAGCATATTGGCGATCTGCACTTCCTACCGTATAACGCCTCGAAGGGTGCCATCTTGATGCTTGCCTGATAACTGTTGTTGTATGAGAACTCTACCAAATGCAAATGATCTTCCCAAGACCCTCCAAAATCTAACATACAGGATCGCAGTATATCCTCCAAGATCTGGATTGTACGTTCTGATTGACCATCTGTCTGGGGATGATAGGCTGTGCTGAATTTTAGTCTGGTGCCAAGACTCTCTTGCATACTTCGCCAGAAATGAGAGATAAATCTCGAATCTCGATCTGATACAATACTAACCGACACTCCATGCAATCTTACTATTTATCGCATATACATGTCGGCTAGTATCTCTGTGGACTGTCCAACTCTAAATGGCAAGAAGTGTGCTGATTTAGTGAGTCGATCCACGATAACCCATACCGCATCTTTTCCGCTGGGGCTCCTTGGGAATCCTGTGACGAAGTCCATGGTGATATATTCCCACTTCCATTCTGGTATGGGAAGTGGCTGTAACATTCCTGCAGTCCTCTGATGCTCGACTTTCACTTGTTGGCAGACCAAACATTTAGCTACAAATCTTGCAATCTCTCTCTTCATTCCATGCCACCAATAATACTGCCTTAGATCTCGATACATCTTTGTTCCTCCTGGATGAACAGAGTATATGGAGCTATGTGCTTCAGTCATTAGCTCCTGTCTCAGTTCTCCATTTGGAACATATAGACGATCTCCGCACCTTAATGTCCCATCCTCATGTATGCGAAGTCCCGTTTGCATGCCTGCTTCTGTCTTCTCTTTGGGTCTTCGAAATCTTGCATCAGTAGGCAAAGCTTCTTTATCCTTTCCACAAGCGATAACTTCACTTCCAGATTAGCCAGCAAGCCACTCTGTTTTGGTAGAATAACCTCTATCTGAAGCTCCTGTAGATCTCTCAATAGCTCAGGCTGCATTGTCAAGAAATAAGCTATAGGCTTCCTGCTGAGTGCGTCTGCTACTATATTTGCTTTCCCTGGGTGGTACTGCAGATCTATATCAAAGTCCACCATCAACTCAAGCCAGCGTCTTTGCCTCATGTTAAGCTCCTTCTGGGTATATACATACTTTAGACTTTTGTGATCAGTGAAGATTTCCACCTTCTCACCATAAAGATAATGCCTCCAAATCTTCAGTGCAAATATTACAGCAGCTAGCTCCAGATCATGCGTTGGGTAGTTCTTCTCATGGACCTTCAACTGTCTCGATGCATAAGCAATAACTTTGCCGTGTTGCATCAAAACACATCCTAGGCCACTACCCGACGCATCGCTATAAACAACAAAACCGCCTGACCCTGAAGGAAGAGTCAAGACTGGTGCTGTTGTTAGACGCCTCTTCAATTCTTCAAAGGCCATCTGATATTCTTCTGTCCATGCAAAGTCCTGATCTTTCCGTGTCAACTTTGTCATTGGCTCCGCAATCCTTGAGAAATTTTCTACAAACCTTTTGTAATATCCAGCAAGTCCTAGAAAACTCCTCACCTCAGCAACTGATGTCAGTGTAGGCCAAGTCTCAATGGCAGCAACCTTCTCTGGATCAACCGACAGTCCTTCTCCTGAGATAATATGCCCTAAGAATGGCACCTTATCCATGCAAAACTCACATTTACTGAGCTTAGCATATAGCTTCTCCTGCCTCAATGTCTCTAGCACGATTCTGAGATGCTCCTCGTGCTCTTCGTGGCTTTTGGAATATACCAGAATGTCATCAATAAATACAACCACAAATTTATCCAAGTATTGATGGAAGACTCGGTTCATCAAGCTCATGAACACAGCAGGCGCGTTGGTTAAACCAAACGGCATTAATAAGAACTCATAGTGTCCATACTTAGTCCTGAAGGCTGTCTTCGGGATATCTTCCTTCCTCACCCTAATCTGGTGATAACCGGATCTAAGGTCAATCTTCGAAAATACCCTAGCTCTACTCAATTGATCAAATAAGTCATCAATGCATGGCAAGGAATGCCGGTTCTTAATGGTCACAGCGTTTAACGCCCTGTAATCAATGCACAGGCGAACTGTTCCATTCTTCTTCGGTACAAAAAGTATAGGTGGTCCCCAAGGTGAAACACTGGGCCGGATGAAACCCTTCTCCAGAAGTTCATCAACTTGCTTCTTCAACTCCACTAACTCCTTAGGTGCTAGTCTATATACCGATGAAGTGATAGGCTCTGCTCCTGGAGTTAAGTCTATTGTGAATTCTATTTCCCGATCAGGTGGTAAACTTGGAAGATCATCGAGAAATACATCTACAAACTCTGATATAACTCTTGGGTAACTTGACTCCCCTTCTACAGATAATACCCTAAGAGTTGGCTGAACACCCTGCTCTACAGCTCCTCGAAGAAATTCAAACTCTGAGTGTCCAGGTGGTCTGAATATAACTTTTCCAAGCCGACAATCAAGAGTAGTGTGATACTGACTTAACCAGTCCATACCAAGTACAACATCATAGTCAGGCATAGAAAAGATCAAAAATTGGGCTCGTATTTCTCTTCCACAGACTACTACCGAACATGATCTATAGATATCACTAACCGGTATAATTCCACCTCCCGTAAGAATTCTCTTAGTTTTTGGAAGGGGTGCAATAGCTACTCTATGGGTGGCTACGAAGCTAGCAGCTATGAATGAGTATGATGCCCCAGAATTAAATAAAGCTACAGCAGGTAATGAAGCTACTAAAATAGTACCTGCTATAACTTCTCCAGCAATAGCTTCTTCCTGAACAGCCAATACAAATGCCTGACCTCGTCCCTGAGCTGGACCCCTCTGCTGACGAGCCTGTTGGAATAGTGCTGTTTGAGGTGGCAATGGTGGTCTCGGCTGATATCCTCCTGGAGCTGGTGGTCTGACTCCTCCAACTCCCGTCTGCTGTGCTCCCACTACTGGATAATCTGGCCTTGGTACAGGTAGAGCTAGTCGTGGTGCTCCCTCTCGGCGTTCTGAGCAGTCCCTGGATAGATGCTGGTTGGATCTGCAAACCAGGCACAGTCCCAATTTGCGTCTGCACTCCTTTTCAACGTGACCCAACTTGCCGCAGAAATGACAAGTAGGTAGGGTTCTTGGTGCTGCTCTCTGCGGTAGATTCCACTGGAGTCGCTTTGCAGAATCCCCTTGTGATGCCTTGGATGGTACTGAGGTAAATGGCCGCTTCAGACTTGACTCCCTCCTGGTGACGTGCTCCATGCGTCGTGCTGCAGCAAGGACGTAGTTGTACGATGTAGGTGCAACAGATCCAATCAACCTCTGAACCTCGAACCTGAGTCCGTCAAAGAACTTCTCCGCCTTCTCGTCTTCGGTAGGAATTAGAGAAGGGGCGAAACAACTCAGGCGAATAAATTCGGCATTATACTCCTCCACCGTCATATTTCCTTGGATGAGGCGGTTAAACTTGTCTCGGAGTTCTGATCTAGCAACGGCTGGGATATACATCTCTTGGAAGAGTCTGGAGAACTCCTCCCAAGTGACTCGGTCATGTCCGAGCCTCCTCTCTTCAGCTAGCCACCAGTGGTACGCGTTGTCCGTCAGTTGCATTCGAATAACAGTCATCCATCTCTCCCGCGGAAGTTCAGCTGCTTCCAACTGATGTTGTGTGTTTGTGAGCCACTCATGCACTTCAGTTGGTCCTTCCTTGCCCGAAAAGGTACGGGGCTTGAGTTGACGGAAATCAGTGATAGTTCCCGTCGCTGGTCGCCTAGCTTGCGGGTTTGCCTGCTCCAATGCATTTACTAGGTTGGTTCTCAGGTTCTCTGCCTCCTGATGCTGCGCCTCCTGTTGAACTTGTTGTTGAGTTTTCATCATGGCATAAAACATCTGGAACATTTGCTGCCCGTCCATTGCTTGCCCTGGTGGGAAGGCAGGCATCTGTGGAGTGAACTGCGGCGGAGGTGGGTTGTCGTCACGCCTGAACCTTGAGTTATGCTGCTCAGCTTGTCCACTTTGAGAGGATTGACCTCTGTTCTCTGGTGTAACTCCATCTCCATAGGTAACCACAGCGTCTTGTGGTGTAAAAGGAATTTTATCTCCATTTCTTGGATCCATCTTTCTGCATCCAAAATAAACTTTATGAGAACGTTTAGTAGAGTCAAGCAGGATGCAAATCAAGTACTTAAGTCGAATTCGATATAGAGTTTCAAAAATGATTCAACAAATGGATGAGATACTATAACCTATCCTATCCTTTTACAGGTTTGTTTGGTCCCTAAGTTGAAACCAAACAATTTGTCGTTGACCTGCATGGGCCACCACAAAAACCATGTCACGTTCCAGTCCCAAAATACCAAGGGACTATACACGTGGCAATGGCCAGCAGCACGCACCGATGGACTAACCCAATTTAATGGATCCGACAGGGGCATACTTAAGCTGTAAATATAGGTCTACAATAATAAGTCTAAACTAATCTCATCCACACACAAATAATAAGAACAACAACATATAAAAAAAGTACATCAATGTCCAGTCTCAGCAAAGTATGATGGGGAACAACCCGATAAAAGTCTAAAAATACTGGTTCATCATACCAGAACAAAGGAGTCCAGAAATAAGTATCTGATGAGTACAAATATCATAATCTCAAGAAAAGTCTTCAGCCATCACCTCTGCTTCTAAGTTAGGTTCTCCTTCAACAACAGCTTCTGGTACAGCTTCAGCTCCTGTCCCGTAAACCTTGGGATAATGTTCTTCTGCTAAACCTGGGGACATCATCCATAATCCAGGTCCTCAGGGGACATAGCAAGGCACAAATAATATAAGCCAAAAATAAATGCAGTAAAATAGTAAATGAAATAAGCAGGGCAAGTACATAACCATCTAAGTGAAAATGCAACTGAGAGCATCACTAGTACTCAGGCTGAGACCGCTGCAAGCTCTGTGTCGGGGAGCCGGTAGCAGTAATAACAAGTAATGGGTCTAGCTCTGCTCGAGAGTCTACAACCTCACAATAGTAGTATATATATATATAGAACAGCCTGTAGTCTGTATGTCTCTCCCCACCCAATGTAACCACACGTCTCATGTCCATGTCACGTGAGATCAGAGCTAATGCAACAGTCATAACCTAAGAATATAATAACTATGTCCATCCTGTATCCTACACAGAATCACCTTGAATATCTCAGGAAGATTCTGTCAATGTATGGTGTCAAGTGTCCTAGGTTATAGTGTACTTGATAAACAAGCACGATAATGTAAAGGGTCTCGAATGTCCATCACTAAATGACGTACACAACTCCGCGTACGGGATTGGCACCCGACTGTAATCGGACGCTAAGTATGTCATACGGTCCTAGGTATAAACATGTACAACAGTCACAGAAAATAAAGCAAGAGAACAAAATGAATTAATAACTACAATTTATGGCAAGGTACACTTGCCAGGGATTGGAATACCAGTAGCGGTCCCTGTACCAGTGGGTTCAGCAAATACTCCTCCAAAAGCTGAAATGAACATTACCAACAGTCTCAGAACATAGGAAATATCTAGAAACGCCTGTCCTTAAGTCCAGTTTGGACACAAGGGCAAAAACGATATTTCTGGGCCAAAGCGGGTCCATATGTGGGCCGCTTTACATCGAAAATTGGGTCAGGGTCAAAGGTCTCCAAATCAGTTCAACTTAGTGTCAACAAGTCAGGAACGTTGATACGAACCCAACGAAACTTCCAGAATTAGATTCCGATGAGCCGTTCTCAAAATCGCCCGTCAAGTGGAGCCTGTGGGGCCCATGACACGCGTTTTCCCAACGTTCTCAGAATCGGACCAAACTTGAACCACAGGACCAGCGTATTGCTATGAGTCCGATGGCTCAAGTTTCGTCTCGATCCGACGTGTATACACTAAGTTACAGCGAAATACAGAAAAGTCGGATATGGGATGTTGTCCGCGGATACGTACTAATTTCGATGTGCACGCACATCCGAATCAGCTTCTGCAAAATCCCACACGTCTGTATCTACGACGCGCATGTATCGGTGAAGACCGCACGTGACCAAGTCGTCCCGTTTGGCGGGGCGTACTCGATTCTGGGGTGAAACAGGGCGTAGTTTTTCCTGTTTTTGGATCGCGGTTCGCGATCACCACAGGTCGCGATGCACCGAGCGGTTCGCACGGACACCGAGGGGGTCATACAGGCTACGCGATAAAACTGATGGAATAGAAAATAGAGCTACGAGCAGAAAGTTATGGGTACCTGAACAGGGTTCAAAAAGTCCGTTCTGCGCGTGTCAAATTCGAGTCTCCGTGTCCTGAATCCGTGTCCAAGCCGTGTCCTGGCTCGTACTCGCGTTCTGGATCGTGTCTGTGTCTGCCGGAGTCGACCTGGGGTGCGGGCAGAGGCAGCGCCGGTTCTGGGTGGTCGTCGACAGTATGGGCGGCCGGTCCTGGTACCGTGGGTGGCCGGACGTCGGCTGGACGGGTTCGACAGCAGGGTTGGGGGCCGGAGGTGGCCTGACTGGGAGGGTGGAGGCCTGCTGGTGGTTCGGCGGGAGGTTTCGGGTGGTCGGATCTGGACGCCGAGTGGTCGGAGACGGGATAGAGGTCACCGGAGGGGATGGGTATGGAAGGGATTCCGGCCGGAGGATACCTAGGTTTATATAAGGTCGTAGGGGAGAGTTAAGGCCGGACGTTGGCCGGAATTCGAAGGGGGACCGTCGCCGGGTACGGGGGAGGTGAACCGCAGGGTCGGTCGGCGGCCACGACGGCGGAAACGGCCGCCGGCCAGGTGAAAGGTCGGGAGAAAATTAATTTGGGGGTTAGGGATTCACACGGTTCGGGTCGGGTCGGGTGCTGGCGGGTCGGGTCTGACTCGGATCCGACCCGCTAGCTGAGCGGTCCGGGTTGGTCAGACCGGCCGGTTCGGTCCGGTTCAATCTCTGGGTTTGGTTCTAAAATATTGGTTTGGTTTATTATTTGGTTTAATTTATTTAGTTAAATTTAACAATAGGTTTTAATGCTTTAAAAATTCATCCGGGATCCAATAAATTCCCGGAAAACTACCCTATGACCGACTTTAAATTTTACACTAGGAAATATAATTTTTATCACATTTTTAATATTATTTAATTTCATTTAAAAAATCATTTTAAATCAGACTACCTTAATTTATTGGTTTAAAAATTACAGAAAATGTTAATTAATTCCAGAAAATTAAATTTAAAAAAATTCTTAAAATTTTCAGGTGATTACAGAATTAGATGACTCACAAAGAATATAATTGATAACAGATATTACTTAAGATATACCCTCAGCAGCCCTGCCTATAAATTGTTTGTTGCAGTATAATAATAATAGTAATAATCAAACTACTTGTTTGTTGCAGTATAATAATGATACGAATCATAAAATATGAGAGTATAATAATGATACTAATCATAAAACTATTCAAACACAAATCTCATACATATGATTTGGTTTATCAGCCACAAGTTTCCTCAACCTAATATGTTGTTGAACTCTAAATTCATAAGTACCCAGTCCCCAACCTGCTTATCTCTGGACTGATCATCCACATCAAGTATGTCCAGATCAAAAACCCTAACCCTAACCTTAACCCTATCTTGTCAAAAAATGATGGTTATCATTGTATCTAGTGTAGATATCCATATTATTTCTAAAACTTTGTTACAACACTCAAACAATATAGGTATTCTATAAAGCAAACAATGTTAACATGAGCTTGTATCTCCATTTTCTTTTTTTATCAAATATTTATTCTATTATCCTGTGCAATAAATATATAAATAGATCAACAAAAGAACTAATGAACTACTATTCTTATTTCTGAAACTTTGTTACATCACTCAAACAATATAGGTATTCTATAAAGCAAACAAATTTTCTTTCAAATATCTTGTCCGTAAAGAAAAACTTTTGTTCTTATGTTATGTTATGACTATCAAATATATTAGTCTAAATAAAGTTCAATGAACAATACCTAATTACAAACGACAAATGGGTTCCTAGTAGTTATTTGCTTATAAAGTAATACTGCTTTGGTAAAAAATTAGGAAGAAGTAAGAACATCCCTAAATTTCACAAATAAAACAGTAAAAAATAAGATCCATACCAATAAAATCTATTAATCTTGATTGTTCAAGATCAAAATGGAGGAAGAGAGCTATACAATGGATCTAAACCTAACACTAACCCTAACCCTAACCCTAACCCTAACCTCAGGTCAAAAACCCTAACACTAACCCTAACCCCAGGTCAAAAACCCTAACCCTAACCCTAACCCCAGGTCAAAAACCCTAACCCTAACCCTAACCCTAACCAGATCAAAAACCCTAACCCTAACCTTAACCCTAGGTCACGAGGAAAGGATCTTGATTCAATCTGTCCTGATTGAACGATACCAAGTATTTCTAATCCGTGCTCCCTGAACAGGGGGAACGAGAGACTACAATTCACAATAAGTTGATAAAAAAAACATGAGAATCAATTATGAATATATTATGCAAGCCAAAAGTTATAAATATAAAAGCATACAGATACACTGTCACGCCCCAGTCCCAAAATACGTAGGACTAGGAATACGTAACGCGCCCAGCCGTATGTATATGAACTCCAATATATGGAAACCATATACACACGTACGCTGTACATGAATATCCAATCCACCAGTGGTAATATACTGTCACAACAAGTCATACACAATCTATATCTCATCCACAACACAAATAATCAGTAAAAATAAAGAGCTGAAATATAACTGGATATCCAAGATGAGTATCAAGTCTGATAGTCAGGTGGAAACAAATCCACTATAAAACGACTATACTGAAGTAGTAACAAAATCTTTAAACAGTGGAAATAATCATAGCTACTCTGAGGGTAAGACCTCCTCAGTCAGGTACGTAGCGTCAGGTCCAGGACCGTACTCCTGCAGATATTCCTGCTCGTCCATATTTGGAAAGGGACCAGGTCCTCAGAGGGACGTAACAAGATACATAATAACATGCCAATAAATACTGAAATATAAACATCCAATGGGTCGCCTAACCGTCTAAGTGAATGCAATTTGAGAACAACTTTTCCAACGCGTGGGCTATCTGGCTATAATGGGATTGGCCTGATTCTCTCGGAGAATTAGGGGCCTACAAGCGTACCATCCTTTGAACTGCCGAGGCCGCCTGCAATATATAGGATCACAACCACCCGTTTCTCCAATGGAGAATCCGTGCGAACTAAAAAAAGTGTAAAGGAGCCCAAACGCCTTACTTGTTATTCTCTCCATCCCATGCTCTACGCATGCCACATCCATGACACGATAAAATCTCTAAATAACTGCCAGGTCTGCTAGCATACAAAGTTTCTATCAGCAGTTATTCCTAACGCACGACCAATACGTACAGGAGGCTATACCTGTCACGCAGTCCGTGATCTATATGAGACTCACAATTCGTGTAACAACTGTGTCACAGCCCATGAATCTAATGATGCTACATAATACTGGGGTGGTCTCATAAATTAGGTCCAAAATCTACATAAATAAATCATCTATATAAGCAGAATTAATCATGCATGTATCAGCTGGAATGTAAATAATAGTACAATGGCAAGGTATACTTGCCGAGCAAGAATTTCGTATAGTGCACGTCTAATACTGTGTTTATGTTAGTGAAAGAAGTGGGGTTAGGATTTGAGAGAGTGTAATATATATATATATATATATAGGGATAAAGAGGCGGTGGGGAAGTATTTTAGTGGTCTTAAAAGCCACTGCTGCTGATGTTGTTTCTTTCTTTCTTTCCTTCTTTGGTCTTTAGTTTCGGTTGAGGGGTGTTTAGTAATAATAGGGTTTAGAGGCGGTGGAATAGGATGGCTCACATGCGCGGGGAACACAGCAAAGAAAAATTGGGTTTTGCTTCTGTTGCTGATATTTCTCCTAATGGGTTGTGGTTCCAGCGGGTAGTGGGTTTGGGTTACGGTTTGATATCCAATATCCAATAGGAATTATATATATATATATATATATATATATATATATATATATATATATATATATATATATATACATATCTATCCATAGAAAATTCTAAGAATTATATTGGTGCATACGGTTGAGCTAGCAACTGTCCAAAGAGTCTCCTACATGGAATAAATTAAAATTTTTTTATAATGGCTCTATAAATCCTCTAAATGCACAAACACCTCAAATAATGATTAAAATAAAATCTATTCTCTCTATTTAGCTCATAACTACTATAAATAAATTAAATAATTAATAATAGAGAAATACGGTTTCAGGATTATGGATCTTACATTCTACCCAACTTATAAAAATTTCGTCCTCGAAATTAAAATAGGGTAGGGTCTCTCTCTATCTAATTTCTCTTGATTACAATCTAAAAGAATTCACCTCATGTTTAATAATACAATTTCTACCCAACTTAGAATTTTTTACCCACCTATCACATAAGGCTAAATGTCTAAGAAACTATTCCTCGAAATTAAAACTAAGCCACGGTAGAAAGTCAAGAATGGTAGGAGATATAAATTAACAAAGTAAATTTATACCTTGGTCAATGAATAGGTTCGAAAAATGTTGGCGCATGTCGTCCTCGCGCTTCCAAGTAGATTCTTCTGGCGCGCCATGCCTCCATGCCACGCAGACTAAGGGAATAGACTGGTTCCTCAATACTTTCTCTCGACGATCAAGGATTGCTACGGGTTGCTCTTGATATGACAAGCTCGGCCCAATGGTGATCTTCGAATGGTCGAGAATATGACTGCTGTCTGCCACATATCGCCTGAGCTGCGACACATGGAATATGTCATGTACTCCCTGAAGTGAAGGTGGTAGTGCCAGTCGATATGCCACTTCTTCCACTCTCTCTAGTACGTCAAATGGTCCAATATACCTTGGACTCAACTTGCCGCGCCCTCCGAATCGAATGGTGCCTCTGGTGGGTGATATTTTCAAGAAGACATCATTGCCCTCTTTAAACTCTAAGGGACGACGATGTAGGTCTGCCCATTGTTTATGTCTGTCTTGCGCTGCCCGCAAGTATCCTTGTATATTCTTAACTGTCTCAACAGTGTTGACTACTAACTCTGGTCCCAGAATCTGACGTTCTTCCACGTCACTCCAACATACAGGAGACCTACACTTCCTTCCATACAGTGCTTCAAACGGAGTCATCTGGATGCTCGCCTGATAAATATTATTGTAAGAAAACTCCACAAGGTGTAGGTGGTCCTCCCAGGATCCTCCAAAGTCTAACATACAAGCCCTCAACATATCTTCCAATCTCTGAATAGTACGCTCTGACTGCCCATCTGTCTGTGGGTGATAGGATGTACTGAACTTCAGACGAGTTTCAAGACTCTCTTGCATGCTCCTCCAAAAATACGATATAAAGCACGAATCCCTGTATGATACAATGCTGACTGGTACGCCGTACAATCTCACGATCTGCCTCATATATAAGTCAGCCAAGGCTTCTGTAGATTGGCCAACTTTAAAAGGCAAGAAATGGACTGATTTGGTGAGTCGGTCCACTATTACCCATACTGCATCTCTTTCACTTGGACTCTTGGAAAAACCTGTGACGAAGTCCATAGTGATGTGCTACCACTTCCACTCTGGAATTGAGAGTGGTTGCAATAATCCTGCTGTTCTTTGGTGCTCTGCCTTTACTTGTTGACATACCAAACATTTAGCTACAAAGCGCGCTATTTCTCTTTTCATTCCATGCCACCAAAAGTGTTGTCGTAAATCATGATACATCTTGGTGCCTCCAGGATAAATAGAATATATTGAACTATGAGCTTCTGTCATCAGCTCCTGTCGAATCTCTCCATTGGGAACATATAGACGATTACTACATCGTAATGTCCCGTCATCATGAATTTACAGTCCTGTCTGCTCTTCGGCCTCTGTTCTTTCCTTTAATCTTCTGAATCTGGCGTCTGTAGGCAATGCTGCCTTAATCCTCTCTACCAATGATGATTGTACTTGAAAGTTGGTGAGTGTCCCATCTGCTCCGGGTAATATCACTTCGATGCCAAGTTCTTGCAAGTTCTTCAATAATTCCCTTTGTGCTGTCAAGAAATAAGCTACTGGTTTTCGGCTTAAGGCGTCTGCTACAATGTTAGCCTTGCCTGGGTGATAATGAAGCTCTATCTCGAAATCTTTCATCAACTCAAGCCATCGACGTTGCCTCATATTTAATTCCTTCTACGTGAAGACATACTTGAGGCTTTTGTGGTCTGTATAGATTTCCACCCGTTCCCTAAATAATTAATGTCTCCACAACTTTAGAGCAAATACAACGGCTGCAAGTTTCAAGTCATGAGTTGGATAGTTCTTCTCATGTACTCGTAATTGTCTAGATGCATATGCAATCACCTTGCCATGCTGTATTAATACGCATCCCAAACCCTTCCCTGATGTGTCACTGTAGATCACATAGCCTCATGATCCTGATGGAATAGTCAATACTGGTGTTGAAGTCAGTCGCTTCTTCAATTCCTCGAAAGCGGCTTGACACTCGTTGGTCCATATGAACTCTTGATCTTTGCAAGTCAACCGAGTCATAGGTGTTGCTATCTTTGAGAAGTTCTCCATGAACCGTCGGTAATATCCCGCAAGTCCAAGAAAACTTCTCACCTCTGCTGCTGATTTAGGAACATGCCATGTCTTGACTGCCGAGATCTTTTCTGGATCAACATAAATTCTATCTCCTGTAATAACATGTCCAAGAAATAAGACTCTGTCCAAGAAGAACTCACATTTTCTGAGTTTTATATATAACTGCTCTCTCCTCAAGGTTTCTAGAACAATCCTCAGGTGCTTTTTGTGCTCCTCGTGGCTCTTTGAATAGACAAGTATATCATCTATGAAGACGACAATGAACTGGTCCAAATACTGATGGAAGACTCGGTGCATTAAGTCCATAAAGATAGCTGGAGTATTGGTCAATCCAACTGGCATGACCAGAAACTCGTAGTGCCCATATCTTGTCCGAAATACGGTCTTCTGGATGTCCTCCTTCCTTATCTTTACCTGGTGATATTCCGATCTTAAATCTATTTTTGAGAACATCTTGGCTCCACTAAGTTGATCAAATAGGTCATCAATGCGTGGCAATGGATATATTTATTCTTTACTGTAACTGTATTCAAGGCTCTATAGTCAATGCACATACGTACTGACCCATCATTCTTTAGTACAAATAACACTGGTGCTCCCCAGGGTGATGCACTTGGTCGGATGAAACCTTTCTCTTCTAGTTCTTTCAATTATATTTTTAGTTCATCCATCTCCTTCTTCGCCAGTCTATAAACATGTGATGCTATGGGTGCTGCTCCCGGTGTCAATTCAATAAAAAACTCTACATCTCTGTCTGGGGGTAGTCCTGGCAATTCTTCTGGAAAGACGTCTCAAAATTCCGTAATAATGGAATAATAAACAACATCATCCATTGCGAGCTGTATACCATCAAGGATTTCTGTGGATCCTCGTGCAAACTCAAGTTCAGGCTGGTCGGGTACTTTAAAAAGAATGCTTCCTCCAAAAAAATTAAAAAAAGCGTGGTACTTGCTCAGCCAATACATTCCAAGCACAATATCAAAAGTTGGCATATGAAGGATTAAGAGTCGAACGTTCATCTCTCTGCCACGTATCACTATGGGACACGATCTACAATTTCTACAAACAAGTACAACTCCTCCCCCGGTAAGCATTCTAATACAACTAGGTAAATGTGTGGAGGTAATATTGTGTTTGGCAATAAAACTAGATGATATGAATGATTGGGTGGCTCCCGTATCAAACAATATCATAGCAAAAAAAGTAAAAGCAAGAGTGATACCTGCTATGACATCAATCTCCTGATCCATGTCATCCACTTCCATTGCAAAAGCTTGTTCGTTTCTCTGGGGTTGTCTTTGTCTGGCCCTTGCGAATTGATCCTCCTGTGTAGGTAGTAGTGGTCCTCGCTGAAATCCTCCTGCTGCTGGAGGTCGAGGTGCTGGAAGTGCTAGTCTCTGTATTGGCGGTGGAAGTGTCTGCTGCTTTGGATAATTTCTTGCCTGGTGCTGTCCAAAACCACATCTCATACACTGTCCCAAACGGACCCGACAGTCTCTTGAGATGTGCCCGCGTCTCTGTAAGCCCCCTGATTTTCAATAATTTTTAATTTGGATTTTCATATTTTTTTCTGGAATTTTCTGGGAATTTTTTGTAATTTAAACATAGGCTTTTGGTAATTAAATGATTTCTAATTACTGTTAATTAATATTAAAATATTATGGAAATAATATTTTATGGTGTAAAATAGAAAACTGGACATAGGGTAATTTTTTGTGAATTTATTGGACTCTAGAAATATTTTAAAAGCCCTAAAAACTATTAATAAATAAACCACTTTAAACCCTGAAATAAACCGGGTTTATTTCAAATAAACCGAACTAAACCAAACCGGACTGACCGGTCTAGAAACCCAAACCCAATTCTTTATTGGGTCGGATCCGGGCCCAAAACTCGACCCGACCCGCGGACCCAAACCCGAAACCTACACCGTAACCCTAATCCTAATCCGACTTCGACTCCGCGGCGGCGCACCTATTTATTGGCCTCGACTTCTGTGCCGCCGTCGCAAACCCTAATCGCTCAGCCGCCTTCTTCGACCTCGCTCCGCCCGTCCTCGCCTCGCCGACCTGTCACCATCCTCTCTCGTCGAACCTCTCCGCTCGCTGAACCATCCCAGCCCGTCTCATCCTCCTCTCGTCGAACCGACCACCATCTCCTTCTCCCCCTCTCTGTCCTCTTCTTTCCCCTTGTCGACTTTCTCGCCGGACCACCACCCGCTGAACCATTCCCAACAAACCACCCCGAACCATCTCCCTCTCCTCCACCCTCCACGAGCCGCCCCGACTCCGGCCGACTCAGCCCCAGCAGAGCCGCCTCGACGTCTCCCCTGACCCGCAGCCTCCTTCGACTCCCTCCACCTCCAGATCCGCCGCCCTCGACGTCTCCCTACAGAACCCCTCAGCCCTGGGCTCCGCTACCACTCCCTTGGCCTCCTCCATCTTCCCCGAGCCCCATCTCCACCTCCTTCTCCCTCGACAACCCCTCAAGCAGCCTCGTCGCAGCCTCTTAACTGAAACCCTAGTTCAGACACAGGACACAGTGTCTCGTGTTGACACGCGAGGACACGAGAAACCTAGTTTACGGAGCCCTGTTCAGGTATTCTTTTCTCTCTCCTCATAGCTCTGTTTCTCGTTCCGTCAGTTGTGACGCGTAGACTGCATGACCCCCTCGGTGCCCGTGCAAACCGCTCGGTGCATCGCGTCCTGTGGCGATCGTGAACCGCGATCCAAAAACAGGAAAAATTAACACCTCATTTTACCCCGGAACTGAGCACGCCCCGCCAAACGGGACGAATCGGTCGTACGCGGTCTTTACCGAAACGTGTGCGTCGTTGATATGGACGTGCGAGATTTTGCAGAAGTTGATTTGGATGTGCGTGCACACAGGAATCAACGCGTATCCGCCGACAACGCCCCGTATCCGTCCGTTCTGGAACATATCGTAACTTTGTGTACACACGTCGGATTGAGACAAAACTTGCGCCATCGGACTTGTAGCAATACGCTGGTCATGTGACCCAAGTTTGGTTCAATTCTGAGAACGTTGACGAAATCGTGTATCGTGGGCCCTATAGGCTCCACTTGACGGGCGATTTTATGATCGGCTCATCGAAATCCAATTCTGGAAGTTCCGTTGGGTTCGTATCATCGTTACTGACTTGTTGACACTAAGTTTGACAGATTTGGAGAGCTTTGACCCTGACACACTTTTCGGTGCAAAGTGGCCCACATGTGGACCCCGCTTTGACCGGAAATGTCATTTTTGCCCCTGTGTCCAAATTGGACTCAAGGACAGGCATTTCTAACTATTTGATATTTTCTGAATCTAATGGTGATGTTTATTTTAGCAACCCGAGTAGTACCTGCAGATCACACTGAGACCAGAACTACAGTTGGAGCCAGGACCCCAGGCAAGTGTACCTTGCCAAATCCTGCAGCTTTGCTACTTATTCCCTTGACTTATTTATATATTGTTGTGCAAGTATACCTTGCCACCTTTGCAGTTCTTGTTGCATATTTCTTTGCTTTATTTATATTGCTGTGCATGCTTAACCTCGGACCGTGTGACTTACTTAGCGTCCGATTATTAGTCGGGTGCCAACACCGTACGCGATGTTGTGTATGTCATCTAGAGATGGACATTCGTGACACTTTATATTCTTGTACTTGTCTTATCAAGTACACTATAACGCAAGACACTTGATACTATTCATGGACAGGATCTTTCTGAGATATTCATGGTGATTCTGTATAGGATACAGGCTTTATGACATATACATTATATCCATAGACATTATATGACTGGCTGCATTAGATATGATTGTGCGTGACATGGACATGGTGCATCGTGGATATGAGACGTGTGATTACATGGGGTGGGGAGAGACACACAGGCTACAGGCTGATTATATATATAAACCCCCTATTATTGTGAGGCATAAGACTCTGAAGCCCGAGCTTGGCCCATTACCGAATATTTCTGCTACCGGCTCCCCGACACAGAGCCTATAGTGGCTCATCCTGAGTACTCGTGATGCTCTCATCTTGTATTTTCACATAGATGGTTATATAGCTTACCCTATTTATTTCATTCTCTGCTGCACTGCATTTATTTTGGCTTGTATTTTCTGTACCTTGCTATGTCCCCTGAGGACCTGGATCCGGATTATGTCCCAAGGATTTGCAGGCGAGATCTTTCCCGAGATATACGGGACAACAGCAGGAGCTGATACAGGAGCTGTACCGACACCCGAGGACGAGATTGTGCCAGAGGACTTCTCCTGAGTATTGGCGTGAGATACTCATTTATTTCTGTTTCTAGTTATTTTATTTCCAGTCTATGGCATTGATGTATCAGACTTGTTCTCGAATTATTCTCCAAGACACTTTTATTGAGATATGTCAGTTTATTTTATTTGCATTATTCTGGCATTGGATCTGTGATTATCTGTTGTGGATGAGATTAGTATAGACTGTGACTTGTATCGTTGGACCTACTTATTGTTATATTACAGCTTAAGTATGCCCCGATGGATCCATTAAATTGGGTTTGTCTATCGGTGTATGCTGCTGGCCATTATCACGTGTCCGGTCCCACGATATTTTGGGACTGGGGCGTGACATAGTTTTTGTGGTGGCCCATACAGGTCAACGACTAAATTGTTCGGTTTCAACTTAGGGACCGAGCAAGCCTGCAATAAGAATATGATAAGTTTAAGGATCTTATCCACTTGCTTGAATCGTTCTTGACATCTATATCAGATTCAAATTAAATTCTTGACTTGCATCCTACCTTGATTCCTGTACGCCTCTTATAGTTTATTTTGATGCAGAGCAATGGATTCACAAGCACACGACGAGACTCATCCAGGAACACCACAAGGTGCTGTGATAACCAACGGAGATGAAGTGACACCAGTTAGTGAAGGTCCATCATCACAGCAAGCAAGTCAGCATGCCTCGAGAATCCAGGAAGATGACGTTCCACCATCGACACAGTTGGCTCCACCGACGCCTACCGTTCCTCAAGGGCAGGCTATGGACGAACAACAAATGTTTTGAATGTTCTACGCGATGATGCAAGCCCATCAGAAGGTTCAAGAAGAAGCTCAGCAAAATCAAGCGGAGAAGTTCATCGACAGATTTAGCTCGGAGTTACGAAAGTTAATCAGCTCCGTTGCAACGGACGTTCTTACTACAGCACAGGCCATAGAGTGCAACACAAGGATAGAGTCCAGCCAGAAGCGGCCGTATGCATCAGCACCAGACCAAGCACAACAGGAAAGAGTTGCAAAGTGACCACAGATGAACCCACCACAGAGAGCATCTACACCACTTGCACTAGTCCTTCCTACTTGTCACTACTGCGGTAAGGTAGGCCATTTCGCTAAAGAATGCCAACGTAAATTGGGATGATGTTTATCTTGTGGATCCAAAAAGTATTCGGTAAGGGATTGCCCTGAACGTCGAGAGAAAGCAGTGACGATTCATCAACCAGCCACATCAGCACCTGTCGGAGCACCACAGGAAGAAATTGCAAAGAGTTCTCCCATACACCAGCCGCTAGAAGCATCTCCGCAAGTACTGCCTACCTGTCAGCATTGTCGCAAGAGAGGCCACATTGAGAAGGAGTGCAGACGCAAGTTAGGATTATGCTTGATTTGCGGAACCAATCAACACTTAGCCAAGGATTGTCCTCAGCATCAAGAGAAAGCATTAATGATTCATCAACCAGCCACACCAGCACCAGCCGGAGCACCACAGGAAGAAGCTACAAAGAGACCTCACATGCACCAGCCACCAGGAGCATCTCCACAGGCTCTACCTATCTGTCAATATTATCGCAAGCGAGGCCATATTGAGGACGAGTGCAGACGAAAAAGGAAAGTATGTTTGGCTTGCGGATCCAGTCAGCATTCATTGAGAGAATGCCCTGAGCGTCGAGAAAGTGCACTAATGGTAAACCAACAAGCGTTACCAGTACCGAGGCCAACCTATCCAGCATTGGGAGCACCGCAAACGGAAGTTGAAGGAGTCCTACCACCAGCCCCAGGAGGATATCAGCCGAGGCCACCCTTGGCACCACAAACAACACTCTTCCAGCAGGCTCAACAGCAGCAAAGGAATCAACTGCAAGGACGTGAACAAGCTCCATCGATGACTTTGGAAGACACACAGACCCATGGAGTAGCTAATGCGCATAATTTTTCATAGTTATCTGTTTATAGATTTATTTTATCTCGTGCCTATTGGTTCGTGACCTCAGCCTTAACCTATGTAATTTTGAACTTGCTTATAATTGATTACTGTAGAGATTATAGAGTCTTTTGTTATTGTGCTTATTTTGTGTTATTTTGTGAACTTGAATTAAGTTGTACCTCCTTTCATCATCATCTAGCGTACTTATATTTGTTGTACTACTTTGACTTATGCTGCTAATATAGCCTGGTTTTGCAAGCTTATCCTTTTATCGAGCTTGTTCATGACATATGTATTATTGGGTCGACACACTAATACAATTATTTATTCAGAATCAGTGTATTACAGTCTGATCAACCTTAGTGCATTTTGGTTTGCTCTTCGCACGACTACTTCACGTGGATTGAGATATATAGTTGACTAGTATACTTGCCCTCTAGATATGTCTGAGCATATCGTATCAGTTACATAACTGTACTAATACGAGCATGTGAACAAAGGATTACCAGAATAGGATTTTAATCCATAATTGTCTTGACAAATCCCATTTGAATTCGTTAAAATGCCTTGATCCTGATACTTTTATTCTATTACCTCACCCTTGAACTCTTTATTATTGATCTTTGTCTTCCCTTATTTGGGAAAGACGAAACCTCGTGCTTGGTATAAGTTTGATATATAGACAGTACTAGATATACCCCACAGGCCGGTCGCATTGTTGATGACCCTTTTATATATGATTAAGGGAATAACATAGGTGATATGTTTGGTGTTAAAGACTTGAGGATTCGATAACATGATTAAATAAGTTGGGGCATAGCTTTATTAGATGTATAGCCTTAGATGATAGATGGGTAAATTCTAAGTTGGGTAGAGACCGCAATGTTCACTTGAGAGGAATCCTTTAGACTGTAATCAAGTGAGATTGGATAGAGAGAACCCTACCATATTTTAATTTCGAGGACAAAATTTTTATAAGTTGGGTAGATTGTAAGCCCCCTGATTTTCAGTAATTTTTAATTGGAATTTTCACATTTTTTCTGGAATTTTCTGAGATTTTTTGTAATTAAAACATAGGCTTTTGGTAATTAAATGATTTCTAATTGCTGTTAATTAATATTAAAATATTATGGAAATAATATTTTATGGTATAAAATAGAAAACTGGATATAGGGTAATTTTCTGTGAATTTATTGGACTCCAGAAACATTTTTAAATTCTTAAAAACTATTAATAAATAAACCAATTTAAACCCTGAAATAAACCGGGTTTATTTCAAATAAACCGAACTAAACCAAACCGGACCGACCGGTCTAGAAACCCAAACCCAATTCTTTATTGGGTCGGATTCGGGCCCAAAACCCGACCCGACCTGCGGACCCAAACCCGAAACCCACACCGTAACCCTAATCCTAATCCGACTTCGACTCCGCGGCGGCGCGCCTATTTATTGGCCTCGACTTCTGTGCCGCCGTCGCAAACCCTAATCGCTCAGTCGCCTTCTTCGACCTCGCTCCGCCCGTCCTCGCCTCGCCGACCTGTCACCGTCCTCTATCGTCGAACCTCTCCGCTCGCTGAACCATCCCAGCTCGTCTCCTCCTCCTCTCGTCGAACCGACCACCATCTCCTTCTCCCCCTCCATGTCCTCTTCTTTCCCCTCGTCGACTTTCTCGCCGGACCACCACCCGCTGAACCATTCCCATCGAACCACCCCGAACCATCTCCCTCTCCTCCGTCCTCCGCGAGCCGCCCCGACTCGGGCCGACTCAGCCCCAGCAGAGCCGCCTCGACGTCTCCCCTGACCCGCAGCCTCCTTCGACTCCCTCCACCTCCAGATCCGCCGCCCTCGACGTCTTCCTACAGAACCCCTCAGCCCTGGGCTCCGCCACCACTCCCCTGGCCTCCTCCATCTTCCCCGAGCCCCATCTCCACCTCCTCCTCCCTCGACAACCCCTCCAGCAGCCTCGCCGCAGCCCCTGAACTGAAACCCTAGTTCAGACACAGGACACAGTGTCTCGTGTTAACACGCGAGGACACAAGAAACCTAGTTTACGGAGCCCTGTTCAGGTATTCTTTTCTCTCTCCTCGTAACTCTATTTCTCGTTCAGTCAGTTGTGACGCGTAGACTGCATGACCCCCTCGGTGCCCGTGCAAACCGTTCGGTGCATCGCGTCCTGTGGCGATCGCGAACCGCGATCCAAAAACAGGAAAAATCAATACCCCGTTTTACCCTGGAACTGAGCACGCCCCGCCAAAAGGGATGACTCGGTCGCACACGGTCTTTACCGAAATGTGCATGTCGTTGATACAGATGTGCGAGATTTCGCAGAAGTTGATTTGGATGTGCGTGCACACCGGAATCAACCCGTATCCGCCGACAACGCCCCGTATTCGTCCGTTCTGGAATATGTCGTAACTTTGTGTACACATGTCAAATCGAGACAAAACTTGTGCCATCGGACTTGTAGCAATACGCTGGTCCTGTGACCCAAGTTTGGTTCGATTCTGAGAACGTTGACAAAATCGTGTATCGTGGGCCCCATAGGCTCCACTTGACGGACGATTTTGTGATCGGCTCATCGGAATCCAATTCTGGAAGTTTCGTTGGGTTTGTATCATCATTCATGACTTGTTGACACTAAGTTTGACAGATTTGGAGATCTTTGACCCTGACACACTTTTCGGTGCAAAGTGGCCCACATGTGGACCCCACTTTGACCGAAAATGTTATTTTTGCCCCTGTGTCCAAATTGGACTCAAGGACAGGCGTTTCTAACTATTTGATATTTTCTGAATCTAATTGTGATATTTATTTTAACAACCGGAGTAGTACCTTCAGATCACACTGAGACCAGAGCTACAGTTGGAGCCAGGACCCCAGGCAAGTGTACCTTGCCAAATCCTGCAGCTTTGCTACTTATTCCCTTGACTTATTTATACATTATTGTGCAAGTATACCTTGCCACCTTTGCATTTCTTGTTGCATATTTCCTTGCTTTATTTATATTAATGTGCATGCTTAACCTAGGTCCGTGTGACTTACTTAGATTCCGATTATTAGTCGGGTGCCAACACCGTACGCGATGTTGTGTATGTCATCTAGAGATGGACATTCGTGACCCTTTACATTCTTGTACTTGTCTTATCAAGTACTCTATAACCCAGGACACTTGATACTATTCATGGACAGGATCTTTCTGAGATATTCATGGTGATTCTGTATATGATACAGGCTTTATGACATATACATTATATCCATAGACATTATATGACTGGATGCATTAGATATGATTGTGCATGACATGGACATGGTGCATCGTGGACATGAGACGTGTGATTACATAGGGTAGGAAGAGACACACAGGCTACAGGCTGATTATATATTTAAACCCCCTATTATTGTGAGGCACAAGACTCTGAAGCCCGAGCTTGGCCCATTACCGGATACTACTGCTACCGGCTCCCCGACACAGAGCCTGTAGTGGCTCAGCCTGAGTACTCGTGATGCTCTCATCTTATATTTTCACATAGATGGTTATATAGCTTACCCTATTTATTTTATTCTCTACTGCACTGCATTTATTTTGGCTTGTATTTTCTGTACCTTGCTATGTCCCCTGAGGACCTGGATCCGGATTATGTCCCCAGGATTTGCAGGCGAGATCTTTCCCGAGATATACGGGACAACAGCAGGAGCTGATACAGGAGCTGTACCGACACCCGAGGACGAGATTATGCCAGAGGACTTCTCCTGAGTATTGACGTGAGATACTCATTTATTTCTGTTTCTAGTTATTTTATTTCCAATCTATTGCATTGATGTATCAGACTTGTTCTCGGATTGTTCTCCGAGACACTTTTATTGAGATATGTCAGTTTATTTTATTTGCATTATTCTGGCATTGGATCTGTGATTATCTGTTGTGGATGAGATTAGTATAGACTGTGACTTGTATCGTTGGACCTACTTATTATTATATTACAGCTTAAGCATGCCCCGATGGATCCATTAAATTGGGTTTGTCCATCGGTGTGTGCTGCTGGCCATTATCACGTGTCCGGTCCCACGGTATTTTGGGACTGGGGCGTGACATAGTTTTTGTGGTGGCCCATACAGGTCAACGACTAAATTGTTCGGTTTTAACTTAGGGATCGAGCAAGCCTGCAATAAGAATATGATAAGTTTAAGGATCTCATCCACTTGCTTGAATCGTTCTTGACATCTATATCAGATTCAAATTAAATTCTTGACTTGCATCCTACCTTGATTCCTGTACGCCTTTTATAGTTTATTTTGATGCAGAGCAATGGATTCACAAGCACGCGACGAGACTCATCCAGGAACACCACAAGGTGCTGTGATAAACAACGGAGATGAAGTGACACCAATTAGTGAAGGTCCATCATCACAGCAAGCAAGTCAGCATGCCTCGAGAATCCAGGAAGATGACGTTCCACCATCGACACAGTTGGCTCCACCGACGCCTACCGTTCCCCAAGGGCAGGCTATGGACGAACAATAAATGTTTTGAATATTATACGCGATGATGCAAGCCCATCAGAAGGTTCAAGAAGAAGCTCAGCAAAACCAAGCGGAGAAGTTCATCGACAGATTTAGCTCGGAGTTACGAAAGTTAATCAGCTCCGTTGCAACGGACGTTCTTACTACAGCACAGGCCATAGAGTGCAACACAAGGATAGAGTCCAGCCAGAAGCGGCCGTATGCATCAGCACCAGACCAAGCACAACAGAAAAGAGTTGCAAAGCGACCACAGATGAACCCACCACAGAGAGCATCTACACCACTTGCACTAGTCCTTCCTACTTGTCACTACTGCGGCAAGGTAGGCCATTTCGCTAAAGAATACCGACGCAGATTGGGACGATGTTTATCTTGCGGATCCAAAAAGCATTCGGTAAGGGATTGCCCTGAACGTCGAGAGAAAGCAGTGACGATTCATCAACCAGCCACATCAGCACCTGCCGGAGCACCACAGGAAGAAATTGCAAAGAGTTCTCCCATGCACCAGCCGCCAGAAGCATCTCCGCAAGTACTGCCTACCTGTCAGTATTGTCGCAAGAGAGGCCACATTGAAAAGGAGTGCAGACGCAAGTTAGGATTATGCTTGATTTACGGAACCAATCAACACTTAGCCAAGGATTTTCCTCAGCATCAAGAGAAATCATTAATGATTCATTAATGATTCCGCAAGTACTGGAAGGTTCCCATTAGGTGGAACGGAAAGATCAGATGGAACAGGATTGTGAATCTGTCCATCTGGTCCTGAAAGTCTAGGAGTGGTTGAGGTCTCTCCTTGAGTCTGACCATGACTCCAGGAGTTGTGTCACCATTAGTACATCCCTTCTGTATATCCATCTCTCTGCAGGTGATGTACACAATGGTTTTAGAAGAAGTATAGGAATCAAACAGGATGCAAGCATTAGATAGAATATAGAAGTATGAAATATGCTGGGGAATTTTTCGCTTATTTTACAGTCAAAATCCCCAACATACTTGAATTCTCTTCCTGCGTAAAACATGGTTCAAGGTAGTTGGCGTAAAACAGATTGCTAAGCTTCCTGCATAAAGTAGAGCTTCAGGATAGTCTGATGTAAAGTAGAGATTCAAAGCTGTCCGCGTAAAGCAGAGAAGCGTAAGTAGAGCTATCGCGTAAAACAGAGATTTAAGGAAGTTTCGGCGTAAAGTAAGATTTCAGAGTTGTCCGTGTAAAACAGAGGGTTAAAATTGTCGGCGTAAAACAGGACTTCAAAGCTAACCGCATAAAAGTCTGCGCGTAAAGTCTGCCGGCGTAAAGTTGGCGTAGAAAATCTGCACGTAAAATATATGCCGCGTAAAGTATATGCTACGTAAAAGATCTCTATACTTCATGTGTAAAGTTTTCGTAAAAGGTCTGCATAAAATCTATCTGCGTAAGAGTCTGCGTAAAAGGTTTCCTGCGTAAAGAGATCTGTAAAATCTGAAATATGTTGTAGCGTAAAGTCGTACGAGAAACTCTTCGTATTTCTCGGATGAATTTGTCAATCAAATCAGTGAACCTGACATCTGACAAAAGTATTGCACGATGATCGAGAGATCGGCTGTAATGATGATTTTGCACAGAGACCCAGGTTGTCGTTTTGTGTCATATTGGATACAATTCATTTTTACGCCTCCAAAAGGAAAAGAATGGAGTCTTCTGAATACGCTGCCTACAGAAACGGATTTTTACGCTCAAGATAAGACAAAAATCAAACGCCTATGTCAAAAGCTATTTCTTGCACATGGCTCGAGGCATATCTCTGCATTTAATGTACAAGATTTGGTCATGGCTGGGGAAAGCTAAAGCTGTGACAAATACGCTCACATCACCTATCCTTACATTTTATGCCTAATCAGGCTACTCTATGCTGGTTATCTATTATTTATGATTCATCAAGTTTACTCTGGGTAGTCACCTAAGTGGCTTGCATGTCATGATCTTATAAAGAGATACGTGTCATACGCAGATTGAACGCATGGATAGCAGTTGCCATAATCGCAGCGTAAAGTAGAAAATCTTCTGCATAGTTTGGCTTTTACGCCAACAAGCTGGTCATTTGGCTTTTACGCCAACAACAGTCATTTGGCTTTTACACCAACAAGGGTAAAGGGTCTTTGGCGTAAAACTTTGGTTATCCAATCTTAGGATGGTTGAAAGAAAGAATGAGGGTTCAGTCAAGAATGAATGAGATCCTTATATTCTACTCCTATACGCAGGCTTGTTTGGTACAGTTACGTAACCGAGACAATATATTCTCGACCTGCAGGGCCACCACCAAAAACATGTCATGCCCCAGTCCCAAAATACGTAGGACTAGGAATACGTAACACGCCCAGCCGTATGTATATGAACTCTAATATATGGAAACTATATACACACGTACGCTGTACATGAATATCCAATCCACCAGTGGTAATATACTGTCACAACAAGTCATACACAATCTATATCTCATCCACAACATAAATAATCAGTAGAAATAAAGAGCTGAAATATAACTGGATATCCAAGATGAGTATCAAGTCTGATAGTCAGGTGAAAACAAATCCACTACAAAACGACTATACTCAAGTAGTAACAAAATCTCTAAACAGTAGAAATAATCACAGTTACTCTAAGGGTAAGACCTCATCAGTCAGGTACGTAGCGTCAGGTCCAGGACCGTACTCCTGCAGATATTCCTGCTCGTCCATATCTGGAAAGGGACCAGGTCCTCAGAGGGACGTAACAAGATACATAATAACATGCCAATAAATACTGAAATATAAACATCCAATGGGTTGCCTAACCGTCTAAGTGAATGCAATTTGAGAACAACTTTTCCAACGCGTGGGCTATCTGGCTATAATAGGATTGGCATAATTCTCTCGGAGAATCAGGGGCCTACAAGCGTACCATCCTTTGAACTGCCGAGGCCGCCTACAATATATAGGATCACAACCACCCGTTTCTCCAGCGGAGAATCCGTGCGAACTAGGAAAAGTGTAAAGGAGCCCAAACGCCTTGTTGTTCTCCCCATCCCATGCTCTACGCATGCTACATCCATGACACGATAAAACCTCTAAATAACTTCCAGGTCTGCTAGCATACAAAGTTTATATCAACAGTTATTCCTAACGTACGGCCAATACGTACAGGAGGCCAGACCTGTCACGCAGTCCGTGATCTATATGAGACTCACAATTCGTGTAACAACTGTGTCACAGCCCATGAATCTAATGATGTTACATAATACTGGGGTGGTCTCATAAATTAGGTCCAAAATATACATAAATAAATCATCTATATAAGCAGAATTAATCATGCATGTATCAGTTGGAATATAAATAATAGTACAATGGCAAGGTATACTTGCCGAGCAAGAATTCTGTATAGTGCACGTCCAATACTGTGTTTATGTTAGTGAAAGAAGTGGGGTTAGGATTTGAGAGAGTGTAATATATATATATATATATATATAGGGATAAAGAGGCGGTGGGGAAGTATTTTAGTGGTCTTAAAAGCCACTGCTGCTGATGTTATTTCTTTCTTTCTTTCCTTCTTTGGTCTTTGGTTTCGGTTGAGGGATATTTAGTAATAATATGGTTTAGAGGCGGTGGAATAGGATGGCTCACATGCGCGGGGAACACAACAAAGCAAAATTGGGTTTTGCTTCTGTTGCTGATATTTCTCCTAATGGGTTGTGGGTTCCAGCGGGTAGTGGGTTTGGGTTTCGGTTTGATATCCAATATCCAATAGGAATATATATATATATATATATATATATATATATATATATATATATATATATATATATCCATAGAAAATTCTAAAAATTATATTGGTGCATACGGTTGAGCTAGCAACTGTCCAAAGGGTCTCCTACATGGAATAAATTAGAAAAAAATTATAATGACTCTATAAATCTTCTAAATGCACAAACACCTCAAATAAGATTAAAATAAAATCTATTCTCTCTATTTAGCTCATAACTACTATAAATAAATTAAATAATTAATAATAGAGAAATACGGTTTCAGGATTAGGGATCTTACATACACTATCCAAAATGTAAGAAACTTGTGCTTAACATATATATTCACAAAAAATGCTTATATTTGATAACTATTAAACAAATCAGTAAAGAGTAACTATATCAAGAAGATAAAGATATAGAACTAAAAATATAAAACAAACTTAAAATCATAAAGAACATAGGACTAGAGTGATATGCGTGCAAAAAGAAAGACTTTGAATTATATAGCATACATACATAAATATGTCACACTAATAGAAAAAGATTAAAAGACTACTTAGTGTGATCTAATCATTTAAGAAGAGCCGGCCCTGGAGATTTTAATGCCAGGGAAAAATTATATCAGATGAAACTGTGTTAACATGAGCTTGTATCTCCATTTTCTTTTTTATCAAATATTTATTCTATTATCCTGTGCAATAAATATATAAATAGATCAACAAAAGAACTAATGAACTACTATTCTTATTTCTGAAACTTTGTTACATCACTCAAACAATATAGGTATTCTATAAAGCAAACAAATTTTCTTTCAAATATCTTGTCCGTAGAGAAAAACTTTTGTTCTTATGTTATGACTATCAAATATATTAGTCTAAATAAAGTTCAATGAACAATACCTAATTACAAACTATAAATGGGTTCCTAGTAGTTATTTGCTTATAAAGTAATACTGCTTTGGTTAAAAAATTAGGAAGAAGTAAGAACATCCCTAAATTTCACAAATAAAACAGTAAAAAATAAGATCCATACCAATAAAATCTATTAATCTTGATTGTTCAAGATCAAAATGGAGGAAGAGAGCTATACAATGGATTTAACCCTAACCCTAACCCCAGGTCAAAAACCCTAACCCTAACTCCAGGTCAAAAACCCTAACCCTAAGCCTAACCAGATCAAAAAATCTAACCCTAACCTTAACCCTAGGTCACGTGTGTGTGTCGTGTAAGTGTGTGTGTCGTGTCTGTGTTAGTGTTTGTAACGTGTGTGTCATGTCAGTGCCATGTGTGTCCTGTGAGATAGAGAGAGAGAGAGATATATAGAGAGAGAGCGGGTTTACCTAGAGGAGGAGGAGGGGGGAGGACGCGGCACCGGAGGGAGGAGGGGAGCTCCGGAGGTCGGTGGGGAGCCGGAGAGATTTTGGAAGAGGGAGAGGGAGAGGGAGAGGAAGAGATCGAAAGAAATTGGGGAAAGCTACCCTAATTAAAACAAATTTAACGACATTTTAGCGACGTCATTAATGACGTCGCTAACTTAGCGACGTCTTAGCCGTCACTAATTACGTTGCTAAATGTCCAATATACTTACGTCACTAATTATGTCGCTAAACGTCGCTAAATGAAACATTTTAGCGACGTTTAGCGACCTAACTTAAAATTATAGCGACTAAACTTTTAAAAACTAAATAAAAGTTGCTAAATGTCGCCAATTAGCGACGTCTAGCGGCAGTTTTTAAATGGAGTCGCTAAATTAGCGACATTTTAATTATCGTCGCTAAAAAATGTCGCTAAACCCGCTTATTCTAGTAGTGACACAACATGAAGAGAATAACTCGAACCTGTGCGCACGTGAATAAGGGGTGTTCGACGTCGAGGTGGGCTGTTATCGTTCAGGCAAGGCTCGGTCTGGTCCAGTCGAGGGAAGTCGTCAGTTCAGCGGGGTCGGGTTCAGGCGTGTGCTGTCGATGAGGGAAGTCGAGTCGTCGAGGGGATGGTGAAGTCTCCGGCGTCGACGAGATGGTGGCAGTGTTCAGTCGAGGAGGGAAGAACGACTATTGTCGTCGAGGTCCCGCGTGGCTCTCAGGCGAGTCGGGATCCAGGCGGTCGGGTGGATGGACTCGACAGGCGGGGTACAACGACGTTCAGTCGGATCATCGATGGGTTAATGACAATCGGGTGGTGTCGTGGAGTCGAGAACAACGGGGCTCCGGTGATGATGGTGAGGATCGAGGGGTACAGCGGGCAAGAAGGTGCTGGTGAACGTGGAGGCGGTCTCCGGCGAGTGCTCCGGCGAGCGCTCCGGTCGGGATGGCAGAGGGAGAAGATGAACAGGAGATGGGGGGAGGTTACGGCTCGGTTAGGTTTGATGGGGATAAAAATATAAAGAAAAGATGACATATATATATATATATATATATATATATATATATATATATATATATATATATATATATATATATATATATATATATATATATGTGTGTGTGTGTGTGTGTGTGTGTGTGGGAAAATAGGATTGGGTTTGAGGTTGACCTAGAAAGTTGGGCCTGGTGAACATCCTCCTTGGAAAATGACTTGGCTTTTACATGTAGATATTTGAAGGGCTAGGATTGCATTGTTTCAAAATGGAGGGCTAAGGTTTAATGAGGGTTGATGTTGAGTGCTACACACTCCAAAAAATTATGGAGAAAATTCACATGACCAATCAATAAAGGAAAAATAGGGTTTTTTCATGTATTGGTCCAATGGGGTGTGGACACCTCAATGCACTTTTGCATAAAAGTGTCCAACAATTAGAAAATTGCACAATGTGGGGTTTTTGGATTAATTTAATTAAAATTAGTATAATTGGTATTTTAAAATTAATTAGAAGTACATGGGGTTAAAATTAGGTGGGACATAAGTGTCATGAATGAAGAAGACTTAGAATAGAATATTATCATAATTTGGGTTGCACAAAATGGGTCGAGATTGTGTCTCCAATTCCGATTGGAACGCACAAAGATACAAAGTTAGATTTATAAAGAATTAAATAAAATTGTATGCAACGAATATTGTACGACTAAAATGAAGCACACAAGAGCATAATTATGAGTTACACAAGGATCAGAATAGAAGACTGGCACGTCTAAGACAAGGGTGTAAAATTTGTAGGAAGACAATGGCTAGTGAAGCGCTCCAATTATCGAAGCAACGGTAAGGTACAACAATCAATTAAAAAGCACAACAATTAAATATAAATAAATATCATGCAATATTAACACATTATATTAAATAAATAAAAAGAACGAAAATACCCCTATTCTGAAATATGGTGGTGACAAAAATACCTTATTTTTAGGGGATCATTCCCTAGAAAAAATATACTCATGAAAAACCTCATAATAAAATCAAGATAAAACCATTAAACACCTCAAATCTAAAAACTCTAAGAAATAACTATAATCAGAACAATACTTGAAAATAATTACAACAACAAATACTAAGAATAAAATTATAGCCGATCATGTTTCTTCATATTTGCAAGATGTACTTGCCTATGAAGAAAATCAAGAGCAAAACAAGAGAAATGAACAAGTGAGGAGAGGGAATAAGAACAATGATATATATAGGCAATGGGTTGATGGTGAACCATCGGATCTCTCCAACAAATCCAAGCCATACACCCTATCTACCCCATCATACCATCAATATTAGCCAATGTACGCCAAGATTCCATTCAACCGTGCACTTGAAGTATACCCAAAGTGCGCTAAAAATGAAAACACCAAGCAAAAGTGCGCCAAATTGAGTATATTTCAATTATACGGGATATGGGAGCGACAGTTGTGCACGTACTTTCGAAGTTGAAAAATGTGAAAGACATCGTACATATCCGCCGAGGTCGGGGGTAGTGCAATACGATAAGCTACCGTTGCCACTCTCTCAAGGATCACGAAGGGACCAACAAACCTTAGACTTAGCTTTCCTTTAACTCCGAACCCAGGCTTAATATCGGAGTTACTTTCAAGAATACGTAGCCCCCGACCATGAATTCTAATGGTCGCCGATGGGTATCTGTATAACTCTTCAAGAGTTACTTTTATTTTATTTTTTGGGTTTTTTATTTTTATTTTTATTTTTTCTGCATTTCTCGTACCAATCATACTCTTCAGTTATAATGTAATCGCGATTACATGAATTTTATGACATAGTTGATTTTAGAAGAAATTAATGTAATATAATCAAACTTGTAATCTCGATTACATTACATCCAATTTTTTTGTCTAAACAAACACTCGAGTTAGATTGACAACGTAATGCCAATTACATTACGTTATCAAACCCTGCAAACTAACCCAAGTGTCCACTAGTATTTAGTGGAGATTTGAAGGCCTCCCAAGTAGTTCCCATCACTTAAGACTATAAGTGTATCTGTTCCACGATTTATTTATGATTTAAATATCTAACCCAATCAAATTAGGCATTAGCAAGACTATCCCTAGTGAATATGCCACTCTTATATTTTAATCACAAGAAAACACGAAACTTCAAATGCACACTAAGGCCATCTCCAATGGGGGATTTCTATCTTCCCTAATACTATAGTAGAAATTCATTTTAGAAATATTTTCTTCCAATGGTGGTTTCTATCCTAATTTCTATCACAGACGGCGTTAATGTAGGATAAAAATTTTCTATGAAGGTTTCTGCACGTAGATAATTCCATGCCTCGTTTGGTTCGCGGAATCATGTGATTGAGAAAGAAAAGTTATTACTTTCCTATGTTTGAATGATAAAGGAATTGAGGATGAAAGGAAAGTGATACCCAATGAAAAAAAAATTAGGAAGACAAATGGTTCCCTCAATCTAGCCAAGGATTCACTTTTCCACCTTTAAGTATTCACTTTTCTTTCCAATTTTCTTGTTATCTCCAAACCCCGGAATTTTTTTGATGGAAATTGTAATTTTCCAAAGGAAATGAAAGAACAAGGAATTGATTTCCTTTCCTTTCCTTTCCGCGAACCAAACGAGGCCTCATAGAAATTCTTCCTCTCTTAGCAATTAATAGTGAGCCCCACATCATTAAATTGGTTGTTTTATTTTGTGACACCTAGGATAGAAATGAATAACCATTAGAGTATTTTTTTATTTATGTAATTTCTATATAGAAACTCTACAAACTATGATAAAAAATTTCTTAAAGTAAAATGACAACTAGGATAGAAACTCAATTTTAGAAATTTTCATTAGAGATGGGGGTTTCTATCTTCCTTATTTTTATGGTAGAATTTTTTTTTTAGAAAAAAATTATCCCAAATTTATATTACAATTTCTATCCTTGGTCGTATTGACGTATGATGGAGAATTTCTATGAGGGTTTCTACATGTAGAAACTCCAATAGAAATTCTCTCTCATGACAATTATTATTGGACCCCACACCATTAAATTCATCATTTCATTTTGTGACACCTAGGATAGAAATGGAGAACCATTGTAGAGTTTTTTTTTTGTTTATGAAATTTCTATGTAGAAATTCTACCAACTATGATAGAAATTTACTAAAAGTACAATGCCAAGTAGGATAGAAACTCAATTTTAGAAATTCTTATTGGAGATGGCCTAATAGACCAATTGCCCTGACATATTTTTTAACTAGACTGATGATCAATGCAGTTGAGATTAGTTCAACCCATGCCCAAATTGTGCCATAAGTGCTATATAATGGCAATATCTTGTAATGATCTTCTTATTTTGGTTGGTAAGAAGTATGCAACAAGCGAAAACCGTTATAAATGGATATTGTTTCCAAAGTAGCAAATCGCTAGTCTTATAATTAGGCTTCAAAATGGTTCAAAAAGTGAGCCGTCTAAGTTGTTTGTAAATATTCAATCATTTATTTAAAAATAGAGGCATCAAAATAGCTCAAAAGTGAACCGTCTAAGTCGTTTGTAATTAAATACTCAACTATTTAACTAAAAAATTAATATTAGGTAAAAAAAAATTTGGATTTTTTTTTTATAAACAATATCATGGGGAATCGAACTTGATCAAAACAACAAAGAATAATGTCTCTCACCTTAACCACATGAGCTAGAAGAAGTATTTGGTTATAATTATATAATATTATATAGTTAAACAACTAGTTAACATTTATTTAATTTTTAATTACGTGAGGATATACGTACAACTTAGACGGCTAGCATTTTAAAGAATTTTTGTAAAAAAATAAAAATATATCCATAATAAATTATAATTAAATATATTTAAATATTTAAACTATTTTATACTAATAGTAAAAAAATTTATTTTATGTACAATGCATGTGCATTTACTAGTTTACTAGTTTCCTAATGAAAATTTACTATATTACATGTGAGAAAATGACAATGTGCATCTCCAAAATTTGCTACATTACACGTAAAAATGACCACTTAAGACATGATCCTCGGATGCTGAAGCTTTTAGAAGTCACTATTATTATTATAGATATGATAAGACTAGATATTGATTACAAACCGACCTTAGCTCAGTTGGTAGAGCGGAGGACTGTAGTAGAGCAGATTAATCCTTAGGTCGCTGGTTCGAATCCGGCAGGTCGGAATTTTGTTTTTGTAACATTTTTCTCTACATTTACTAAACTACCGTTACCTATCTATACTATTTCTTAACCAATTTTTTTAAATTATTTATGAATAATAAAGTTATTTATACAACCACTAATTTAAATTTATTATTTTCTATATTTACTAAACTACCGTTACCTATCTATACTATTTCTTAACCAATTTTTTTAATTATTTATGAATAATAAAGTTATTTATACATCCATAACTTAAATTTATAAACTAATAAATCGAGTAATCTTCTCCTCTCTCTTTCTTTAAGGACCTGTTTGGTAAAATGAAAGTGGGAAGAGAAAAAAGTAAAAACATAGGTTATGAAGCTTGGAAACCATCTCCCAGTGTTTGGTTAGAGGTGGGGGAGAGGACATGGAAGAGAAAAGTATGACAACTACAATTACTGTCCGCAGAAAAAGGATGCCAAAATCCAGGCTGCCACATCCAGCCTCGCCTACAGGATGTGGACGAATATTTTGTTGTTGTTGATGATAATCGAAAAACATGAGGAAAGCCTTCATTGACAGAAAAGATGACGAACTGTCGGCGTTGAACTTGAGGAAGGAGAAGAGGTGGCGAAGATGGCTCTCCGTCGACTTTGTCATCTCCGGTGCTGGAGGTTGAATTCGTCCGGAGAGGAGTAGCCGCTCCGACTTAGTGAGAGAGAGGGAGAGATGAATTGGGTCTGATTAGGAATAGGAAAAAAAATAGAAATAGAATATATATATATATATATATATATATATATATATATATATATATATATATATATATATATATATAGGGAGCGGATCAAAAGATCCGTTCCCGGAGCCCTGTCGAAGTCCCCCCCCCCCTCCTGCACCATGGGATCGGGGGGTCCACTTGGGGCACCAGCGATCCACGGTTGGGAGCGACGGGGCTCCCGCGGGGCTCCGGAAGAGGGTCTCCGGATCCGCTCCCATATATATACAAAAATAAATTTATTATTATTATTGTGTAATTATTATTATTATTATTATTATTATTATTATTAGTGTTGTTGTTATAATAATAATAATAATTATTCTTTTAATTAAAATAATATCATATTTTTTATTATTATAATATATTATTCTAATTCGTACTTCTCACTTTTCTATCTCAACCAAACACCTTTGTCTCCTACTAGAGGGATAAGGAAGTGCATGAATTTATATCTATCTATTGGGATTAAATTGTATATATGGTGATTGACCCATGTGGCTTAGGCTCAAGTTGATATGTTGATGTATATATATGTAATATCATGATGAATAATTGATCCAGATTATTCTCTTCTACTACTTCTTCACATGGTATCAGAGCATGACGGTTAGGGCACGATTTTTTTTCCCATAACGGCGACAATTTTTTCTCCACGGCGGCGACGACGAGTCTTCCTTCGACTGGTGGTATGACGAGTGGTGGCGGCGAGTTTTCTACGTCGGTGGTGGCGGCAACAAAGATCGATCTCACATCTCCGTATTAACTTGGTTCTAATAAAAATTAGGGTAATAAAATTACGAAAGTGGTATTTCGTGGGAAAAATGATAAGGAATGATTGAGATCTATTCGGCTTTCTCTACGGGCTCGACAAAAATTTAGATTTATTGACGGATCTATCGATAAACCAACGGAGAATAACAAATTGAAGGATTGGTACTGTATCCAATCGATGCTTGTGCAATGGATCTTGCACACTATTGACGCTTCGGTGACGAAGATGATACTCTACTTTGAGGAGGCTGAACCGCTGTAGGATTCGCTCAAGGACCGATTTGCATGGAAAATGATGCTAGAATTCAACAGATTATACATTCATTGGAAGAGTATTGTCACGCCCCAGTCCCAAAATACGTAGGACCGGGTATACGTGACACGCCAGCTACGCATTCGACCAGACTTTGGTCTGACTCGAATACGTATAAGCTGTAATATAAAGGGCACTATCTAGATATTCCATAAATGAAAACCTCTATGTCTCAATCCACAATGTACATCAGTATACAAGAAAGAGCTATATGTGCCAAGGTCGGCCGCCCAATAACACACTAACTCGAATAGACTCGAGAAGAAGTATGAGTCTACAAAACTAGGCTACAACAGCAGATGAATAAACAATGTAAAAATAACCATAATGCCGGTAGATATAATGTGAGTACCTGGTACCATGCTCGCAAGATATGCCACTCCATCAGTACCTCCAAGTGCTCCGTAATCGTCTATGCTGCAAAACTGGCAGGGAACCAGGTCCTCAGAGGGACGTAACAAGGTACAGAAATATAGCATGCCAAGTAAACAGAAAGTACAAGTGCACGACAGGGTACTCTATCATAACCAACTAGTGTGACACAGTTTAAAGATAATGTTCGACGCGTGGGCTATCCAAAATAAAATCGTAGCTCCGGACACGGAAACACACGGCACGTACCGCAGCTCCGGGCAAAGAGTCACACGGGTGAAACAGGCTACACTAGAAACAGGTATCACTAGAAACAGGTATCACTAGAAAATACTACATATATATAAGCGCGTGGAGAGTAGCCCAAACGTCTAGTAACTGTCTTCCCCTTCCCAAGCGGTCAACGATTGTGCGTTGAACCTGAACCTCTAACTACAGTCTCGACACAAGGAATAACTTACAGACGCGACCCTAAGGTCATCCCAGTCTCTGGTCATGATGTCAGTATCAGGATACAGGAATCTGGCACGATCACAGTGTATGAGTGTGTCCTGGGGTATCGATATACTCTGGTACGTGCATCGAGGTGCTATGAAGCATCTAGTATTTATTCTAAGACGTTAAGTCGAATGTCAACACCCGGTTGCGATCCGGACGTGAAGTATCGAACGTCAACATAACTACGTGCACAATGTACATAACGAAACAATAAATATTTGTAAACTGAAATACAGGGTGGCAAGGTACACTTTCCTGCGTTCGGCTGCGGATGACGGGGATCTGGTACCGCGTCCAAGTCCTCAGGTCCCGCAATACCTAGAGATTAAATACAAACCAGAAATCAATAATCTGTTCCACGACAGACAGGGATGCGTCATACATCTACACCTAAACTCAGTCTCAAATTCGATTAGTTAACTACTAATCTTATGGTCCTCAATCTCTGATCCTTGATCCGAATAATGGCTATCTCAAAATTAAACACATGTATAATATCTTCAGACCCATTCCTCAATCATTTACTATCATCTGTTACTCATCTTAGAACTACTCCTCGATCAATTCTACTATTTTTCCTCATTCTAAAATATTCTTCACGATATTCAGTTGATATACCCCTGACCAATTCCTCAGTTTCACCTCAGTGTTCACAGGCGTTAACATGTACATTTACTGTTGTCCTCAATTGAACATTTAATAATTATTAAGCTTTCTGTCCCATATCATCCTTACTAATTCACAATAAATCACATGTCCCTCGATGACAGATCATCGTATTAATTCACGACAAATTTTAATTTGCTCAACAAGACTGATCAATAGTGTAGATATAAATTTTAATGCCCTAACATCTCAAGGTATCTCCATATCATGAACTTAATATATTCGAACGCCTAGTATAGTAATCTTGCATTTTCCACCCATGCATATAGTTTATACCCTAACTCGTTTATAACCATTAATTCCATTTTAATTACTCATGTAAGTAAACTCTATCTCACCCTTAAACCCAAATCTCATATTTTTAATACAAGCTCAAACATACAATACTAGACTCACGCTAACAAACTATACAACACATATCCCTAACTACTACACTAAACCTCAATAAACCTAATCTCAAGTTATTTTCCCATGCCCTATCAATACTACATCTTCTTCAACATGTCACATATAGATAAAACTCTAGTTAAAAAATAACTCAATAAGGATAAAATCAAAGAGAGGGGAGAGAGTCGACCTCTACGCGGCGAGGTCGTTGGCTGGCCGGAGAGTGGCCGGTGGAGGGTGGTGCCAAGTGGTGGTGGTGGTGGTGTGGTAACAGGGAGGAGACGGGGAAGCTCTGAAGTGGAGGAGGGGCCGGACTGAATGGGGCGGAGGAGGTCGGTTGGACTCGCCGGAGTCGAGCTGCACAGTTGACGGAGAGCAGCGGGGTCGGCTGAACTGTTGGAGTCGGGGTCAGCCGCAGGACGATGCCGCTGGCTGCACAACTGGAGTCGGGGAGAAGAGAAAGGCAGTCGGGGAATGTAATCCCCTGATTTTCAAAGAATTTTAATTTGGATTTTCTGGAATTTTCTTGGATTTTCTGTAATTAAATACCAGTGTTTTAATTATTAAAGGATTTTTAATTGATAATAAATAATATTAAAATATTATGAAAATAATATTTTATGGTGTAAAATGAAAAATCAGACATAGGGTAATTTTCCGGGAATTTATTGGACCCCGGATGGATTTTAAAAGACCTAAAAACCATTTAACTAATTAATTATTATTATTATTATTATTATTATTATTATTATTATTAATATTGTTATTATTATAACCGGCCCGGCCCGGCCCAGTGGGCCGAAGCCCAACCCAGCCCTGCCTAGCGGGTCGGGCGGGTCTGCCCGAACCCGACCCGTCAAAGATCCGACCCGCCACCCTTTCTCTTCCACTGACCCCGACTCCTCGCGTCCCCGCCGGCCGACCAGCGCCGCTCCGACTTCTGCAGCGGCCGCCGCCTCGCGTCTCCGTCCGCTCGTCTCCCCGTCAACGGTCGCCATCGCCGTCTCCTCCTCTCCCAGCAACGGACGACGACTCCGCTCCTCTCCGCTCCTATATAAACCCTAGCACCTCGCCGCTGCCGACTTCCCTCCTCCGCCGACCAGCTTCAGCCACCCTCTTCTCCGGCCTTCGACCTCGCCGTGACGTCGCCGCCAGCCGCCCGCAGCGCCACGACGTCGCCCAGCCGTGGCCAGCCTCTTCCTCCCTCCTCTCTCCTCCCCTCCGGCGCCCAGCTCCGCCGTCCCCGACCCAGTGAGCTCCGCCGGCCGCCTCTACTCCTCGGTCGCCTCCGGTCGCAGCGCCACCCTATCCCGGCGAAACCCCAGTGAACGAGGACACGGACACAGGAAGACCCGGACACGAGAAAACCCTAAAACCCTAAAACCCTAATTTCTGTGTCGGACACAGTTTCCAGGACACAGGACACGAAGGATTCGATTTTCTGGGACCAACTTCAGGTATTCATAACTTTTGACTCGTAGCTCGGAATTCAATTCCGTAAATTGTATCGCGTAGCCTGTATGACCCTCTCGGTGCCCGGACAAACCGCTCGGGGCATCGCGTCCTGTGGTGATCGCACATCGCGATCCAAAAACAAGAAAAAACCAGACCCTGATTCACCCCGGAATCGAGTACGCCCCGCCAAACGGGACGACTTGGTCACGTGCGGTCTTCACCGATACGTCAGCGTCGTTGATACGGACGTGTGGGCTTTCGCAGAAGCTGATTCGGATGTGCGTGCACACCGGAATCAGTGCGTATCCGCGGACAACGCCCCGTATCCGTACTTTCTGAAACTCGCTGTAACTTAGTGTACACAAGTCAGATCGAGACGAAACTTGCGCCATTGGACTCGTAGCAATACGCTGGTCCTGTGAGCCAAGTTTGGTTCGATTCTGAGAACGTTGACAAAATCGTGTGTCGTGGGCCCCACAGGCTCCATCCGACGGGCGATTTTGAGAACGGCTCATCGGAATCCAATTCTGGAAGTTCCGTTGGGTTCGTATCATCGTTCCTGATCTGTTGACACTAAGTTGGACTGATTTTGAGACCTTTGACCCTGACGCATTTTTCGGTGCAAAGCGGCCCACATTTGGACCCCGCCTTGACCCGAAAATGACGTTTTTGCCCTTGTCTCCAAATTGGACTCAAGGACAGACGTTTCTAGCTGATTGACATTTTCTGAATCTGATGGTGATATTTGCTTCAGCAGCCGGAGAACTGCCTGCAAATCCAGCTATTGCCAGAGCTACAATTGAAACAGGAAATCCAGGCAAGTGTACCTTGCCATAAAAGCAGTTTAATGATTCATTTCTCTTGATTTATTTTCCTGTGATTATTATACTTGCTCAAACCTAGGGCCGTGTGACTTGCTTAGCGTCCGATCATAGTCGGGTGCCAACACCGTACGCGGGGTTGGGCAATGTCATTTAGAGATGGATATCGTGACATTTATAATCTTGTACTTGCCCTATCAAGTACTTATTACCCAGGACACCTGACACAGAGCATGAGACAGAATCTTCCTGAAATATTCAAGGTGATTCTGTGTAGGTTCCAGGATTTATGACTTAGACATTACATTCCTAGACATTATGTTCATAGACATAGTATGACTTACTGCATTAGATATGATCGTACGTGACGTGGACATGAGGCATCATGGACATGAGACGTATGATTACATTGGGTGGGGAGAGACACACAGGCTACAGGCTGATTATATATAAATAAAATCCATAGTAAACTCATAGTATAACACATAGTATAACTGCTACCGGCTCCCCGACACAGAGCTTGTAGTGGTATCAGCCTTAGTTTCGTGATGCTCTCAGCTTGCATTTTCACTTAGCATGGTTATATAGTTGTCCCTATTGTTTCATTATTTTGATTTACTGTATTATATTTGGCTTGTTTTATTTGTACCTTGCTATGTCCCCTGAGGACCTGGATTCCGGATTATGTCCCCAGGATTTGCAGACGAGGTGTATCCAGAGGTATACGGAACAGGTGCACTTCTCGGAGCAGTACCAGTACCTGAGGACGAGGTGATCGCTGAGGACTTCTCCTGAACATCTGCTTCCCTATGCTCAGTTTAATATATTTAATTAAAACTCTTTTCATGTTTATGAGAACAATTGTAACAGACATTATATCGGGTTGTTTCCCGAATACTTTGCTGAGACTGGATGTTTATTTTACTTTCCTTATTGTTGTTGATCTTATTATCTTTTCTGTGGATGAGATTAGTTCTGACTTGTTGTTATAGACCTTATATACAGCTTAAGTATGCTCCGATAGATCCATTAAATTGGGTTTGTCCATCGGTGCGTGCTGCTGGCCATTGCCACGTGTCTAGTCCCTCGATATTTTGGGACTGGGGCGTGACATGGTTTTTGTGGTGGCCCATGCAGGTCAACGACTAAATTGTTCGGTTTCAACTTAGGGACCGAACAGGCCTGCAATAAGAATAGGATAAAGTTTTTAGGATCTCATCCACTTGCTTGAAAACGTTCTTGATATCTGTATCGTATTCAAATTAACTTTTGACTTGCATCTTGCCTTGAATCCAGTGCGCTTCTTATGTTTTATTTTGATGCAGACTAATGGATCCAAGAAGTGGAGACGAGAATCCCTTGAGTACACCACACGATGCTGTGGTCACTTATGATGAAGGAGTGACACCCGAAGACCGAGGGCAATCTTCTCAAAACGATCAAGAAGCACCGCATAATTCAAGGTTCCGGCGTGATGACATCCCGCCACCTCCGCAATTCGTTCCACCGATGCCCGTATTCCCACAAGGGCAACCTATAGACGGGCAGCAGATATTTCAAATGATCTACGCAATGATGCAAGCCCAACGACAAATTCATCAGGAGGCGCATCGTCAGGAGGCAGAGTACCTGAGAACCAGCCTAGTAAATGCATTGGAGCAAGTGAACCCACAAGCTAGGCGACCAGCAACGGGGTCTATCACTGACTTCCGTCAACTCAAGCCTCGTACCTTTTCGGGCAAAGAAGGACCAACTGAAGTGCATGAGTGGCTCACCAATATACAACACCAGTTGGAAGCAGCTGAACTTCCAAGAGAACGTTGGATGACCGCCGTCAGAATGCAGTTGACGGACAATGCTCATCACTGGTGGTTATCTGAAGAGACCAGGCTCGGACCAGATCGAGTTACTTGGGAAGAGTTCTCCAGACTCTTCCAGGAGATGTACATACCAGCTATCGCTCGATCAGAACTGAGGGACAAGTTCAATCGCCTCACTCAGGAAGCTATGACGGTGGAAGAGTACAACGCTGAGTTTATTCGTCTGAGTCGCTTCGCCCCAGCATTAATCCCAACAGAAGAAGAGAAGGCCGAAAAGTTTTTCGACGGCCTTAACATCGAGTTGCAGAAGCTAATTGGATCTGTCGCACCCACTTCGTACTCGGACGTTCTCGCTGCAGCACGACGCATGGAACGCGTCACCAGGAGAGAGACCGGTCTGAAACGGTCTTCTACAGCAGCCAAAGCACCACAAGAAGAAGCTGCAAAGAGGCCTCACATACACCAGCAACCCAGAGCCTCTCCGCAGACAGTACCTACATGTCAATACTGTGGCAAGATAGGCCATTTAGAGAAGGACTGCAGACGCAAGTTGGGATTGTGCTTGATTTGTGGAACCAATCAACATTTAGCCAAGGATTGTCCTTATCATCGAGGAGGAGTACCAAGGATAAACCAACAAGCTCTACCAGCACCAGGAGGGTATCAACCAAGGCCACCCTTGGCACCGCAGGCAGCACTCTTCCAACAAGCCCAGCAGCAGCAGCAGCAGCAGAGGAATCCACCAGGACGCGGCCAAGTTTTCGCAATGACTGTGGGAGACGCGCAGAACCAAGGAGTAGCAAATGCGCGTAAGTTTTTATAGTTTCTGTTTCTAGTTTTGCATTATTTTGTGCCTGCTGGTTCGTGACCCTAGACCTAACCTGGAAATTTTAACTTGTTAACCTAGTAATTTATTTTTGAACTTGCCAATAAATCAGAATGTTTTGTTAACCTGATAAGTTTTGAAAAGATAACCTGGTTTTATAAAAACAGTAATTTTCTAGATTTTCCCACCTTTGGGAAATTGCATAACTTCTATTGCATAGGAAAATGATTTTTCCTATGTGTTCAAGCCCTGAACCATGATTTTCTTTATTGTATTGTGATTCGAATAAAATTTGTAACCGAGTCATCTCTGTTGACCGGTTATTCTTTGATTGCGAGGACGCAATCCTCTTAAGGGGGATATATTGTAATCCCCTGATTTTCAAAGAATTTTAATTTGGATTTTCTGGAATTTTCTTGGATTTTCTGTAATTAAATACCAGTGTTTTAATTATTAAAGGATTTTTAATTGATAATAAATAATATTAAAATATTATGAAAATAATATTTTATGGTGTAAAATGAAAAATCAGACATAGGGTAATTTTCCGGGAATTTATTGGACCCCGGATGGATTTTAAAAGACCTAAAAACCATTTAACTAATTAATTGTTATTATTATTATTATTATTATTATTATTATTATTAATATTGTTATTATTATAACCGGCCCGGCCCGGCCCAGTGGGCCGAAGCCCAACCCAGCCCTGCCTAGCGGGTCGGGCGGGTCTGCCCGAACCCGACCCGTCAAAGATCCGACCCGCCACCCTTTCTCTTCCACTGACCCCGACTCCTCGCGTCCCCGCCGGCCGACCAGCGCCGCTCCGACTTCTGCAGCGGCCGCCGCCTCGCGTCTCCGTCCGCTCGTCTCCCCGTCAACGGTCGCCATCGCCGTCTCCTCCTCTCCCAGCAACGGACGACGACTCCGCTCCTCTCCGCTCCTATATAAACCCTAGCACCTCGCCGCTGCCGACTTCCCTCCTCCGCCGACCAGCTTCAGCCACCCTCTTCTCCGGCCTTCGACCTCGCCGTGACGTCGCCGCCAGCCGCCCGCAGCGCCACGACGTCGCCCAGCCGCGGCCAGCCTCTTCCTCCCTCCTCTCTCCTCCCCTCCGGCGCCCAGCTCCGCCGTCCCCGACCCAGTGAGCTCCGCCGGCCGCCTCTACTCCTCGGTCGCCTCCGGTCGCAGCGCCACCCTATCCCGGCGAAACCCCAGTGAACGAGGACACGGACACAGGAAGACCCGGACACGAGAAAACCCTAAAACCCTAAAACCCTAATTTCTGTGTCGGACACAGTTTCCAGGACACAGGACACGAAGGATTCGATTTTCTGGGACCAACTTCAGGTATTCATAACTTTTGACTCGTAGCTCGGAATTCAATTCCGTAAATTGTATCGCGTAGCCTGTATGACCCTCTCGGTGCCCGGACAAACCGCTCGGGGCATCGCGTCCTGTGGTGATCGCACATCGCGATCCAAAAACAAGAAAAAACCAGACCCTGATTCACCCCGGAATCGAGTACGCCCCGCCAAACGGGACGACTTGGTCACGTGCGGTCTTCACCGATACGTCAGCGTCGTTGATACGGACGTGTGGGCTTTCGCAGAAGCTGATTCGGATGTGCGTGCACACCGGAATCAGTGCGTATCCGCGGACAACGCCCCGTATCCGTACTTTCTGAAACTCGCTGTAACTTAGTGTACACAAGTCAGATCGAGACGAAACTTGCGCCATTGGACTCGTAGCAATACGCTGGTCCTGTGAGCCAAGTTTGGTTCGATTCTGAGAACGTTGACAAAATCGTGTGTCGTGGGCCCCACAGGCTCCATCCGACGGGCGATTTTGAGAACGGCTCATCGGAATCCAATTCTGGAAGTTCCGTTGGGTTCGTATCATCGTTCCTGATCTGTTGACACTAAGTTGGACTGATTTTGAGACCTTTGACCCTGACGCATTTTTCGGTGCAAAGCGGCCCACATTTGGACCCCGCCTTGACCCGAAAATGACGTTTTTGCCCTTGTCTCCAAATTGGACTCAAGGACAGACGTTTCTAGCTGATTGACATTTTCTGAATCTGATGGTGATATTTGCTTCAGCAGCCGGAGAACTGCCTGCAAATCCAGCTATTGCCAGAGCTACAATTGAAACAGGAAATCCAGGCAAGTGTACCTTGCCATAAAAGCAGTTTAATGATTCATTTCTCTTGATTTATTTTCCTGTGATTATTATACTTGCTCAAACCTAGGGCCGTGTGACTTGCTTAGCGTCCGATCATAGTCGGGTGCCAACACCGTACGCGGGGTTGGGCAATGTCATTTAGAGATGGATATCGTGACATTTATAATCTTGTACTTGCCCTATCAAGTACTTATTACCCAGGACACCTGACACAGAGTATGAGACAGAATCTTCCTGAAATATTCAAGGTGATTCTGTGTAGGTTCCAGGATTTATGACTTAGACATTACATTCCTAGACATTATGTTCATAGACATAGTATGACTTACTGCATTAGATATGATCGTACGTGACGTGGACATGAGGCATCATGGACATGAGACGTATGATTACATTGGGTGGGGAGAGACACACAGGCTACAGGCTGATTATATATAAATAAAATCCATAGTAAACTCATAGTATAACACATAGTATAACTGCTACCGGCTCCCCGACACAGAGCTTGTAGTGGTATCAGCCTTAGTTTCGTGATGCTCTCAGCTTGCATTTTCACTTAGCATGGTTATATAGTTGTCCCTATTGTTTCATTATTTTGATTTACTGCATTATATTTGGCTTGTTTTATTTGTACCTTGCTATGTCCCCTGAGGACCTGGATTCCGGATTATGTCCCCAGGATTTGCAGACGAGGTGTATCCAGAGGTATACGGAACAGGTGCACTTCTCGGAGCAGTACCAGTACCTGAGGACGAGGTGATCGCTGAGGACTTCTCCTGAACATCTGCTTCCCTATGCTCAGTTTAATATATTTAATTAAAACTCTTTTCATGTTTATGAGAACAATTGTAACAGACATTATATCGGGTTGTTTCCCGAATACTTTGCTGAGACTGGATGTTTATTTTACTTTCCTTATTGTTGTTGATCTTATTATCTTTTCTGTGGATGAGATTAGTTCTGACTTGTTGTTATAGACCTTATATACAGCTTAAGTATGCTCCGATAGATCCATTAAATTGGGTTTGTCCATCGGTGCGTGCTGCTGGCCATTGCCACGTGTCTAGTCCCTCGATATTTTGGGACTGGGGCGTGACAGGGAAGAAGGTTGCACAGCGGGGCGGTTGATGGAGCACAGGCCGGTGGTCGATGGAGCTACAGCCGGAGCTGCCTCGGTCGGGCTGTGCGGGGATGCACCGCCGCGGGGGATGACTGCTCAGTCCAGTCGGGGACTGTTCAGTCGGGGACTGTCGTTGTTCGCTGCACTGTCGAGTGGAGGTGGTCTGTTCCGGTCGGCTGAAGTGGTCGGCACCGGTGCTGCTGTCGCGCTGGAGTCACCGCGGGGGACGCACAGGCCGGCGAGCTGCTGTGGGGTCGCCGCGGGGTGACGACGGGCCGGAGTCGAGGGCTTCAGTGGGGCAAGCCGGATTGCACAGGTGTAGGGAGGAAGAAGATGGTGAAGAAGAAGGAAAATGGAGAAGAAGAGGAAGGGAAGAAGAAGAATAAGAAGAAGAGTGGCTGCTGAGTGAGGAAGAGGGAGGAGAGAGAGAGAGAGAGGGTGGGGGATTTTCTAGGCATTGGGTTTAGGGCCGGCTTGGGAAGTGTGAGGTGAGGGTGAGATGATGGGATGTTTTATAGGAAGGGTTGTGTGGGATGGAGGGTGGAGATGCTCTCATTTGAAATGAGTGGTGGAGATTCATCATGAAGGAAAAATTTGTTTCTTCATGAGGGAATTGGGATTGGGACCCCATTTTGGGACCCTACAAATAATCATGACCAATATGATGTTGCCAACAATTTAATAATTGCAAATAAGCCCCCGTAAATTCGGGAATTTGCATGGACACATGAAATGACGCAAAAATTATGGAGAAAAATATATTTAAAAATTGTAATGGTGAGGGGGTGTTGCGCGTTAGGCGCGGGTCTAATTTGAAGGGCATTGGGATTAATTTAATATTAAAATAGAATTTATAAAGTTGGTAAATCTCGATTTAATTAAAGATAATGCGTCCCGCGAATTTAATTTAATTGGGGCCCGCGGGGTCAAAATCCGGAAATGGCGCAAAGGCCAAAAATGGTGGGGGCTTGGAGTCAGTCTTGGACCCTTTAGTTGGTCCGGCTCAACGGGTTAAGTTGGTACCCCAAAATCGAGGGTAACGACACAGGTGTCCGACACGGAATAAAATACGGGTTACGATTTTCGGAATGTTGTGCAATTAATTTAAAGCACACGAAAGTTGATTTTAACAATCAGAAAAGTCCAGTGCCTAATTTGGCGAGCTGAGTCGAGTGTACAATATTTGTACGAAATTTATGGGCTGATAATGGGCTCCGAATAATTAGACAAAGATAGGGTGTGCCAATGGTTTTAATTAATTAGATTAAAAATTTCCAGACAAATATACTCTATTCTAAACCTCAATATTTTCTATAAAAAATTTTCCTGGTCCACTCTAACTATCCACAGAATAAAATGAGGGGGTTTACAAGTATCGCCAAACGAAATCCTTGTCCATGGTCGACTACTTCGGCCAATTGCGAACACTTTGGGATGAGTTGTAGACTTATGAACATTTTCCGGCATGCAGTTGCGGCAAATGTATGTGTGATATCTCGAATAAGCTGCAAAAACAGGTTGATGATGAGCACTTTCATCAGTTTTTATATGGGATCAATCGAAAATTCTATGACAACGTTCGCTCGACTTTATTGGCACAAGATCCGTTCCCTACTTTGGCGCGTGCTTATCAATCCATGCTATAGGAGGAACGATTGCGCACGTCCACACAAGTATCCTCTGAACGGGATAAGGTTATGGCGTTTGCGATTAAAACTCCTTTTGTTAACCGTGGACCATCTCATTTGGATGCTCGGAATAAATCAGAGTAGCTTTACAATTTTTGTAAACGCAACGGACATGAAGAAGCCACTTGCTTTGAGAAAATGGCTTTTCGGATTTGTGAGGGACTGGCCGCGGACGTGGTGGTGGACACGCGGCTGGTGGTCGACGTGGACGGGGTGCGGAGGTGCTTGTGGCCATGGTAGGACTTGGAGCGACGGCTGTGGCACATACATGTATGGCAGGTGGTGGTGCAGGCGGTGTTTCGGGAATAACTCTGGACCAATGGCAAAAACTTATTTCTCTGCTTGGTAATTCTTCGATCAAATCTCTGAAGGACCGTATGGTGGGTAAGTCTATTGCACCTTGGATTATTGATACGGGCGTTTCGAATCATGATACTGGAAGTTTGGATTTATTGTCGTGGGTGACAGAAATGGAGGAATGTCCAGTTGGGCTCCCGGACGGACGGACTACGGTTGCCTTATGCTGCGGACGTGTTGCTCTTGCTCCGGGTGTTGTTCTCACGAATGTTCTATTCATAACTCAATTATATTATAATTTAATTTATATGGCCCATCTTATTGATGATATAAATTGTGTAGTACAATTCGGTAAAAAATTATACGTGATACAGGGCCCCAGTTTGAGGACCATGATTGGCGTCGGTGAACGGTGCGACGGATTCTACTACTTTCATATTGTACCGAATACTCAGGCTTTGGCAGTGACAAGGACGACTTTTCTGGACATTTAGCATCAACGACTTGGGCATCATTCTGATAAAGTAGTAAAGTCTCTTCCTGTTGTTAGTAGATCTAGTAGTTCAGTGAATAAGGCATATGAAGTTTGCCATAATGCAAAGCAAACTCGAGATATTTTTCCTGTTAGTGACTCTCGGGCTGTTGCAATTTTTGATTTCATACATTATGATCTTCGGGGGGCCGTATCCTACGCATTCTTCGTGTGAAGCTCGATATTTTTTAATGATTGTGGATGATTTTTCTCATATTGTTTGGGTGTTTTTTTTGATTGATAAGACTGATGTATACAAGATGTTCTCGTCATTTTTTTTCTATTATTGAGCGACAATTTAATTCTAATGTTCGAATTATGCGAAGTGATAATGGTACGGAGTTTAATTGCCTGCGTGACTACTTTGCACAGAATGATATTTTATTTCAAACATCTTGTGTGGGTATACCTCAACATAATGGGAGGATCGAACGAAAATATAGACATATTTTGAATGTGGCACGTGCTTTATGTTTTCATAAAAATTTGCTAATTTCTTTTTGGTGAAAATGTATTTTTGCGGCCGATTATTTGATCAATCGAACCCCTTTAAGTCTTCTTGGTTTTAAAATCTCTTATAAAATTTTATTTGGTGCTTCTCCTTCTTATGATGAATTACGTATATTTGGTTGTCGATGTTTTGCCTACAACCAAAAAGCTAAACGGACAAATTTGTCAGACGCAGTCGAAAGTGTATTTTTGTGGTATATCCCCTTGGCAAAAAGGGTTAAAAATTGTATGATCTTGCAACTAGTGAATTTTTTGTCTCTTGAGATATTAAATTTTATGACACTGAGTTTTTCTATTCTATTGAGGATGATCGTGGTGGTACAGCTTCACATGACCTTGCGCCTCCTGTCGTGGGTGATGATGATTTGGGGTTTGATCCTGTGATCGACAATACCTCATACGGATGGGATGGTCGTATCCCCAGATGGGAACGCCGCGGTGGGGGTTGCTGATGGTGAGAGTGGCACGGTTGAGGTCGCTGTGGAGGATAAGCCAACGGAGGATGAGGCAGCGGTGGAGGCCCCAGATGGTGAGGGTGCATTGGGGCGTGGAATGCGTGCCAAAATTCCGTCCGTAAAGGTCCACAATGTTGTTACAAATACCATATGAAAGTTGAGTCACAATCCCTCCTCCCAATGTTCTACGACGTCCAATCACTCCTCAGGTACTCCTTATCCTATAGCACATTTTTTGAATTTTGATCGATTTTCTCTGGGACATAGGAATTTTCTTGCAACTGTAACTGCATATACAGAACCGACCTCATTTAAAGGGGCGCTTAAAGATGCAGGGTGGCTTGAAGCTATGTAGAAGGAGATACGGGCTTTGGAGGATAATGATACCTGGACAATGGAGATACTTCCGACTGGAAAACGTGATCTGGATAGCCGGTGGGTGTATAAGATAAAGTATAATTCTGATGGGAGTATTAAGCGGCTTGTAGCCCGTTTGGTGGTTTTCGGCAATCATCAGGTTAAAGGGATTGATTATACTGATTCGTTTGCTCCGGTTGCAAAAATGGTTACTGTTCTTGTTTTTCTAGCTATAGCTGCAGCAAAGAATTGGAAACTACATCAGATTGATGTTCACAATATCTTCCTACATGGCGATCTTACCGAAGAAGTGTATATGAAACTACCACCTGGATTCTGAACTACATGTCCTGATAAGGTATGTCGGCTTCAAAAATCTCTTTATGGGCTTAAACAGACGCCTCGTTGTTGGTTTGCTAAGTTGGCGTCTTCTTTACGGGAGTACGGATTTTGCCAATCATATTCTGACTACTCGCATTTTACTCTTCATAAGGGTGATGTTTAGATGAATATTCTTGTGTATATTGAGGATTTGATTCTCTTGGCAATAATTCTGATGCTCTCACTGCCATTAAGAATTGTTTGAGTACATGCTTTCATATGATGGACCTTGGGGTGTTGAAGTTTATTCTTGGAGATGAGGTATCTCGAAGTGCAGAGAATTTTTTTTGTGCCAACTGAAATACACACTTGACATTATCTCTGAGACATGATTATTGGGTACAAAATCCGCAAGCTTTCCTATGGAACAATATCATCAACTGTAACGCTCTACAAGTCCACTATTGTCGGATGGGGAAGCATATCGACGACTCGTGGGGTGGCTGATCTATCTTTCGTTTACTCGGCCGATTTTGGCTTACGTTGTTCACATCTTATCGTAGTTTATGCATGAGCTACGACGTGATCATTAGGATGCGGCTTTGAGGGTTGTTAGATATCTGAAGGGTTATCCTGGTCAAGGCATTCTCCTTTACTCTTACTATGATTTGCGGCTCTGGGGGTGGTGCGATTTTGATTGGTTGAGTTGTCCCATCACGAGACGCTTTTTTTCTCGTTGGTTGGTTTTTCTTGGTGATTCTCCTATCTCTTGGAAGATGAAGAAACAGGTGACGGTGTCACGCTCTTCGGCCAAAGCAGAATATCGTGCGATGGCGACGGTCACGTGTGAGCTTAAGTGGCTCATAGGATTGCTTAAGTGGCTTATAGGGTTGCTTGGCAGTTTGGGGGTACAACATTCGTGTGATATGGATTTATTTTGTGATAGACAATCTGCTTTACATCTTGGGTAGAATCCAATTTTTCATGAGCGCACAAAACACATTGAGGTGGATTATCACTTTTTGTGGGATGGTGTTCTCGTTGGAGTTATTCGCCCATCTCATGTGCCGACGGATGGACAATTGGCGGATGTTTTTATCAAAGCTTTGGACAAATGACAATTTGAGTTTCTTTTGCGCAAGTTGGACATTTTTGACTTGCATGTTCCAACTTGAGGGGGGTATTGGGATTAAATTGTATGATTAAATTATATATATGGTGATTGGCCCATGTGGTTTAGGTCCAAGTTGACATGTGGATGTATATATATGTAATATCATGATGAATGATTGATCAAGATTATTCTCTCCTACTACTTCTTCACACTTTCTTCCAACCTTAAAAGTCCAAATCAAAGTTTTTTCACACTTACGATTTATCAAAAAGATTCTAAAATTGGTGCACATACTCCCATGTTGTTGTTGCTTTATCTCTTTCTCACTCCTTCAAATGAGAACGAGGGAGAATAAAAAAATTGGTTGTACTACTTTCTCACCCCCTTACACTCCTTTCATGTTGTTGTTGCTTTCTCTTTGTTGTTTTTACTTTCTCCAAGGATTGTAAATTTTTTCCTTGAACCACCAGCATGTGGAGTAACCTGTGCGTCTACATACACATGGAGGTATTCTAACCTGCCTCCAGGCATGGGATCCACCCACTATCTCGACCACCTTATCCTTGCCAACAACTCCTACTCCAGGTTTGAACACTCATATCATCAAAAGTTGTTATCAAATTTGTTATATTTGTGGTTTTAGTGGTCTAATATTAAAAAACGTTAACTTTTCGAGTTCATGGTTTAATTTCTAATTAATTCTTATCAAAATTGGTATTTGGAATTCTTTTAAGTGGTTTTGCTTGGTTTTACTTGGTTATTATATCTAAAGTATAAACATTTTTGAATGACGTAAAAGTCAAGGTAATAAAAAAAAAAGAAATACAACATGGCGGAGGGAGTTAAGTTGTGCTTTTTCTTCCACAGGTAAATCGTTTAATTAAGCAAATATATTATAATACCCCCTCCTCCCCACCCCACCCCACCCTACCCCCCCAGTAACCCAACCCCCACATATACACAGACCCAACTCCCACCCCACTCCCCAACAACCCAACCCCCACATATACACACACACACAAAGATTGTTCCAGTAGGGATGGAGGCATCAATGTTGCAAGAATTATATAGAGGATCAGGAAAAACAAATAGGCAATATGATGGGAACGGGGTCCATCTCTATGATGAATAAACATGGATTTGATCCATGGAAATCGGTCACCCATTGTTGGGTTCGACCAAGTTCTTAGCCATATTTCTGGGTGTAATTTCTGTGATAAGATTCAGTTTTGGGAGACTGTTTTGAATATATTACAATCATTATTTGGCTTAATCTTCAATACGAAAGTTGTTGAGAAAACTTTTCTCTTTCATCTAAACTTTGAACCAGATCATTTGGAGGTGTATTGAAGACGTTATGACCATCTGAAATAGCCTATATATTCATTTCTGCATGCATTCAGCTTGCATACAACAATGGCGATGGATGAACGAATCATGGGAGAAGGAAGGGGCTGCCTTTTGGACTTCTCCATGCAACGAATATGATGTACCCAAGAGGCATATCCTCCCTATGAATAGATTGGAGATGGTGAAGGACAACACAACAAGTAGCAAGAAGAACGACACACAACTTGTAAACCTCACACTTGTAATCCACTTCAAGTGAGTTTGTGAGAGAGAGAGTGATCCTCAAGTTAAGTTATACCAACTTGAGGGAAGACCCTTTGTAATCTTTTATTTGATTATAGTAAAAACGGTGAAGAAGGGGCGGACGGAGGACGTAGGGTAAATCTTGTGTGTGCAATCTCTCTTAATTTCTCTTTTCTTCTATTTTTATTTTATTCTCATCTCATCACAAAGACGGGAAATATTTTATTTTTTCCAACAATAGTATCAGAGCACAGGTTGATAATCTTCTTGTGTTGAGATTGAGACTTCTATTGGTGGTATTCGAATGATCAGCTTGAATGGCCGCAATTGGATGATATGGAATGAAAAGATGACGAACCTTCTTAATTGCAAGGACCTCTACGCACCGGTTGAAGGTGAATCTTCCAAGTCGGAGTCCATGACGGCGGAAGATTAGAAGAAGCTCGACCGAAAGACCATCCACACTATTTGACAATGGGTGGATGAAACTTTGTTCCACCAGGTGTCAAATGAGACTTCGACGAACAACTTATGGATGAAACTTGAAGATCTATATGAGAGGAAGACCTCCGACAACAAAGCTTTGTTGATTCAAAAGTTTTTCAATCTCAAGTTCAAGGAAGGTGATTCTATATCTGAACATCTGAATGAAATTTAAAGTATTGTTAATTATCTTGTAGCTATGAAGATGGTGTTGGACGACGAACTTCAAACCCTTATTTTTCTTAGCTCATTATCGGATAGTTGGGAGACTCTGGTGGTATCTCTTAGCAACTTTGTACCTGACGGAGTTGTATCCATGAACCAAGTTATAAGCAGCCTTCTGAATGAAAAAAATCTGAAAAAATTTATCTGGATCCTCCCATTCTTATGCCTTTATTATTGAGAATAGGGGGAGGAACAAAAGCCGGCAGCCTCAGAACTGAGACAAGTCGAGAGAAAAATCAAAGGCTAGCAAGAAAATTAGTTGCTATCACTGCGGGAAGAGTGGACACATAAAACGGGAATGCCACAAGCTCAAGCGAGAACAAAAGAAAGGAAGGACCAATGAGAAGTAAGAAAAGAATAAAAGTGCAGTCGTTGTCACTGACAATTAAATTGTGCTTTTCTTGGCATGTGAAGAAGAAGACTTTGCAAATCTCACTTGCCAAGACACATAATGGGTGATTGATTCTGGTGCCTCCTACCATGCTACTCCCCGGAAGAATTACTTTACTTCGCTTCGTGAAGGTAACCTTGGAAAGGTAAAAATGGGTAACGAAAACTCTTTTCAAATTTTTGGCGTTGAAAATATTTGTGTAACCACTAACCTTGAAACAAAGATGGTTCTAAAAGATGTTAGATTTGTGTCTGATCTTCGTCTCAATCTTCTCTCCACCGGCAAGCTTGATGACGAAGGATACACAAGCAATTTTGGTAAATGATGTTAAAAACTTACCAAAGGATCACTTGTATTTGCGAGAGGAAAGAAGTATTGCACTCTCTACAAGACTCAGTTCCACTTAGAGAATGATGAACTTGGAACAGTGGAAGGTACCTCTATGGATTTATGGCACAAGCGGCTTGGCTACATGAGCGAAAAAGAAATACAAATTATCGCAAGAAGACAACTACTTTCATCCATGCAAGGTACAACAATATCCCGCTGTGATCATTGCTTGATTGAAAAACAACACCGGGTAGCTTTTGTTAAAAATTATAAAAAAAAGAAAACCGACATATTGGACTTAGTCTATTCAGATGTGTGCGGACCCATAAATGTAAAAATTTTTGGTGGTGCCTTCTACTTCGTGACATTCATAGATGGTTCATCTAGAAAGGTGTAGGTGTATGTTCTAAAAGTTAAAGATCAAGTCTTTGAAGTTTTCAAAGACTTTCATACCAAAGTTGAAAGAGAAACCGAAAAGATCTTGAAGTGTATTCACACGGATAATGGTGGTGAGTATACTTCAAGAATTTTTGAAGACTATTATTCTAAATATGGCATTAGACACCAAAAGACTGTCCCACACATACTACAATATAATGGGATTACAGAAAGAATGAATCGCACAATTATGAAAAGGATAAGGAGTATGCTATCCTTAGCCAAATTACCAAAATTAGTTTAGGGAGAAGCAGTGCGAACGTGTACTTGATAAACTTGTCCCCTTCAGTTCCTTTGGATGATATTCCTCAAAGGGTTTAGAGTGGAAAGGATATTTCCTATTCCCACTTACGTGTATTAGGGTGCAAGGCATTTATGCATGTATCTAAGGAGAAAAGAACAAAGCTTGATGATAAAGTAATTCTACGCATCTTCTTAGGATATGAAAATGATGAATTTGGATAGAGGTTGTGGGATCCTATAAACTAGAAAATTGTAAGGAGCAGGGAAGTTATATTTTGTGAAGATAAATTACTTGCTGATTTTGAAAAATAAGAAGATCCACAAAATAATCACATCGTCCTAGATCCAAGTTCTACACCGGTTGTTTTTCCTTCTCCTATGCCAGAAAATAATAATTTTTAAGATATGCAGGAAGAAGAAATTACAGGTTTTTCAGGTTTTGATCATGGGGAGCATAAACATGTAGAACTGCCACATATGGATCATCCACTGTAGAAGCATAAAAAAATATATGCAGACCGCATAAAGGCCATGCCCCCTCAAAGGAACAACCAAGCCGCAAAGAAGCCATATGCGGCCTGAACAAAATGAACCGCAGAGAAGCCACATGCGGCCTAAAATAACCAAGTCACATAGAAGCCACATACGGCCTGGTCAAACCAAAGCCTCATAGTATACTCTATGCGTCCTGAGCGACCGTAGAGCAGGGAGGCCCGATAAAAAACCCCTGACACAACAGTCGATGAATGTCAGACTATGACACATCACTCATAACGCCGATGCTTTGAGATTTGTGAAAGGCGACGGCTCAAGAAAAGACAGACATAAAGTCTCATCAGTGCATTAATGACCTCGTCAGATGTGCCATGCCATGTGTTCTCTCATATGCAGCTACTCCTTATACGGCCTCGTCACCATACGGCTTTAGGGTCCATTCGACTAAAGCCCGGCGAGAGCTTGCATTCGGCTACAACGCCATACGGCCAAAGTTTCAATTCGACCAAGGCCAGACGAGAGCTTGCATGCGGCCACAATGTCATGCGGCCAAAGTATCCATTTGACCAAGGCCAAACGAGAGTTTACATGCGACCACAATGCCACGCGGCCAAAGTGTCCATTCGACCAAGGCCAGACATGGGTTTGTATGCGGCCTCATCAACATACAGCCAGAGCGTCCAGACGACCAAGAAAAAATGAGAGCACGTATGCGGCCACGATAATATACAGCTAAGATGTTATGCGGCTCTCAACTCACAAGATTTTTCTATTATAACCGAAGACGATTTCTCGTACAGTCAGTATGACTAAGTGTCCAGTTGACCAAGTTACGCACGCAACAACTCCGACATCTATTCAACAACATATCCTAACCGAGACCACATGGAAGCCTGTCTACAGCATGCGACTGCGATTACAACCATATTCTGTTAAAGGAGTCCTATGCGGCCACCAAACAGAGCCATATGCGGCAGCAATAGTCTGTCAGCACGATCAATATAAATAGCAAAGGTAGCATACCCTACAACCCTCCCGGCCGGCTACATATGTGCACACAAGCTCAGGAGAGAGATGAAAGGAGAGCATCCTCATTCCCTTACCGGACCGTCAATGGAGTAAAGGAGCCACCACAATACTCTTTGTCCATCGTCACTACCTAGATTAAAATATTGTACTTAGATCTTCCGTCTATGATCTCTCTGTACTTCTTTGTTTGTTATTTCAATGTCAAAAACTTGAGATGACGAACAACCACTAGCGCCTCAGTTGAGACAGTTGGAGAGAAAACGGCAACCCTCAACTATATATCCTACTTCAGAGTATACTATGGTGACAGATACAGGTGAACCATAAAATTTCCATGAAACCCAAGTTCATGAAGATCGTACCAAGTGAAAGAAAGCTATGCAAGAGGATATGGAGTCCTTGCAAAAGAACCATACTTATGACTTGGTGGAGCTACCGAAGAACAGAAAAGCCTTGAAGAACAAATGGGTCTTCAAAATAAAGAATAAAGGTAATATCCAAGTTAAGTACAAAGCTCGTCTCTTAGTGAAAGATTTCAGTCATAAGGAAGGTATTGACTATGAAGAAATATTTTCTCCTGTTGTGAAGATGTCTTCTATTCGGGTTATTCTTGGTCTTGTTGCTTTCCAAGATTATGAAGTTGAGAAGTTAGATATGAAGACTACATTCCTCTATGGTGATTTTGCAGAAGAAATCTATATGGAGCAGCTCGAGGGTTTCAAGGTAAAGGACAAAAAAAATTGGTTTGCAAATTGAAGAAGAGCTTGTACGGGCTCAAGCAGGCATCACGACAGTGGTATAAAAGGTTTGATTCTTTTATGCTTGACCATGGGTACAAAATAATATCTGCAGATCATTGTGTTTATGTTCAGAAGTTCTCCGATGATAATTTTATTATTCTCTCTCTATATGTTGATGATATGGTTGTTGTTGGAAAAGATATATCAAGATTAATAGGTTAAAAAAAGAGTTGAGAAAGTCCTTTGACATGAAGGACTTAGGAGCAGCGCAACATATTTTGGGAATGAAGATCTCTCAAGACAGAAGTGCGAGAAAATTGTGGCTATCACAAGAAAGATATATTAAACGTGTTCTGGAGAGGTTCAATATGGTGAACTATGAGCCAGTCAGCATATCGCTAACAACTCATTTTAAGCTAAGTGCACAACAAAGCCCTTCAAGTGAGAAGAAGAATGAGGAGATGACATTCCATTTGCCTTGGCCGTCAAAAGTTTGATGTACTCAGGTTTGTACAATACCCGACATAGCACATGCAGTTGGAGTGATTAGTCATTTTCTTGCCAATCCTGGTAAAGCACATTGGGAAGCAGTAAAGTGGATCCTAAGATATCTTAGAGGAACATCTAAATATTATTTTTGTTTTAAAGATGGCAAACCTATCTTGAAAGTTTACACTAATTCTGACATAGCAAGTGACTTAGATAAAAGAAATTCCAAATCGGGATACTTGTTTACCATTGCAGGGGGAACTGTATCATGGCAATCAAAGCTGCAAAAGTGCATCGCTCTATCCACCCCCGAAGCTGAATATATCGCTGTTATAGAAGCTAGAAAGGAGCTCTTGTGGATGAAGAATTTTTTAAAAGAGTTATCTCTCAAGCAAGAGAAGTACACGCTATATTGTGACAGTCAGAGAGTTATTGACTTGATTAAAAATGCTACCTATCACTCAAGGACAAAGCACATCGATGTACGTCATTATTGGATCTAAGATAATTTAGAGAATCGTATTATGCACATCAAGAAGATTGATACAAGCCAAAATTTGTCTTACATGATGATGAAGCCTCTACCAAAAAGAAGCATCACTACCAAAATATGAGGAAATAACAACATTTTTAGCGACGTTACTCACTGTTGCCGCTATCATTTATGAATTTAGTGACACCAGAAAGTAACATCGCATAACTTCGCTGTTAACGAATGTTCGCGACCTTTAGCGACTAAATTTTTTTTATGGTAATCATATGTCGTATCGGCAAGAGGGGGTTAGGGTTAGGGTTAGGGTTACCTGACTGAAGGGGGCGTAGCGGCCTTTGCTACCCATGTCCCGCGGGTCTTCTAAGGCTTTGCTTGCCTTAGAGAATGAATCGCGTTGTCCCCAAGATTTAGGGGTCCAGTCCCAGCGACAGAAGCCCAGGATAGGGTAATCCCAATTCCCCGGGCAACGATAGAGGTCATCAATCCTCTACCAGCTCGTGACCAAACGGCCGGACTGATACCTCTAACCACGCTACGTAGGGAGGTCATGTGGGTTCACCCCGATCTTATTCCAGAATTGATGTAGCAGATAACACCCTCTTCCACCAAGTCTAAGGACAAGAAGTCCAAATCCTGCTACACAGTTTTTATCTCATCCGAAGAAGCAATAACAGGAACAACAAGGTCAGGCCTAGCATACCAACGAGAGTACGACATCCTTGATGATGGTTCACTTCCAATAGTTGCACCCTTAACATCGGATCTGGTTCCATCTTAGCCTCCAGCAACGGACAAGTCCAAGCCGAAAAAAACTCGCTTTGACAAGCCGCTGCGCAAAGATACAACCCAAGGGCTGGAGAAGCCCTATAACTTTGACATCTTGGAACATCTCGCTAATACTCTAGCGAAGTTATCTCTATTCGAGCTTCTCCAACTCTCCAACGACACTCGGGTTGATGTTAGTGAGGCACTACAAAATATCGACACCTACCTGGCACAAGTTAAGCCGCCAGATGAGGATCCCACCGCACTCTCCTACCGCAATAATGTGATGGAGGTGATACCCAATAATACATTCTCGTAATAAGACATGTTGCTAAAGAATAATTGGCACGATCGTCCTCTTTACTGCACAGGATATATTGGCGCCATCAAGGTAGACCAGATGTACATTGTCACGTCCCAGTCCCAAAATACGTTAGACTAGGAATACGCAACATACCAACCGTATGTATACGATAACTCTAATGTGTTAGAAGATCATAATACATACGTACGCTGTACATGAATATCAAATCCACAAGTGGTAATATACTGTCAACACAAGTCACACGCAATCTATATCTCATCTACAACATAAATAAAGAAATAGGAAATAAATAACTGAATCTCAATATAAAGTATCAAAGAATGATAGTCAGATAAAAATAAATCTACTGCCAATCGATTATACTAACAACTACTAAATGAGAGAAGAGATCAAACTCTAATATAAAATAAATGTCAATAAAGGAAATGGCAACTAAAATATCCATCAGCTGTGATGAATCAAAGGTACTCTGAAGATAAGACCTCCTCTGTCTGGTATGAAGCGTCAGGTCCGGGTCCGCACTCCTGTGTATAGTCCTGCCCGTCTATACTTGGAAAGGGACCAGTTCCTCAGAGGGACGTAACAAGATACATAGAAGTATGCCAATAAAGTACTAAAAATAAACATCCAATGGGTCGCCTAACCGTCTATTTGAATCCACTTTGAGAAAATCTTTCCAACACGTGGGCTATCTGGATAAAATAGGATTAGCATGATTCTCTCGGAGATTCAGGGGCCTAAAAAGTATGTCGTCTTTTGAATGCCAGAGGCCGCCTGATAATAATAATATATATAGTGGTCATCATGACCGCACATCTCCGGCGGAGCGTACGGGTTACACAAGGAAAGTGCAAAGAAGCCCAAATGCCTTACTTGTTATCCTCCACAACCCATGCTCTAAGCATGTCATATCCATGACACGATGATACCTCTAATAACTGCCAAGGCTTCTAATAATAACATTTCTATTAGCAGTTATCCCTATCCGTCTTACGTCCCATACGTACCAGTGGCCAGCCGAGTACGCAAGTCCGTATCCTACATGAGACTCACGCTCGTGTAACAACTGTGTCATGGCCAATAAAACATAAGAATGCCTCATGATAATGGGGTGGACTCATAAACTAGGTCAACATGCATATATATAATAAAAACAAACAGAATACGACGCCACCGTCGTTGCACCCAAGTTATTCGTGGACGCACAATTTATATAGCAGTTAAAATATATGAACTAAATGATAGAAATAAAATACATGCACCATATGAAATATAAATCATAGTACAATGGCAAGGTATACTTGCCTAGCAAGCAATCTGTGTAGTATAAGCATCCAGACGTCAAGTATACAGGATCAGAAACTATGGCCTCCGAATAAATGTCGCCGGATGCTGAAATAAATATCACCAACGTTCCCAGAATCAGCAAGATAGCTAAAAAATACTACCCTTTCGTCCAATTTTGTCACAGGGGCAAAACAGTAATTTTGGGTCAAGTGGGGTCCACATGTGGCCCACTTTGCACCGAATGCGTGCCAGAGGTAAATTTCTCTAAATGGGATAAATTATAGGTCAAACAAATTCTAAAAGTTAATATGAACTCAACGGTATGTCCAATTTTTGGATTCCGGTGAGCCGAACACAAATTCGTCCTAAAAATCAACCGCGGGGCCCACAAATAGGCAATTTGGTCAACTATCTCAGAATCGTGTAAAACTTGGGTCACAGGACCATCGTGATACCACGAATCCAATGACATAAGTTTTTTCATATTCCGACGAGCGTACACAAATGGGTGTGGTATTTTGCAAAAGTTAGGATACAGAAACTTTTTATAGATACGGGTTGATTTCGACGCGCACACACATCCAAATCAGTTTTTACGAAAGTTCACACATCAGGTTATACCATACGCGCCTTTTGGTGTAATTAGTACGCGACGAGGCGGTCCCGTTTGACGGGACGCGCTCCGTATCATAATTTCTAATATTTTAAAAACAAGTTTTTCATAATTTTTAACCCAATTTATCTCTGATTCTAACATAAAATAAAATAATATAATTAACAGCAAATGATCTTGGTTATATAGACTTCACATAGCAAAAAGTAGATTTTAAATTGGATGTTTGTGGTGGAAGATATCAGTCTCTAAACATAGGTTGTTAACAGTTTATAACAGTTTAAAATATGTAATTTTTTCTCAACTTGGCTTTAATTTTTACCTAGTGTTAAACGCTGTTCGACGAAAACTAATTAACAGAGTTGAGAGGGGGATAGGTTGTGATCATATCGGCGAAGACAGATTCGAAAATGATTGAGAGATGAGACGGGAACAACGCGTGAAACATGGGTCGTCGCTGCTCAAGGTGCTGTGGTTGACTGCGCGGTAGCGTGGACGTGGCCGGCCGACGTTCTCCGGTGGCGGCACTGTGTTTCGGTGATCGGAGGTCGGCGGTGGGTAGGTGTAGGTGACCGCGGCTATTAGATTAGGGTTAGGGTTTAGGATACGATATATATATATATATATATATATATATATATATATATATATATATATATATATATATATATATAGAGAGAGAGAGAGAGAGAGAGAGAGAGAGAGAGAGAGAAATGGGTGGGGTCGGGTCGCTTGGCCGCGGGTGTGGGGGTGCAGCGGGTTCTGCGTGCTTGGGGGCCTGGCTACAGTGGGTGGTTTAGACTTAGGAATTAAGGTTTAAGGATTTAGGATTTAGGATTTAGGATTTAAGGATTTAGGATTTTCTTTTTTCTTTTCTTTTCTTTTTCTTACTCTTTTAGTTAATACTATATATATATATATATATATATATATATATATATATATATATATATATATATAAGGTAAAAATTCAGAAAAATAAACACTTGTTCACAAAATAAATTCTAAAACCTACCACTCTTCTACAAGGATTCTTAAGGTAGAATAAATAAAATAATAGTTTTGTTCAAAAATTTTAAATGAGTAATGATCTAGGTAATTAACCCAATTAAATTTTATTTTCTACTTAACTAAGAAAAAATATAATATAATTAAATTCAATAATTAATTAAATATTTATAATATTTAAATTTTGGGGGTTTTATATTCTACCCAACTTATAAAAATTTTGTCCTCAAAATAAAACTAAGTCACGATAGGGAATCAAGAACGGTGTATGGTAGAAATGAACAAAGTAAATTCATACCTTGGCCTACGAACAGATACGAAAAACGTTTGCGCATGTCATCCTCGCGCTCCTAAGTGGATTCTTCTGGCGCGCAATGCTTCCATGCCACGCGGACCAAGGGAATAGACTGATTCCTCAACACTTTCTCTTGACGATCAAGGATCCCCACAGGTTGCTCTTGGTATGACAAGCTCGACCCAATAGTGATCTCAGAGTGGTCGAGAACATGACTACTATCTGCCACATATCGCCTAAGTTGCGACACGTAAAATACGTCATGTACTCCCTCGAGTGAAGGTGGTAGTGCCAGTCGATACGCCACTTCTTCCACTTGCTCTAGCACGTCAAATGGTCCAATATACCTTACGCTCAACTTGCCACGCCCTCCGAACCGAATAGTGCCTCTAGTAGGTGATATCCTCAAGAAGACATGATCGCCCTCTTTAAACCCCAAGGAACAACGGTGAAGGTCTGCCCACTGCTTCTGCCTGTCTTGCGCTGCTCGTAAGTGCCCTTGTATCTTCTTCACTGTCTCCACGGTGTCGACTACCAACTCTGGTCCCAGAATCTTACTTTCTTCCATGTTACTCCAACACACGAAAGACCTACACTTTCTTCCATACAATGCTTCAAACGGAGCCATCTGGATGCTCGCTTGATAGCTATTATTGTAAGAAAACTTCACAAGATGTAGGTGGTCCTTCTATGATTCTTCAAAGTCTAACATACAAGCCCTCAACATATCCTCCAGTGTCTGAATAGTACGTTCGGACTGCCCATCTGTCTGCGGGTGATAAGATGTACCAAACTTCAAATGAGTCCCAAGACTCTCCTGCATGCTTCTCCAAAAGTGAGATATAAAAGGCGAATCCCTGTCTGACACAATGCTGACCGAAATGGCGTGCAACCTCATGATCTGCCTCATGTATAAGTCAGCCAAAGCTTCTGTGGACTGGCCAACTCTAAAAGGCAAGAAATGTGCGGACTTTGTTAGTCGATCCGCTATTACCCATACAACATCTCTCCCACTTGGACTCTTGGAAAAACCCGTGACGAAGTCCATAGTGATGTGCTCCCATTTTCACTCAGGAATCGAAAGTGGTTGCAGTAGCCCTACTGTTCTTTGATGTTTTTCCTTCACCTGCTGACATACTAGATATTTGGCCACAAAGCGAGCTCTCTCTCTTTTCATCCCATGCCACTAAAAGTGTTGTCGTAAGTCATAGTACATCTTGGTGCCTCCAGGATGAATAGAATACATCGAACTATGAACTTCTGCCATCAGCTTCTGTCGGATCTCTCCATTAGGAACATATAGACGATCACCACATCGTAAAGTCCCGTCACCATGAATGCGCAATCCCGTCTTCTCTCCGGCCTCTGTCCTTTTTTTTAATCTCCTGAACCTGGCGTCCGTAGGAAAAGCTGCCTTGATCCTCTCTACTAGTAATGACTGTACTTGCAAGTTGGCTAGTGTCCCATCTGCTCCGGGTAATACCACCTATATGCCAAGTTCTTGCAAGTCTTCTAATAACTCCCTCTGTGTCGTCAAGAAGTAAGCTGCTGGTTTTTGGCTTAACGCGTCTGCTACTATGTTAGCCTTGCTTGGGTGGTAATACAGCTCTATCTGAAAATCCTTCATCAACTCCAGCCACCGATGTTGCCTCATATTTAGCTTCTTTTGCGTGATGACATACTTGAGGCTTTTGTGGTCTGTATAGATCTTCACTCGTTCCCCATATAGGTAATATCTTCATAGCTTCAGAGCAAAAACAACGAATGCAAGCTCCAATTCATGAGTTGGATAATTCTTCTCATGTACTCGTAACTATCTAGATATATATACAATCACCTTGCCATGCTGCATTAACATGCATCCCAAGCCTTTCCCCAATGCGTTACTGTAAATTACGTAACCTCCTGATCCTGATGGAATAGTCAATACTGGCACTGTGGTCAGTCGCTTCTTCAACTCCTCGAAAGCGGCTTGACACTCGTCTGTCCATACGAACTCTTGGTCCTTGTACGTCAACCAAGTCATAGGCACTGCTATCCTTGAGAAGTTCTCCATGAACCGTCGGTAATATCCCGCAAGTCCAAGAAAACTCCTCACCTTCGATGCTGATTTAGGAACGGGCCATGTCTTGACTGCCAAGATTTTCTCTGGATCAACAAAAATACCATCTCCCGTAACGACATGACCATGAAACGAGACTCTGTCCAAGAAAAACTTATATTTACTGAGTTTTGCATATAACTGCTCTTCCCTCAAGGTCTCTAGGATGATCCGCAGGTGCTTCTCGTGCTTCTCGTGGCTCTTCAAATAGACAAGTATGTCATCTATGAAGACGACCACGAACTGGTCCAAATACTAATGGAATACTTGATTCATTAAGTCCATAAAGATAGCTGGAGCATTGGTCAACCTAAATGGCATAACCAGAAACTCGTAGTGTCCATATCTTGTCCTGAATGCAGTCTTCGGGATGTCTTGCTTTCGTACCTTCACCTGGTGATATCCCAATCTCAAATCTATCTTCGAGAACACCTTGGCTCCACTAAGCTGATCAAATAAGTCATCAATGCGTGGCAATGGGTATTTATTCTTCACAGTCACTGCATTTAAGGCTCTGTAGTCGATGCACATATGCACTGACCCATCTTTCTTTGGTACAAACAACATTGGTGCTCCCCAGGTGATGCACTTGGTCGGATGAAACCTTTCTCCTCTAATTCTTTCAACTGTGCCTTCAGCTCATCCATCTCTTTCTTCGCCAATCTATAAACATGCGATACTATGGGTGCTGCTCCCAGTGTTAATTCAATCGAGAATTCTACGTCTCTGTCCGGAGGTAGTCCTGGCAACTCCTCTGAAAAGACATCTTGGAACTCTGAAATGATGGAGTAATAAATAACGTCGTTCATTGCAAGTTGAACACCATCAAGGGCTTCTGTGGATCCCCGTGCAAACTCAAGTTCCGGCTGGCCTGGTACCTTAAAAAGAATGCTTCCTCCAAAATAGTCAAAGAAAGTATGGTACTTGCTTAGCCAGTCCATCCCAAGCGCAGTATCAAAATTTGGCATATGAAGGACTAAGAGTCGGACATTCATCTCTCTGCCACGAATCACTACAGGACAAGATCTACAAATCCGACTAACATGTACAACTCCTCCTCCGGTGAGAATTCTAACACAACTAGGTAAAGGTGTAGTGACAATATTGTTCTTAGCAATAAAATTAGAAGATATGAATGAGTGGGTGGCTCCCGTATCAAATAATATCACAGCAGAAAAAGTAAAAGCAAGAGTAATACCTGCTATAACATTAATATCCTATTTTATGTCATCCACTTCTAGTGCAAAATCTTGTCCATTCCTTTGTGGTAGTCTATGTCTGGCCCTCGTGAACTGATCCTCCTGAGTAGGTAGCGGTGGTCCTCGTTGAAATCCTCCGGCTGCTGGGGGTCGAGGTGCTCCTGGTCTTGTCATCTGCTGAACTGGCTTCGGTGCTAGAAGTGCTAGCCTCTGCATCGGTGGTGGAAGCGTCAATGCCTGCTGCATTGGATAGTCTCTCGCCATATGCTGTCCGAAACCACACCTCATACATTATCCCAAGCGAATCCGAAATTCTCTCAAAATGTGTCCGCGTTTCCCACAATAACTGCAGTGGGGCTTCTCCGAAATCTGGTACGATCCTGCTTTGTGTTGATATTGCTGTTGTTGTGCCAAAGGATGTCCGGTAGGCCCTACTTGCTGTGTCCTTGCTGGTCCCTGCTGTGCCTTCAGTTGACCTCTTTTTCCCTTGCTGATGGTCTCTTGTAACATAGCTTCTGTCAATAATTCGGCATAAGAGATCCGAGACTGTGATTTAGTGTAGTGTTGGAGCTTATGAGTTAGTCCGCGGTAAAATCTCTTAGCCTTCTCCAAGTTATTCGGTATCAGGGCAGCGCCATATTTACTAAGGCGACTAAACTCTGCATCATACTCGTCAACTGTCTTATTTTCCTACTCTAGGTGGAGGAACTGATCGTACAATGCATCCCTTACAGTATCCGGAAAGTACTTCCTCTCAAAGCACTCCAAGAATTCTTTCCAAGTCTGACATGTACCCAACTGGCGCTCCATTGATTCCCACCAGTGATGAGCGTTACCATCTAGCTGGGTCCTTACGTCTGTCATCCATAGATCTGTAGGCAGATGTGATGCTTCTAATAACTTCTGGGTGTGAGTAATCCAGTTTTTGGTCTCCTTTGGGATCTCAGTGCCTTTATACGGCTTAGGACCCATCTGTACAAAGTCTTTGACTGAACCAAATCGAGCTCGTGGTACTAGAACTAGTGCCTGGGCTGATACAGGTGCCTGTGCAGCCATTCTCTCAAGTGCTACCAGAAATTCTCGCCTATGCTCTGCCGCTTGCTACCTCTGCTCTACAGCCAACTAAGCCGCCTGCTGTCTCTGTTCCTGCATCATCATTTGGAAGAATTGGAACAGCTATGTCTGGCCGTCCTGTGGTGTCGATAAAGCTGGAAAAGTCCCATTAGGTGGAGCAAAAAGATCCGATGGAACTGGATTGTGAGTCTGTCCATCCGGCCCCGGAAGTCTAGGAGTCATTGAGGCCTTCCTTCGAGTTTGGCCGTTGACTCCTGAAGGTGTGTCACCTCCGGTAGCAGTACATCCACTACGCAAATCTATCTCTCTACAAGAGGTGGTCGAAACGATTAGAAGGAGTACATGAATCTACTTTATTCCTATACGCAGGCTTATTCGGTACAGTAACGTAACCGAGACAATATATTCGAAGACCTACATGGGCCACCATAAAAACATGTCACACCCAGTCCCAAAATTCGTAGGACTAGGAATACGTAACACGCCAGCCGTATGTATACGATAACTCCAATATATTGGAAAATCCTAATACATATGTACGCTGTACATGAATATCAAATTCACAAGTGGTAATATAATGTCAACACAAGTCACATGCAATCTATATCTCATCCACAACATAAATAAAGAAATAGAAAATAAATAACTGAATCTCAATATAAAGTATTAAAGAATGATAGTCGGATGGAAACAAATCCACTGCCAATCGACTATACTAACAACTACTAAATGAGAGAAGAGATCAAACTCTAACATAAAATAAATGTCAATAAAGAAAATGGCAACTAAAATATCCATCAGCTGTGATGAATCAGAGGTACTCTGAAGATAAGACCTCCTCAGTCTGGTATGAAACGTCAGGTCTGGGTCCGCACTCCTATTGATAGTCCTGCCCGTTTATACCTGGAAAGGGACCAGGTCCTCAGAGGGACGTAACAAGATACATAGAAGCATGCCAATAAAGTACTGAAAATAAACATCCAATGGGTCGCCTAACCGTCTATGTGAATCCACTTTGAGAACAACTTTGCAACACATGAACTATCTGGCTAAAATGGGATTGGCATGATTCTCTCAGAGATTCAGGGGCCTAAAAAGCATGTCGTCTTTTGAACGCCAGAGGCCGCCTGATAATAATAATATATATAGTGGTCATCATGACCGCGCATCTCCGGCGGAGCGTACGGGTTAAACAAGAAAAGTACAAAGGAGCCCAAACGCCTTACTTGTTGTCCTCCCCAACCCATGCTCTAAGCATGTCATATCCATGACACAATGATACCTCTAATAACTGCCAAGGCTTCTAATAATGAAATTTCTATTAGCAGTTATCCCTATCCGTCGTACGTCCTATACGTACCAGTGGCCAGCCGAGTACGTAAGTCAGTATCCTACATAAGACTCATACTCGTGTAACAGCTGTGTTATGGCCAATGAAACATAAGAATACCTCATGATAATAGGGTGGTCTCATAAACTAGGTCAACATGCATATATATATATAATAAAAACAAACAGAATACGACGCCACCGTCGTTGCACCCAAGTTATTCTTGGACGCACAGTTTATATAAAAATTAAAATATATGAACTAAATGACAGAAATAAAATGCATGCACCATATGGAATATAAATCACAGTATAATGGCAATGTATACTTGCTTGGCAAGCAATCTGTGTAGTGTAAGCATCCGGACGTCAAGTACACATAATCAAAAACTATGGCCTCCGAATAAACATCTTCGGATGCTGATATAAATATCACCAATATTTTCGAAATCAGTGAGATAGCTAGAAAACACTACCCTTTCGTCCAATTTGGACACAGGGACAAAACGGTAATTTTAGGTCAAAGCGGGGTCCACATGTGACCCACTTTGCACTGAATGCGTGCCAGAGGTAAAGGTATCTAAATGAGACAAATTATAGGTCAAACAAATTTTAAACGTCAATACGAACTCAATGATATGTCCAATTTTGGATTCCGGTGAGCCGAACACAAATTTGCCCTAAAAGTCAACCGTGGGGCCCGCAAATAGGTGACCTTGTTAACTATCTCAGAATCGCGTAAAACTTGGGTCACAGGACCAACGTGATACCACGAATCCAATGGCGTAAGTTTTGTCACATTCCAACGAGCATACACAAATGAGTGTGGTATTTTGCAAAAGTCGCGATATAGGGACTTTTTACAGATACGGATTGATTCCGACGCGCACACACGTCCAAATCAGCTTTCACGAAAGCCCACACGTCAGGACATACCATACACGCCTTTCGGTGTAATTGGTATGTGATGAGGCGGTCCCGTTTGGCGGGACGCGCTCCGTATCACAATTTTTAATGTTTTAAAAATAAGTTTTTTATAATTTTCAACCCAATTTATCTCTGATTCTAACACAAAATAAAATAATCTAATTAGTAGAGAATGATCTCGGTTATATAGACTTCACATAGCAAAAAGTAGATTTTAATTTGGAGGTCAATGGTGGAAGATATCAGTCTCTAAATATAGGTGGTTGAATAGTTCATAACAGTTTAAAATATATAGTTTTTGCTCAACTTGGCTTCGATTTCTACCTAGTGTTAAATACTGTTCGATGGAAACTAATTAACAGAGTTAAGAGGGGGATAGGTTGTGATCATACCGGCGAAGACAGATTCGAAAATGATTGAGAGATGAGACGGAGAACAGAGCGTGAAACAGGGGTCGTCGCTGCTCAAGGTGCTGCGGTTGATTGCGCGGTCGCGTGGACGTGGCCAGCCGGCATTCTCCGGCGGCGACGCTGTATTCCGGTGATCGGAGGTCGACGGTGGGTAGGTGTAGGTGACATCAGCTATTAGATTAGGGTTAGGATTTGGGATACGATGTATATATATATAGAGAAAGGGGCGGGGTCGGGTCGCTTGGCCGCGGGTGTGGGGGTGCAGCGGGTTCTGCGGGCTTGGGGGCCTGGCTTCAGTGGGTGGTTTAGACTTAGGAACTAAGGTTTAAGGATTTAGGATTTAAGGATTTTTTTTTTCTTTTTTTTCTTACTCTTTTAGTTAATACTATATATATATATATATATATATATATATATATATATATATATATATATATATATATATATATATATATATATATAAGGTAAAAATCCAGAAAAATAAATACTTGTTCACAAAATAAATTCTAAAACCTACCACTATTTTACAAGGATTCTTAAGGTAGAATAAATAAAATAATAGTTTTGTTCAAATTTTTTAAATGAGTAATGATTAATTTTTTAAATGATTTAGGTGATTAACCCAATTAAATTTTATTTTCTACTTAACTAAAAAATAATATAATTGGGGGTTTTACATACATCGATCCCGGCTCGTCAATCAGTATCATCTCGCGTAATCTGCTTCAGACCTTGGGTATCCCGATGCATCACCTGGACAGCGACCAACACTTCCATCAGTGGCGTCAACGCAGAAAAAAACTACCCTCTGGCCAAGATTTGCTTGAAGTGCCAAATCGGTGATCTAAAAACAGAGGTCTCCTGCTACGTCATAGACGTAGACGTAGACGTATCGTACAACGTTCTCCTGGGATGTCCATGGATACATCAATACATGATCGAACATTCAACCTTGCACCAGTGCTTGAAGTACGTGGATGATAACATCGTCGTCATGACTGAATTTGTCGACATGGATCCTTTCAAAGGGGTAGAGGCTTACTACTCCGATTCACTCATGTACAAGCAAGTCTGCCAAGACGAAAAAGGGAATGACGTCGATGACGAAGCAGAAATCGGCATAATATTAGGCAAACCTTCACTACTAAAATACAGAGGAATAGCGACATCGTTTTTCATCGACAAAATTTTGCTATTCACTATTAGAAACTACCCGACGACGGTATTTAGAAGAAAAATATCCGTCGATAAATGTCACGTTGCTAAAAGATTCCATCGCCAATCAGTCAATTTTTTTACTACAAACTAGTATAATTGCGACGTTTTTAGTTGACGTCTATGCGACATTTCAGCAACGGATTCATGAAGCGGCACTTTAGCGACGTATATACGACAATAATTTAGTTTATAATGACGTCTAGATAGCGACAAATTTGCGTCAAAAATGGCATCGGGTTAGCGATGTTATAGCGACATTATTTATCTTTCTGATACTAAAAAAAGTTCGATACTTAAGTTGGCGACGGAATAACGACATTACTTACTATCGGAAGAAAGTCGCGTGTCCGTCGACTTGTGTCGGTAATCCGTCTTCCAAGAATAGAAATTTATTTGGCGATAGTTATATCTTTTGCTAGCATGTCACAAGTACGTCGTAAGTAACCGCTAAATCGACAGATGTACGTCACTAATATGCACATAACTGCAAAAAAAAAACTTTTAAATACAGATATCCCATCATGTTTGATTTATATAAAACCTGTTAAATACTATTAATATATCAACCACCCAAACCCGCTGTAGAATTCCTGTCCAATTGGACCTTCCACGAGACAAACGCACGCTGGAAACACACACGAGACATAATTCAGAAAAGACATATAATTCCTATAATAAAATTAATCGCATACATGAACAACATCCACAAGTCCACGACCACAAGTCCAAATAAAATAATCAAAGTACATGAATAACATCCATAAGTCCACGACCACGATAACACAAATAAATAATATCCACAAGTCCCCGATTACTACAACACAAATAAATATCAAATATAAATAAAATTAATGATCTGACGGTGTTCCCTGGTCACGCAAACGTTCGACGACGTCCGAAGGTATTTTATTCACTAATTCAGATGGTAGTGAACCTAACGCCTCTGGCGGCAATAAACTTAGGAGTCTCATCACTGCATCAGCAGATAAAATAGGGCCAGAAGCAACAACGGGAGGAGCAGAGGCACCATAAGGACCAGATGTTGTGGCACTAGGGACAACAACGGGAGGAGAACTAACACCGAAAGAACCATGTGCCATAGAGGCCTGCATGCTGCTGATCGACTCCTGCATACCCACCATTGTGGACTACAATGTTGTCATCGCCAAAATAATTTACTCTATCCTATCAGGTTGTGCCGCAGCAAAAGATGTTGGCGTTGGAGGTCTTGAGTATACCGACATCTGCGACGCCAAGGAGTCGGTACCGTTGACACGTCCGCCTTTTCCTCTTTCTCTAGCGGCCTGTACAAAAAGGTCGTTCATCCGAGCGGCCATGGAAGAGGATGTTGTGGCGGGCGAAGGCTCAGCAATACTCTCTTCTACCCCATCGTGAGTGGCCCAAGAGGCGCTCTCAGTCTGTAAAGACTGGAACGCAGCCTATACAATGACCCGTGCTTAATTTTCTAATGGACTTCTAACTTGTAATATAAATTCTAATACCTCATATTAGTCTAACTTATAATATAAATTAAAATACTTATAGCAGTCTTGTTGGCCTTCTCTCACATTGCTTCCGTCCTTCTTTCTCTTGTGCGTATACTCAAAAATATTGACGAAACTGATACTAGAGGGATCTCACCCCTCCTTCGCCAGATTTTTTGCCTGTGTACGAAATATTAAGAAAATATATTAGCTCGAGTAGATGTCGCCAATCTGTCATAAAAGTTTACCGCGTAGTTCCCGCGTAATATGGTACAATCCGTTGACGACATAGCGACGACCTGGCGACGGAATCATATTAAAATTTTGATCTATTATATTTGGTCGTTATAAGGCCGCTGAGACATCGCTATTTGGCGTCAGATATCAGCCGTCGCCAATATTCTATCACTAAATCTCTATATTTTACTAGTGCTTGACAGTCCACCTCAAGGGACATGCTTGTGACACAACCCCTCCCCTCGTTGTAAAGATACAGAGGAAGGCACCATGACCTCTGACGGTGCGACTACCAAATCGAAAGAAAGACCCAGTGCCAGCTTCTGCCCCCGAGCCCTTAGTAGTCAAGCTTCGCAGGAGGCCTTCAAAGCCCTCGCCCACATCGAAGATAAATCCCAAAAAAGACGAACTAGAATAGTACGTAGCGGCTCACGCCAACGCTCTATCCCTAGACGATGTAATTCTGCTTAAAAAGATCTCCTACTTTATGAATAAAGGGTTATCTTTGAACTACTCCGATGTCGCTCACTTGAGTATATTTTACTCACTATAACATAAAATAGGCCTACAACTGCATACACAGGTAACTACTATCTATGCAGTAAACCAGATCCTCCCTAGATGAGGTTCCTACTTCACGGTGCCAGCAAAGAGGGGAAAAACAAACCCATTATCTTCGGCATGGTTGAATGCCCCTGGTCCTTCATCTCGGAGGAACAAGAACCAAAACCCGATACCGGCAAAATACAACTCTACCGGTTCAGTGGTCAAAACAAACACCTCATCCAGAAGATGTATTATGATCTTAAAAGCAACCAAGGTCCGAATTACGGCAAAGGTCGATGACTTCCCTTGTGCCTCACCGCTCCAGTAGGCAAGTCCGAGGATTACTACCATAAGACCAAGCATGGCTTAGGATATGTTATGCCTCCCACAACCCCCGAAGGCTCGGGTGAAGAAGATGAGTTAAACCCTCACTCTTCAGAGTCTTCCTCTTGGGACTCAGACATCAGTATCGGAGAGATTCTCAAACAAACATAGTCTGCCAACATAGTGTCAGCTGACCCTGAGGAAGACGACAAGGATCCTCCGGGACTCTTAAAAATAGAACCGTGGGCCCAATGCCTAGACATACAATAGGAGATACAGTTTGAACAACGAGAACCTCCCAATGAGGGCAAAGTCATACAAGTCAATCTTGGCAAAGAATCCTCCTCTAAACCTATCTTCATCAGCAAGAGTCTGACGAAAAAGGATAAAAAATGCCTTCTACATCTTGTCAGAGAATACATTAATATCTTTTCCAGGAGTTATGAAGACATACCGGGACTGGACTCCCAAATCAAGGTCCACAAACTAAATATTTTGTCGAACGCTAAACCTGTCAAGCAACAGCAAAGGTTATTCCGTCCGGATATCATGAACGCCATCGAAGCTGAAGTTAACAAACTAATAGCTAGTGGCTTCGTCCACGAATAACAACATCCAGATTAGGTAGCCAACATTGTGCCCGTTGTCAAAAAGAATAGGAAGATCTGGATCTACATCGACTTTCGCGATCTAAATTTGGCATGCCCTAAGGATGAGTTTTCCCTTCCGATCAAAGAGAGAATGATCGGCAACACCTGTGGCTTCGAGTGCATATCCTTCATGGATGAATTCTCAGGCTACAATCAAATCAAGATGTCTCCTAAAAATGAGAAGCATACATCATTTGGAACACCGATAGGAGTATACTACTACACAGTCATGCCCTTCGGTCTGAAATGCCAGTTTTATATACCAGCGAGCGATAAGCATCATCTTCCGTGAGTATCTATGCAAGACGGTCGAGTGTTATGTTGATGACATCGTCTTCAAGCGTCGCTCAAAAGATGATCACCTCCAGGATTTGAAGACTATATTCGTTCTCATGCATATGCACCAGCTTAAGATGAATCCCACCAAATATTTCCTAGGAGTCTCTAGCGGCAAATTCCTGGATTTTATTATAACTTTGAAGGGTATCTACATGGACCCTGATAAGACTAAAGCAATCCTTGAAATGCACCCACCGAAGAACCTCAGAGAACTTTGTTACCTTCAAGAAAAACTGGCTTACATCAGGAGGTTCATATCAAACCTCTCTGGACGTTGTCAGCCGTTCACTCAACTTATGAAGAAGATAGTCTCCTTTGTCTGGAACGAAGAATGCCAACGCGCTTTCGACGACATCAAGGAGTACCTCATGAATTCTCCACTATTGGTGCCTTAGTGGTAGAAAGACCCTTCCTTCTATATGTGCGAGCAATGGATCACTCCCTCGACGCTCTGCTAGCCCAGACAAGCGACGCAGTCATGAGCTGCTAATCTACTATCTCAGTAAGATGATGGCCGACATAGAGAACGGGTATAACCCCACCAAGAAGGAGTTTTTTCTCTAGTCTTCTCTATCAGGAAGACCCGACATTACGTGGCAGGGCAAACCATCCACATGATCTCACGAGTTAATTCCCTCAGGGTCCTCATGACGAAATTAGGAGTGCTCAACTCTCGCCTAGCCACATGGGCAATACTGTTATCACCATATAACAAGGTATTCGTCCCACAGAAGGCGGTCAAAGGTCAGGTCTTGGCAGATTTTTTTGTAGCCCACCCGGTACTAAAAACCTTGAAGCTCTACGAGGAGATCCCAGATGAGTTCACAGATTCAAACATGACCAAGAGCGCATAAGCCGTTTGGTGAATGTTCTTCGATGGTGCTTCAAGAACCAGGCCTAAAGGTGATATTGTCGCTGGCGTTGGGATTGTACTGATCTCCCCACACAATCTGGTCATCAACTGTGCCTACTCTCTCACTGAGTCGTGCTCCAATAATGTGGCAGAGTATAATGCCCTCGTCATTGGGCTCCAACTCGCCAAACAAGTAGGAGTGGACTACCTAGAAGCTTACGGTGATTCCAAGCTGATAGTCAATTAAATCCGAGGAGAGTATGAATTCTGAAATGAAGACCTACTCCCCTACCACCAAGCGGTGCTTGTAATAATATCCACCTTCGAGGGGTTCTTCATCGATCACGTCCCTCGGCTGTAAAATATTGAGGCTGACCCCTTGGCCGACATCGCAGTCTCTCTAATTATTCTGGTCCATAATCATAAACTGATCACCATGATTGGTCAGGAGCTTGTCTGCCCAAAAAAACAACCTCAGTGCATAAGCTACTCATTAGAGACGTGCACCGACTTCTATGACTGAAGACTCCCATTCATCGACTACGAAGTTTATAGAATTCTTTCCGAGAACCCAAAGGAAACCACTTACATCAGAAGACATTCCCTTCAGTTCTATTATGATACGACTACAAAATGCTGTATCGCCGCTCCTATAACCGTCTTATGCTACGAAGCTTATCGAATGCAGAAGCAAAGTTGGCTCTCCGTGAGGCTCACGATCGGGTATGCGGTGCCCATCAGCTAGGGCCCAAGCTATATGACAGTCTCTGGAGAATGGGTTACTATTAGCCGACAACGGTAGCAGATGTTGTTGACTACGTAAGGAAGTGCCAAGCGTGCCAGATCCATGCAAACTTCATCCACCAACCCTCAAAGTTTCTACACCCGACTGTTGTGTCCTGGCCATTCAAATCCTGGGGCATGGATATCATAGGGCCGATAAGTCCACCCTCGTCCAAGGGGCATCAGTTTATCCTGGCCATTATCCACTACTTCTCCAAGTGGACGAAAGTCGTACCACTTGTAGAGGTTAAAACAGCAAACATAATAGGTTTCGTCAAGCATCACTTCATATATCGCTTCGGCTTGCCACAAAGGATCATCCATGACAATGATCTATATTTTGTAAGTCATACTTTTTATCGGTTCTGTGACAAGAACCAAATTCAGAATGTAGCCTTGACTGCCTACAAACCAGCAGCAAATGGTCTGGCAGAAGCCTTCAACAGGACCATCATAAAGCTTCTCAAAAAGTTTTTGTCATCCAACAAACGTGACTAGAATGAGAAGATGGGTGAATATCTATGGGCCTACCGCATAATAGTCACGACGCCAACTGGTAGCACACCATTTTTTTTGGTCTACGGACATAAAGTGGTCCTCCCCCTCGAGGTCCAAATTCCCTCGTTCTTAGTAGCTCTCTCCAACCGGCTAACCGTCAACGAAAATTACCATCGACGACTACAAGAGTTGGAAGCACTCGATAAGAAATATCTCTTAGCTCAACAGCTCATTGAACTGTAGCAAGCGCGTCTCTCGGAGGCCTTCAACAAACGGGTAAAGAAGAGGACTTACCAAGTGGGTGACCTTGTCCTGACAGTAAGAAGGCCGATGGTTATGACCCACAAGACGGCCGACAAGTTCCAACCCAAATGGAAATGCTTGTTTGTCGTAGAATCAGTATTTCCCAACGGCACCTATCGACTGGCAAAACCCAATGGCTACTTGCTCATGATTCCCATCAACGGCAAGTTCCTAAAAAAGTACTGCGTCTAAGGCTAGGCCGGTACTTCACTATCCACCTCAAAGACAACCAAGACGTACATTGTTTACACCATTGGTTCTTTTTCTCCAGCAAGTGCCTATGTACGGCCCTGTCCTTCCTATACAAATTATTGTAGAAGTCATTATCTATATTCAGGAGTCCTGGATATCCAACGGATAATGGATCCTCAAAACCTCTCCAGCGGAGAAGTCCTTAGGTCCACTTGCACACTCCCGTAGTGACTACTCAAACTAATCTTGTTAGGCGCTAGCCATGTTCATATTACCTCAGATCTATCGTCCTAACGATCTTTCCAGTGGAGCAAATCTCAGGTCTATCTACATTCCCGGATAGACCACAATCAATAAATATACCTTAGCAAATTTTTTGGACATTGGTTCATTTCCATATTACCTCTGAACTATCGTCCTAACATTTCTCCCTGTCCGTGTTTGCCATGTCCATTTTACCCCTGAGTAAATCTTTTGGGTTTGGCTATAGATTATTACGTCCACATTACCTCTGATATCGGTTGTTATCTCAACTTATCGCTCATACTTAACCCTAAGTACACCCGTGGTGCTAAGTCCACAAAACCTATCATGTCCATATTACCTCTGATAGGGTGTCATCTCGAACTTATTACTCGCACTCTCGTACACAAGAAGTAATAGGTCCACCAAAAATCTTCCAGTGGGATGTGCTCAATAGAAGAAAATAGTTTACGTCCATATCACCTCTGAACTATGAGCTGACCCTGTTCTCCACCCAAAGAAAACAGCCACGTCCATATTACCTCTGGCTCATTTTCTTTTTCTACCACCAAAAATAACGGGATCATACCTAACCTCTCGGTACGACTGTCAATCACCGTACGTCTACGTCACCTCTGAGCTATCGTCCTCACATCCTCCCCAGTAGGGTTTGGCATGTCCTTCGCACCTTTGAGCAAACCTTCCGAGTTTGGCTATCGATCATCATTTCTACAGTACCTCTAATATCGATCGTCGTCTAAATTATCACCTGTACTTAAATTTAAGTGCGCCAATGGTGTTAAGTCCACCAAAATTGTCACGTCTATATCACCTCTGGTAAGGCCTATTTCAAACATATTACTTGCACTCTCGCGCACAAGAAGTAATAAGTCCACCAAAGATCCCCAAGTGGAATATTCTTAAAAGACTGCAGTGTTATACTACATCTATATTACCTCGAGTACAATACCCAAAGTCCATAACATTTAACACGATAAAGAAGTTCTAAAAAAAGATAATTTTTTTTATTAATATTAAAGATCATAAGTACAGGTGATAAAAAATTCTACAATAAGAACTTTCTCCATCCAGGTGCCCCTCCGGGCGGTTGCAGATACTGACACCAGCAGAACCCACAACGAAACTCAAAACTTTCTAGATCATCCCTCCACAGTGCAAACCTCAGTATATGAAAAAAAAATTGTACCGATAGATAGAAAGGGAGGAGTAGGAGCAGTCTTCAACCACGCGGGTAGACGATGACATGAATGATAATTAATCCAAATTATGTCATCAATACCGCAGGCCCCTGGCCGATAACAAGCCGCATAAAGGGGAGAAACGTAGCTAGCATGCTGAACGAACAAGGACGGCTCAGCGCGTGATGTAGGATGGTCATCCTCATCTCCTGAATCAATTCTTGCCGAACTGTTCTTGTCTCAATTGGCCATCTGGTCATGGTCAAACTGATTTTAATAATTGATCCAAACTATAACTCGATACAGTTCAACTCTGATGGATTTGAGAAGAAGATGTCGCATCACTTCGCCACAAGCTACAACTACAGATGATTGTGTTCGGGTTCTTTTTATGTTTTTTTATGTAATTTTTATTTTCTTGAGTCTAATGACTTATGTGAGTCGAAAAAAATTTTGGCATTTAGATTGAACCTTTATCCAAAAGCCCACTCAAATATAAGCCTACCCAAACCAGAAATTTTGTTTGGATTCGAGCCTAAACCCAAACTCACACAAACTCAAAGTGAAAATAGTTTGAAAAAGACCAACCGAACTCGGGACAAGTTCAAACCGAACTCGGTACGAGTTCTTCCCGAACTCGATATGAGTTCTTCCTGAACTCAGACCAAACTCGGTTACTCAAAACTGATTTTCTAGTCAGACTCATCTCCTGAAGACCAGGATCCTAACGTTCAAAATTTTGAACGTTATGCATCCCAACTCGGCCCCAACTTTGTCTACAAAAATCCTATAAAATGAGATAAAATTTCAAATTTCTAAAATAAGAACTCAATCATTCTTCTTCTTCTCTATTCCTAAAAAGATCCTTATCATTCTCAAATCTCAAGGCAACTCTCTTTCCATCTAAGTGCCCAAGTGCCGTTCCGATTAGAAGTTGAGTCGAGTAGACATTAATGCTTTGTTCTGTGCTATAGACATGACTGAATTCAATAGAGTATCAACCTGTGTAACCTGACATAAAGTCTGGAAGCTTCTTGAGGTTACTCATGAAGGAACCACCCAAGTAAAGGAATCAAAGATTAGCAGACTGATACAAGAGTATGAAGCATTCAAGATAAAGCCAGACGAGGTCATCACCCAAATGTTTACTTGCTTCCTGGATATTGTAGATCCTCTGTCATCTTTTGGCAAGGATTATACAAATCATGAAAAGATTCGCAAGGTGTTTCGGGGACTCACCAAGAACTGGAACCCCAAGGCAACTGCAATCATTGAAGGAAACGATCTTACCACAATATCGTTGGAAACGCTTATGGAAAATATGATGACGCATGAGCTAGACCTCAAAGACCTTGAAGAATCGATGCTAAAAGATAAGACCATTGCATTCAAGGCACATCAAAAGAAACGATAACTCAGAAGACGAAGATTCCAACAATGACGACCTAGCCCTTATCTCCCAGAATTTTAGAAATTTCTTAAAGTTTGAAAGATCAAACCGAAAGAAGAACTACAAAGACAATACTGATGAAGAATCAGTATGCTATAACTGCAAGAAGATATGCCATATCAAGGACTATTCTATGGCTAGAAAGGGAAGTCGCTATGTACATTCAAGCAAAAGAAGAACTTCGTCAAGGAACCATGCCAACACAAGTATATGGTATGAGAGTGAAGCAAGCGATTCTAAAGAAAAAGAGAATCCTCACAACTCTGCAAATGCTTGTCTAATGTATTTTGATCAGGTATCTACGAATCCCCAATATGATGATTTTATATTTGATGAACTAGGTGATGCCTTTAGTGACCTTGTAGATGATCACAAAGTAATGCTTGATAAATACAAAAACTCGAAGAAGGAACTCAAGGCACACAAAATTGAGATTGATAGATTGTCCACACTCCTAGATGATATCAGAAAGACACAATCTCCAAGTGTTTCAGATAAATTTGCATCAGTTAGATTAAACTTATACGAAGCACTTCTTAGAAATGAGCAACGGGACAAGGATTATATCAAGCTCAAAAAAGATTATGAAATAGAGAAGAAAAAAAGTAGTAATATACTTGTTAGAATTAATGCTTTAACTGCTAGATATTCCGAGTTATATGACACTTCCAAAAAGTTGGAAATTAGATTAGAAAAATAGCCTGTACAGACTACTTCCCAATCTAACACGTGTCACTCAAGGCCCAAGAACACCCACCAGACACAACCCAAGAAGGCCAAACCTTCTAATCATGTATTTTATTACAAGTATCCACGTAAATCATAACATACTACCTTACATATACATCATGTCTCTGCATCTAGTATCAACACATCTGCTATATTTTTTTATTGTGGTACTAAAGGACACATATCATGATAATGTAGAATTAAAAAAATTAGTTGATATGCATGTATATATCTGGGTTCCAAAAACTAACATATCAGGACCCTCAAAAAAGTGGGTACCAAAGGTTACATCTTCAACTTTTGTTGTAGGTGGACCTTCCCTTTCACACTAGAAGCAAATGGATTCTCGATAGAGGTTGCTCACATCATATGACCGGTGATACAAATCTATTCGCAACTCTATCGATGAAGAAAGAATGATATGTCTCCTTCGACAATAATCTAAAAAGGTATATTATAGGTAATGGTAATATAGGTATTCATCCTTCCCCTGTTATTAAAGATATATTTTTGGTAACAGAATTAAAATATAACCTACTTAGCATTAGTCAATTGGTTGACCATGGTTATGGTATTAATTTTTTGAATGACAAATATTCTATTTATCATAGATCTGTTGGTAAGATAACTTATGAGGGAATAAGAGAAGATAATATATATGTTTTCTATCTCTCGAAAAATACTAACAATGTAGGAAGATACTTATACACAACCAAAGACGAAAGCTGGTTGTGGCATATGCGCCTGGGACATGCAAATATGGACACTATAGCCAGACTATCTTTAAAGAAATTGGTAAGAGGTTCACCTAAAATTACTTTTAAGAAAGATATGGTCGATACTAAGTGTAAAAAGGAAAAGGGAACAATATCTTCTTTTAAATCAATAAACGTTGCAAGTACCTCTAGACCTCTTCAACTTTTGCATATAGATTTGTTTGGACCTAGCAGAATCGTCAGTCTTGGTAGTAAGCTTTATGCCTATGTTATTGTTAATGACTTTTCTAGATATACTTGGGTTTACTTTTTAGGAAATAAGAATAAAACTTTTTTAGAATTTGTTACTTTTTATAAAAAGGTACAAAACGAAAAAATGCTTTATGATTACTCGTATCAGAAGTGATCATGGAGACAAATTCAAAAATTTTGATTCAAAACCTTTTGTGATTCAAATAGATTTGTTTATAAATTTTCTTGTACTAGAACTCCTTAATAAAATGGTATTGTGGAGAGGAAGAACAAAACTCTTGGTGATATAGCTAGAGTCATGTTAAATCAATATAACCTATCGAAATATTTTGGGCTGAGGCTATCAATACAATATGCCATATTTTGAATATGGTTCTTATTCGACCTATATCAAAGAAGACTCCCTATGAGCTTTAGTTTAATAAAATTTCTACTATAAGTTATTTTAAAGTATTTAGCTGCAAATGGTTTTATGACTTATATCGTATTATTTTCTTTGTGATCATTCCCAATCTATCCTTTACTGATGACATCACTAACTTAGAACTGTATGCTATCTACCATCTCTACTTTAGGATTCTATTTAGTTTTCCAAAGACTATTATTCAGACTATGGTTCAGGTACATAAGAACATGCAAAATCTGTTGTATGTTATATAATTACCTATATTATTTTAATACTTTGATATTTTGTTAGGTGACTATCCTTATCTATCAGAGCCATTCTACCTCTTTACTACCCGTAAAACTGACCCAGCTCTCCTACCTGTTGATGCTACCTCTGGTGCTGGCCCATCTGTACCACATGTATCTCATGATGCTACTACCTCACCTACTCCACCCATTACTCTTGACTACCTCCACACTATGCTCCAAGATCACTTTCGGCTGGAAGACGATCGTCAAAGAATAGAGGATAATCGCTATCGTGCTATGGATCACCGTAACAGTCACCAGGCTCAGGCTATATCCAACTCTATTTTGGATATGCGTTACAGCTTCTCTCAGTACCCTGGCACAGACCAATTTACATGGTTCGTGCTCCATCCATATATGGCTATCGCATTGATGACTGCGACGCTCAGCGACACTTTGATCCTACTGTTTCTTTTTATGATCCCAACCGTTCGGCAGAGACCGTTGATGATGATCAGTAGTAGTACAGAGATCATTAGCTTAGAATTTAGTGATCATGTTATCTTTATGAGATGTTATCTTTATGAGATATTATCTTAGTTATGCTAATTTAGTTATGAAACTTCTGATATGGTATTATCATTGATGCTTTATTTTGTTAACATTGTAATGATGTATGTTGCAAGCTATTTATGCTTTGAAGAATGCTAATTCTGCTCTCTTGATATTGTATGTTATCTACTTCACTTTTTTTTTATTTTTCTTGTCTCTAATATTACGGGAGAGATTTACCATTTCAATGAAATGACAATAAGGAAGACATTGATGATGCGCACAAAATAACCATTACAAGCACAAAACAACCATTATAAGCTATTATTACGGGGGAACTACATAACATGGGAGTAACATCATTGAACATTATAAATCTTAGTTGTCGTATCAGTCGAATTTTATCAATTATCAAAATGGAGGAGATTGTTGGCCCATCTGGTCATGGTCAAACCAATTTTAATAATCGATCCAAACTATGAGTTGATACATTGTAGCTCTAATGGATTTGAAAAAAACATCTCGCATCACTTCACCACAAGCTACGACTACAGATGATTGTGTTCGGGTTCTTTTTATGTTTTGTTATATAATTTTTATTTTCTTGTGTCTACGGACTTATGTGAGTCAGAACAAAAATTTGGCATTTAGATTGAACCTTTATCCAAACTACCACTCAAACATAAGCCTACCCAGACCAAAATTTTTGTTGGGATTCGAGCCTAAACCCAAACTCACTCAAAGTCAAAGTCAAAGTCAAAACAGTCTGAAAAAGACCAACCAAACTTGGGGCGAGTTCAAACCGAACTCGGTACGAGTTCTGACCGAACTCGAACCGAACTCGAACAAAACTCGGTTACTCATAACTGATTTTTTAGTCAGACTCATCTTCTAAAGAGCAGGCTCCCAACGTCCAAAAGTTTGCGTTATTCATCTGAACTTGACCCAAACTCTGTCTACAAAATCCCTATAAATAGAGAACTTTCCCATTTCTAAAACAAGAACTCAATCATTCTTCTTCTTCCCTATTCCTAAAAAGATCCTTATCCTTCTCAAATCTCAAGACAACTCTCTTTCCAACTAAATACCCAATGTCACTACCCAATTCTAGAAAATAAATTTTTTTTTATTTTTATTTGGTAAATTGTGTATTGTTTATAATTAATTATATTTATATTTAATTGATGGTTGTATTATTTTTTATGGATTATTTTAGGGTTTTGGCTAGTCTTGACCCATGTCAAACCCTAGTGGACCCATGTCCGACCCAACCAACACCCTTGGGAGACCTAATTTTGGATTTAGAATTGTTATTATATTTTATTTTAGTTAGTTGGAGTGATTAGGAGTTAATTTGAGTGCTTTTGGAACCCCAAACTCAAATCCCAAGTTGCATGAATAAAGGAGAGGGCATTTTAGTCATTTTCTACTAATGTAACCCTACTCTAATACACTTGGCAGGCCCCCCTTTCCCAGACCAGAAGCCCCCCCATTCTCTTCTTCATTCCTTCATTTCTTCTTCTTCTTCTTCTCCATTCTCCATTTTCTTCTTCTTCCTTCTTCCAACAAGCTTCAAGTAAGTTATTTCTTCTCTTTCTTCTTCTATTCTTTCATAGATGTTAACCCTAACTCTATACTTTTCTCTAACCTAGGTGTGTAGAGCCTAGACTTAGTGTGGAGGCTTGATTTGGAGGCTTGAGGATGGTGATTTCAAGGGTTTTGGAGACTTTGGCCTTGGGATTCTAACTCCCAAGAGGTAAACCCTAACTTTTCTCTTAGTGGTTGCTATTATATAATATAATTTGTGGTTTAGAACCTTTCTAGACCCTAAGGCTACCCGTGGGAGGAAGTTAGAACAAGTTTGGTTGTGTTTGGAGACTTTGACTTTAGGTTTTGTGTCAATTTTGGGTGAAATCCGAGATTGGCCCAATTTTGGGTGATGCCCTAGGCTAGACGGACCTAGGTAGACATTGTCGGGTGTCTTGAGGGTTAGTACGTGTCTTCGTTCGGACACGTGAAGTCGTGTCGCGGAGAAATGGGCATTTGGGGACGTTTTGAGGTTTTTCGTCGTCGTAGGTTCTATGCGCGTGCGCATTTTTGCCACGGACCTTGAATCGCCGAGTTAGTATTTTTTTAGGATCTAGACATCGTTTAGAACCCGTAGATAAATTTTAGGCCGATTTCGAGTAAGTTTGGTGTGCGTTTTATGAGATTTTGTGAACCGCACACCACGTGTTCGTCGAAATGACCGAATGGCCATTTCGACTTAGTTTCTTGGTTTCGGGCTCGTGCGCGTGTTGGGTTAGCTTCGGAGAGTGTGTGCTAGAGTTCTCGAGTTGTATTTTATATATTTATATCTATTTATTGGTGTTGGGGTCGTCGGGCGGGCGTTGGTGTTGTGTGTTGTGTGTGTTGGGTTTGTGTTTACATATATGTATATGAGTTTATATATATATATAGATATGTATGTGTCTCTCTCTCTCTCTCTCTCTCTCTATATATATATATATATATATATATATATATATATATATATATATATATATATATATGTATGTATATATATATGTGTGTGTGTGTGTGTGTGTGTGTGTGTGTGTGTTTGTATATCTATATGAGTGTGTATATGTGTTTGCGTAAGTGTATCTTTATATATATAAGTATATGTGTATATGTGTCTATATATATATATATATATAAGTGTGTGTATATATATATATATATATATATATATATATATATATATATATATATATATATATATAAAAATATATATATATAAATATATATATATATATACACACAACCAAATATATATATATATATATATATATATATATATATATATATATATATATATATATATATATATATATCTATAAGTGTGTGCGTGTGTGCTTGCGTGTTTGTAAGTGTATGTGCCTATATACATATGTGTAAGTATATATATATATATATAGTTGTGTGTGTAGATATATATATGTATATATGTTCGTGTGTATATATATATATGTGTGTGTGTGATTGAGTGTGCGTGTGGTGTGTCGAGAAGGGTGGGCAGTGAGAAGTGGTTATCGCGCTGCAGCAGGTGAGGCAGCGAAGCACAGTAGCAGTAAGTAGATGCTGCACTGCAGCAGCAGCAGCAGCGCACTGTAGCAGCAGCGCACTGTAGCAGCAGCACCAGCAGCTTCTTGGCGTGGCGTAGCGCCGCGTGGCGAGGCGTAGCATCGGCGTGCAGTAGGCAGTGAGTGAGAGAGGGGGCTAGAGATATAGATAGATAGATAGATAGATAGATAGATAGATAGGTAGTTTAGATATATAGATATAACTAGATATAGATATATGTATATGAGGTATGGGTTTGTATGTTTGTGTGTATATATATATATATCTAGTTATGTAGATATATGCATATGTGTGTATATATATATATAGTAGCCTATATATATAGCTAGGTATATATATATATTTGCTAGATAGTTAGCTAGATGGGTAGTTAGTGAGGGATTAGAGGGATATCTCAATACCTTGAGATATCAAGGTATCTCAATACCTTGAGATACCCAAGGTATTGAGTATCAGAGCGGGATTTTTGAGCAATTGCCTAGGTTTGAGTTTAGAGTTAGGTTTTTATGTATATGTGTATATATTTATGCGTGTGAGCATATGTGTTAGTGGGTCTTAGGCGGGGTGCGTAGCCTAGGTTGAGATATTGGATACCGAGGGTATCCCGGTATCTCGAGGAGGCGAGTTTGAAGGTTTACTAGCTTAATGAGCTAGTTTTGACCTAGAATTTTAGGAGCACCCTAGTTTGACATAGCGTTGACCATAATTGCCCTCGTTGACCGTAAAAGTCAACGTTTGACCTAGTTTTGATCCAGAGTTGACTTTTTGGACCCCCAGGTTGACTTTTTGATCCAAATTTCACCGGTTTGACTCGTTCGACCTAGAATAACCCTAGAACCTTATTTTTAGTTATTTTATATCAATTTAACTCTTTAGAACCCCATTTAATTATGCTTTTTACAATAGGTTCTTGCGACGCCAGTCCGGATCTCGATCCTCATCAGTTGCTCAGGACGTCAGGCGAGTACCTACCTCTGATCGTTTCCATTTCATGATAGCGTTTATATCACCTGTTCTAGAACTGTAATACTTAATTCTGACACATTGTTACACAAGCTGGTACTAGTGGATCCCGTCATGAGATGTTATCCCCCTTACCGTGTTCAACGGGTACTATATCACGTATAATTTATCATGTGCTTCGGGTATTGATTCTCATGTGCTATCATGTGCTTCGTGTGCTCTCGCCTTCATGTGCGCGAGTTATTTATCATGTACGTAGCGTGTCATGGTTGGATCCAAGAGTATTAGTAGGGGAGGGGAGTAGGAGTTGGTTATGTGATCAAAGCCAAACAATATTCATGTGTATGTCGGTTATGCAACTCACACATAACGGAGTCATCGTAGATTATTCATGTGCAACCTAAGCTGATCACATAACGAACTTTTGCTCAAGGCACTTAGCTAGTATTCATATTTTTTCACATGCAGTTACTTCTCTACTACTTGTATTGTTCTCCAGTTTTATATTGTAGCTACTTTATCTGCTCCACCATGTATTTATTTTTCTGTGCATCTTGTATACTTTTCTATTGCTAGTCATATACACCTTATCACGTATTTGGAGTTGCTTTTAGAGTTATATACTTCGCTCCAGTCCTGACTGGGCATATTTTTTTTCTAGAGGATCCTGAGAATTTTTGCCCGACATTGTACGGGCCGAGCGTCGAGGAGTGTTGTAACCCGGAGACTGAGGAGGTGCCCATCGAGGAGACGCCGTTAGCACCCTAGTTAGCTAGGTGGGTTTTTCTGGGTTGCTTCCAGTTGATATTTTGGGTGACTGTATTTATTATTTTGTTGCTTCTGTGATGTTGTAGAATTTAGACTTGGACTGTATATTTGGATATTGTTCTTGCTCTTTGGTTCTTGTTTCTTTATGATATCTTATCGTACTTTTACTCTTCCTCTAGTTATTGCGATTGAGGCATATATATATTGCGTGGTTGCCCTCCTTTTGGAGAGGTTATATTGACAGGTTTTGTGAGATATATAGATTGTGACCTAGAACGAACCTTTACAGCGTTCTACCGTCGATTCTGCGGCGTAGGCTGGACGTACCCACGGCTCATGCCCAATTTTTCGGGTGTGGGGCGTGACACATTTTTGTTGGCGACCCATGCATGGTCTAGTATGCAGGTCTAGTACGCAGGTCTAGGCTCTAGGTCTACCTGCGATAGGATATAGGATATAGGCTGAGAGAGAGTGTGCTCAATCACAACTAGGACCCTTCCTGATTTTTTTTGCTATCTTTAATTTTTCTGAAATTATTTTCTTTTGCAATATTACTGTCCTTCTTTGATGGTATCGTTTCTTGCACCTTATTGACTTCTTTTGATCTGTGTCCAGGATGCCTCCGAAGATACGGTCTCAGTGCACCGTTCCAACAGCTGCCTCCGAGAGGTCTGCCACCTCTCGTCCTGCTCGACTTCAGGCAGCCGCTACCGCTCCACTCGCCACTCCTGCGGTTGAGGGAGCGTCTGTTTCTCTCGAAGATCCTCTTACTCCTATCGATCCGAGAGCTACACCAGTTGTTCCGCTGGTACCTCTTCCACCACCTTCTACACCGGTAGACGCTGCACAGTTGTTTGCGTTCTTCATAGAGATGATGGACGCGCAGCACTGTCAGGCAGATGTTACGAGGTTGGGCATTGAGAATGCTCACCGGGTGGCTATAACGGCGGTAGACAGAGTGGTCCAGGTCCAGCCACAGGCAGAGCAGGCTCAGTATCCGAGGCCGGGCACCATTATTGACTTTCAGAGGATGTGGCCCAAGGAGTTCTGGGGTACGGAGGGGATCTTGAACGCGAATGACTGGATCGAGCACATTGAGGGCATATTTAGGCTGGCACTGATCCCGGCCAGTATGCAGATTGAGGCAGCGGGCAGCCAGATGTTCGATCTTGTCCTTACTTGGTACCGCACATATACGAGGATAGCAGTACCGGGACTGACTTGGGAGGCTTTCAAGAAGCTTTTCAAGAAGAAGTTCTTCCCGGATGTGGCTCTCAGTGCTTTAGAGAGCCAGTTTGAGGCGCTCGTCAAAGGAAGCATGCTGGTGGACGAGTATGCCGTAGAGTTCCGCCATCTGGGCAGATTTGTTAAGGGTTTGACCGAGGCAGCAAAGGCGCGGAAGTTCCGTAAGGGTTTGGTCATGGCGGTCAAGTCCTTGACTAGGAGTGACCGCAAGAAGACCTACGAGCAGATTGTGAGCGACGCTCAGAGGGCTGAGGATGACTTGGAGCTGAAGACCAAGAGGAGTAGAGATGCTTCTGGAGCAGGCAGCAGTGCGGGCCCAACCAAGAGGCCTTTCCAGCAGACTCGGCAGCACCAGGGTCAGGGTCGTGCGCCCTTCCGGCAGGCGCCCCAGCAGCAGAGGCAGGGACAGCAACAGAGGCGGGGACAACCCATTATTTGCCCTTTCTATAGGAATCCGGGGCACGGATGGGATATTTACAGGAAGAGGCTGGGCAGATATTTATTATGTGGTGCAGCAGATCACCAGCTGAAGGATTGCTCTTCAGCACTTGCTCGTATAGCTCAGGGCGGAGGAGCCGCTCAGAGGGGACCAGCCAGAGCACCTGTAACACAGCAGAGAGGACAGCCTTTGCTGACTCAGCAGCAGAGGTTTGCCCAGCACCAGCAGCAGCACCGAGGAGGACAGCAAGGGTGAGCTTTTGCCCTGACTGTAGACGAGGCCGAGCCCGTTGGTGATGTGATCTCAGGTTCTGTTCTTCTTGATTCTATTCCAGCACTTGCTTTATTTGATTTCGGTATTTCCTATAGCTTTGTGTCTGTATCTTTTGCTGTTAGAAATCATCTTGTTGTTGAACCTTTAGCTAGACTCTGCAAGATCACGACCGGGGGTGGCATCATCCTAGTTAGTGATGTCTGCAGAGACCGGAGAGTTACCTTGGGAGGCCGGGGGTTGAGTGTGTGCCTACTCGTAATGCCACTTCAGAGCTATGACATTATACTCGGGATGGATTGGTTGAGTATGCACTGTGCTAGTATAGATTATCGTGGAGGCAGAGTGTTGTTTAGTCCGCCGGGTGAGCTAGAGTTTTAGTTTGCCAGAGGAGCAGCGGAGCAGAGCGAGGGAGTATCCTGTGGAGCCCTGGTGGTAGAACCGAGGTTGCCACATCCACTGATAGCAGAGTACATAGATGTCTTTCCGGAGGAGTTGCCAGGGTTACCTCCGGACAGAGATATAGAGTTTTCTATAGACTTGGTTCTAGGCGTGGAGCCTATATCCCAGCACGTCTATAGAGTCAGCAACAGTGAGCTGATAGAGTTGAAGAAGCAGGTGGATGAGCTTCAGGACAAGAGATTTATCAGATCTAGTTCTTCTCCGTGGGGTGCTCCGGTACTTTTTGTGCCGAAGAAGGATGGGTCGATACGGATGTGTATCGACTACAGGGCTCTGAACAACCTCACAATCAAGAACAAGTATCCGCTGCCGCGTATTGATGATCTTTTTGACCAGTTGTGCAAAGCGAGGGTATTTTCCAGGATTGATCTGAGGACATGCTACCACCAGGTGAAGGTCAGGAGGGAGGATATTCCGAAGACAGCTTTTTGGACCAGGTATGGACAGTATGAGTTCATGGTGATGCCGTTTGGGTTAACTAATGCCCCGGCAATGTTCATAAATCTGATAAACAAGGTATTCCATCAGCATCTGGATAGGTTTGTGGTGGTGTTTATAGATGACATCTTGGTGTATTCGAAGACCCTAGAGGAGCATGAGGAGCACCTAAGGATAGTGCTGGAGACTCTCAGGAAGGAGAAGCTTTATAGAAAGCTTTTGAAGTGTGAGTTCTTCCTTGCCAAGATTGAATTCCTTGGTCATGTGGTGACAGGAGAAGGGATCTCGGTGGATCCAAGAAAGATCATGGCAGTTGTGGCATAGAGTACTCCGAGTTCAGTAGTAGAGGTCAGGAGTTTTCTGGGATTGGCAGGTTACTACAGAAGATTTGTTCAAGATTTTTCCCGGATTGCAGAGCCGTTGTCTAGGCTGACTCGGAAGGATATGGAGTTTGTTTGGTTAGAGGAGTGCCAGATCGCCTTTGATGAGCTGAAAAGGAGGTTGACGACAACTCCAGTGTTGACGTTGCCATCAGGATCTGGAGGATTCACTATCTATAGTGATGCATCGGGAAAGGGACTGGGTTGTGTGTTGCAGCAGAATAGGATGGTGATTGCCTATGCTTCTAGGCAATTACGTCCTCATGAGAAGAACTACCCTACCCACGATTTAGAGTTGGCAGCGGTCATCTTTGCTCTGAAGTTATAGAAACACTATTTATACGGAGAGCGTGTGGAGATCTTCACAGACCACAAGAGCTTGAAGTATGTGTTTACCCAAAAAAAGCTGAACATGAGGCAGAGGAGATGGTTGGAGTTGATGAAAGACTTCGATATATTGTTGCAGTATCATCCAGGGAAGGCGAACGTAGTTGCAGATGTGCTGAGCAGGTATCCGGTAGCTATGTGCTTGACTACAGATCGTTATCTTCTGGCAGATCTAGAGAGCTTGGGCATCGAGGTGATAGTGCCTGGAGTTGAGATGCAGATGTGAGAACTGCAGATTCAGTCAGATTTGGTAGACCAGATCAGGGCTACACAGTTTGAGGATGAGTCTCTGAGGAGCATCAGGGCGCAGGTTCAGATTGGATTATCAGATGACTTTGCCATTGTTGATGATGGTTCATTGCGGCACGTACCAGGTTGTGTGTGCCGAGTGAGTCATTGCGCGAGAAGGTTCTTCAGGAGGCGCATCGATCCTAGTACTCTATGCATCCAGGTGCCAACAAGATGTATAGAGATCTGAGAGAGCATGTATGGTGGTATGGGATGAAGCAGGAGGTAGCACGCTTCGTATCCTGATGCTTAGTGTGCCAGCAGGTGAAGGAGGAAAGGCAGAGGCTAGGAGGTTTGCTCCAGCCGTTACCTATTCCGGAGTGGAAATAGGAGCATGTGACCATGGCTTTTGTTTCTGGACTTTCCCGTTTTCCAGGAGGGAAGGATGCGATTTGGGTTATCATAGACAGGTTGACCAAATTGGCCCACTTTCTACCATTCAAAGTGGGTACGTCTACAGAGAGACTAGCAGAGATGTATGTGCTCCAGATAGTCAGACTGTATGGAGTTCCTGTGAGCATAGTATCAGATCAGGACAGTCGCTTTACTTCATATTTTTGGAGTAGTCTGCAGGCTAGCTTGGGCACCCAGCTCAAGTTTAGTAGTGCATATCACCCACAGACAGACGGTCAGTCAGAGAGGACCATTCAGACACTCGAGGACATGCTTCGCACTTGTGTTAGATTAAGTGCTGAGACCATGTTTGTGCTAGGTTGGAGATATGGTGTTCCTAAGGATTTCTCCAACGCGGGGCACTATTCGCTTCGGTGGAGGCGGGAAGCTTAGCCCACGTTTCGTCGGACCCTTCAACATCCTTGAGAGGGTCGGCGCTGTGGCGTATAGGCTAGATTTGCCGCCTACGCTAGAGGGAGTTCATGATGTGTTCCACGTATCGCAGTTAAGACGGTACGTGGCGGATCCCAGTCACATATTGGATCACTCAGAGATCGTGGTAGGCCCTACTCTTAGCTATCCAGAGCAGCCAGTGGAGATTCTGGATCGGCAAGAGAAGGTGATGAGGAACCAGACTATTCCCTTGGTTCGCGTTGCGTGGAGGCATCACTCTCCAAGTGAGTCAACCTGGGAGAGGAAGGATGAAATGCGCGAGCGATACCCTTATCTTTTCGAGCCCTGAGGTATGGTTCTTTTCTTTTTCTTGCATTCCTGTCCTAGTTTCGTCTTTTAATTTCGAGGACGAAATTATTTTAAGGAGGGTAGGCTTGTCACTACCCAATTCTAAAAAATAGAATTTTTATTTGGCAAATTATGTATTATTTATAATTAATTATATTTATATTTAATTGATGGTTGTATTATTTTTTATGGATTATTTTAGGGTTTTGGCTAGTCTGGACCCATGTTAGACCCTAGTGGACCCATGTCCGACTCAACCAACACCTTTGGGAGACCTATTTTTGGGTTTAGAATTGTTATTATATTTTATTTTAGTTAGTTGGAGTGATTAGGAGTTAATTTGAGTGCTTTTGGAACCCCAAACCTAAATCCCAAGTTGCATGACTAAAGGAGAGGGCATTTTAGTCATTTTCCACTAATGTAACCCAACTCTAAAACACTTGGCCGGCCCCCCTTTCCCAGACCAGCAGCACCCCCATTCTCTTCTTCATTCCTTCACTTCTTCTTCTTCTCCATTCTCCATTTTCTTCTTCTTCCTTCTTCCAACAAGCTTCAAGTAAGTCATTTCTTCTCTTTCTTCTTCTATTCTTTCATAGATGTTAACCCCAACCTATACTTTTCCCTAATCTAGGTGTGTAGAGCCTAGACTTAGTATGGAGGCTTGATTTGGAGGCTTGGAGGCTTGAGGGTGGTGATTTCAAGGGTTTTGGAGACTTTGGCCTTGGGATTCCAACTCCCAAGAGGTAAACCCTAACTTTCCTCTTAGTGGTTGCTATTATATAGTGTAATTAGTGGTTTAAAACCTTCTTAGACCCTAAGGCTACCCATGGAAGGAAGTTAGAACAGGTTTGGTTGTGTTTGGAGACTTTGACATTAGGTTTTGTGTCAATTTTGGGTGAAATCCGAGATTGGCCCAATTTTGGGTGATGCCCTAGGTTAGACGGACCTAGGTAGACGTTGTCGGGTGTCTTGAGGGTTAGTACGTATCTCTGTTCGGGCACGTAAAGTCGTGTCGCAGAGAAATAGACGTTTCGGACATTTTGGGGTTTTTCGTCATCGTAGGTTCTATGTGCATGCACATTTTTGTCACGGACCTAGAATCGACAAGTTAGCATTTTTCTAGGATCTATACATCGTTTAGAACCCGTGGGTAAATTTTGGGCCGATTTTGAGTAGGTTTGCTGTGTGTTTCACGAGGTTTTGCGAACCGCACACCACGTGTTCGTCGAAATGACCGAATGGCCATTTCGATTTAGTTTCTTGGTTTCGGGCTCGTGCGCACGTTGGGTTAGCTTCAGGGAGTATATGCTAGATTTCTTGGGTTGTATTTTATATATTTATATGTATTTATTGGTGTTGGGGTCATTGGACGGGCGTTGGTGTTGTGTGTTGTGTGTGTTGGGTTTGTGTTTATATATATGTATATGAGTTTATATATATATATATAGATATGTATGTGTGTCTCTCTCTCTCTCTCTCTCTCTATATATATATATATATATATATATATATATATATATATATATGTGTGTGTGTGTGTGTGTGTGTGTGTGTTTGTATATCTATATGAGTGTGTATATGTGTTTGCGTAAGTGTATCTTTATATATATAAGTATATGTGTATATGTGTCTATATATATGTGTGTCTATATATATATAAGTGTGTATATATATATATATATATTTGGTTGTGTGTGTATATATATATATATATATATATATATATATATATATATATATATATATATATATATGTATATATGCTTGTGTATATATATATATATATATATATATATCTATAAGTGTGTGCATGTGTGCTTGCGTGTTTGTAAGTGTATGTGCCTATATACATATGTGTAAGTGTATATATATATATATATATATATATATATATATATATATATATATATATATATATATATATATATATATATATATATATATGTATAGTTGTGTGTGTAGATATATATATATATATGTATATATGTATATATGTTCATGTATATATATATATATATATATATATATATATATATATATATATATATATATATATATATATATATATGTGTGTGTGTGTGTGTGTGTGTGTGTGTGTGTGTGTGTGTGTGTGTGTGTGATTGCGTGAGCGTGTGGTGTGTCGAGAGGGGTGGGCAGTGAGCAGTGGTTAGCGTGCTGCAGCAGGCGAGGCAGCGAAGCGCAGCAGCAGCAGCAAGTAGTTGCTGCACTGCAGCAGCAGCAACAGCGCACTGTAGCAGCAGCAACAGCAGCAGCAGCAACTTCTTGGCGTGGTGCAACGCTGCGTGGCGAGGTGTAGCATCGACGTGCAGTAGGCAGTGAGTGAGAGAGGGGACTAGAGATATAGAAAGATAGATAGGTAGTTTAGATATATAGATATAACTAGATATAGATATATATATATATGAGGTATGGGTTTGAGTGTTTGTGTGGATATATATATATATATCTAGTTACGTAGATATATGCATATGTGTGTGTATATATATATAGTAGCCTATATATATAGCTAGGTATATATGTATATATGCTAGATAGTTAGCTAGATGGGTAGTTAGTGAGGGATTAGAGGGATATCTCAATGAGGCGAGTTTGAAGGTTTACTAGCTTAATGAGCTAGTTTTGATCTAGAATTTTAGGGATACCCTAGTTTGACCTAGATTTGACCATAATTGCCCTCGTTGACCGTAAAGTCAATGTTTGACCTAGTTTTGACCCAGAGTTGACTTTTTGGACCCCAGGTTGACTTTTTGACCCAAATTTTACCGGTTTGACCCGTTCGACCTAGAAAAACCCTAGAACCTTATTTTTAATTATTTTATATCAGTTTAACTCTTTAGAACCCCGTTTAATCTTGCTTTTCGTAATAGGTTCTTGCGATGCCAGTCCGGATCTCGATCCTCATCAGTTGCTCAGGACGTCAGGCGAGTACCTACCTCTGATCGTTTCCATTTCATGATAGCATTTATATCACCTGTTCTAGAACTGTAATACTTGATTCTGATATATTATTACATGAGCTGGTACTAGTGGATCCCGTCATGAGATATTATCCCCCTTACCGTATTTAACGGGTACTCTATCACGTGTATTTTATCATGTACTTCGGGTATTGATTCCCATGTGCTATCATGTGCTTCGTGTGCTCTCGCCTTCATGTGCGCAAGTTATTTATCATGTACGTAGTGTGTCGTGGTTGGATCCAAGAGTATTAGTTGGGGAGGGGAGTAGGGGTTGGTTATGTGATCAAAGCCAAACAGTATTCATGTGTATGTCGGTTATGCAACTCACGCATAACGGAGTTATCGTAGATTATTTATGTGCAACCTAAGCCGATCACATAACGAACTTGTGCTCAAGGCACTTAGCTAGTATTCATGTTTTCTCACATGTAGTTACTTCTCTACTACTTGTATTGTTCTCCAGTTTTATATTGCAGCTACTTTATCTGCTCCACCATGTATTTATTTTTCTGTGCATCTTATATACTTTTCTATTGCTAGTCATATACACCTTACCATGTATTTAGAGTTGCTTTCAGAGTTATGTACTTTGCTCCAGTCCTGACTGGGCATATTTTTTTTCCAGAGGATCCTGAGGATTTTTGTCCGATATTCTACGGGCCGGGCGTCGAGGAGTGTTGTGACCCGCAGACTGAGGAGGAGCCCGTCGAGGAGACGCCGTTAGCACCCTAGTTATCTAGGTGGGTTTTCCTGGGTTGCTTTCAGTTGATATTTTGGGTGACTGTATTTATTATTTTGTTGCTTTTGTGATGTTGTAGACTTTAGACTTGGACTGTATATTTGGATATTGTTCTTGCTCTTTGGTTCTTGTTTCTTTGTGATATCTTATCGTGTTTTTACTCTTCCCCTAGTTATTGTGATTGAGGCACATATATATATATTGCGTGGTTGCCCTCCTTTTGGAGAGGTTATATTGACAGGTTTTGTGAGATATATAGATTATGACCTAGAATGAACCTTTACAGCGTTCTACCGCCGATTCTGCGGCGTAGGCTGGACGTACCCACTACTCATGTCCAATTTTTTGGGTACGGATCGTGACACCCAAGTATCGTTCCAATTAGAAGTTGAGTTGAGTTGTACAAGATTGGTTAAAAAGCTATTTTTTAATTCCTGTCTGAAGTCTTAAAGCTCTTCGGAATAAAATCTCGTGTTGTAAGAAGTTGGTGTGCTCTTCGGATCAAAGGTGCGTATGTACCCTATTTGACAAATAGTGGATTAACACCGAGCAAGAGTTCTCGGGCCTAGACTAGTTCTCCACGATGGAAACCAGGATAAAATTCTCTGTGTTTGAGTTTGCTATTCTAAACTTTACTTATACTCTGCTTATTCTCTTTCAAATATCTGTTACTGCATTTTATAAGTTAGCCTAAAACTTTGAATTTCTAATTGGTGATTATTTTCTGCTGCACACGCACTTACTCTATTCACCCCCCTCTAGAGTTGCTACACGATCCTATAGTCTCCTGGATCAGTTCTTGGAGAATTGTCGCATAATGTTGGTCTTCATCCCGAACAACAGGTGTTATGATACCCTTCCATACTCCATCATGAGTTGCACAAGGCAGAATAAAGCCCGCAAAAGGAGAACATTTGGCATTAGTAAACAAACAAAATATGAAGTCCATGTGGCAGAGCCTAGCCGACGCATGAGGTGCCTGCCATACAGCAGAACCATGATGGTCGTATGTCGAGTCAAGCCTCCATCTATGTGACGAGCCATGGTGGCCGCATATTGAGTCAAGCCTTCATTCATGCGACAAAGTCATGGTCGTCGTATGTCTGGGTTAAGCCTCATCCATACGGCAGAGTCTTAACTGCACAGAATGGTCACCCTTCCATGCGAGCGACTCATAGGCAAAGCCTGCACATGTTCGTGATGATCTCTCATCCATGTAGCAAGGCTGTGTCAAGAGTCTATGCGTGTTCTAGATGATTTCTCATCCACGCAGCAAGACTGTGTACTAGTATCTCTATGTACCTAGAAGCCCAACACGAAAAGCGGGGTGCTCCCCTACCTCCAGGCAAAATACCAAAGTAAGGGGGCCACGGATCATGGCCGACCCTGACAAACTCCTCGGCGAGAAGGAAAGCAGCCTGCGGCATCCTTTGCGGGGAAAGGAGTAAGAAAGCAAGAGAGATAAAAAATTTCTCTCTCCCCTGACTACCTATTTATAGGCTCCAAAGTCTCGTGAAGGGATCGAAGCAACAAACCTAGCATTTAATTGGATGAATATGACGCTCGATCCACGTGATCCTCCTTAATCTCTTCAAAAATCGATACCTTGAGCCACGTGTCAGGAGACAGCAAAAAATCTAAGAGATCCGGTCAAAGATAGAGCTGAACCTCCTCATTAATAAGCGAAAAGCCTGTCACCGACAAATATGCGGCCATAAGACTCTGCGACATGCCCTGTATATTCGGACAATAGCGTTCAACCATGCTTCTTTCAAAGTATTCCAAACTTGTCATTCTAAAATTTTTTGAAGGGGGTCTTGTAGAAGCATGAAAAATATATCTATGACGCATAAAGGCCATGCCCCCTCAAAGAAACAACCAAGCCATAGAGAAGCCACAGGCGGCCCGAATAAAATGAGCCGCAGAGAATCCAAATGCGGCCTAAAATAACAAAGCTGCAGAGAATCCACATGCGGCATAGCAAACCAAAACCGCACAGTATACTCTATGCGGCATGAGCGACCGCAGATCAGGGAGGCCGCATAAAAATCCTCTGACACAGCAGTCGATGACTGTCAGACTCTGACATATCACTCATGACGCCGACGCTTTAATATTCGTGAAAGACGACGGCTCAAGGAAAGACAGACAGAAAGTCACAGCAGTGCATTAATGGCCTCGTCAGATGTGCCATGCCACGTGTTCTCTCTTATGCGGCTACTCCCTATGCGGCCTCGTCATCATGCGGCTTAAGTGTCTATTGGACCAAAGCCCGACAAGAGCTTGCATGCGGCCAATATGCCATACGGCCAAAGTGTCCATTCGACCAAGGCCAGACGAGAGCTTGCATGAGGCCACAACGCCATATGGCCAAAGTATCCATTCGACCAAGGCTAGACGAGAGTTTGCATGCGTCCACAATGCCATATAGCTAAGGTATCTATTTGACCAAGGCTAGACGAGAGTTTGCATGCAGCCTCGTTAACATGCGGCCAGAGCATCAAGACGACCATGGCCAAATGAAAGCACGTATGCGGCCACGATAATATGCGGCCAAGAAGTTATGCGACTTTTGCTGACTATGTGTCAAGTTGACCAAGTCATGAACGCAAGAACCCCGAGATCTCTTCAACAGTTTATCCTAACCAAGACCACATAGTAGCCTGTCCGAAGCATGCGACTGTGATTACAACCACATTTTGTTGAAGGAGTCCTATGCGGCTACCAAACATAGCCCTATGGGGCCACCAAACAGAGCCATATGCGGCTGTGATAGTCTGTCAGTACGATGACTATAAATAATAAGGGTATCATACCCTACACCCCCCCGGCCGAATATATATGTGCACACAAGCTTAGGAGAGAGAAGAAAAGGTAGCATCATCGTTCCCTCATCAGACCGTCAACGAAGTAAAGGAGCCGCTACAACGCTCTTTGTCCATTGTCACTACCCAGATCAAAATATTTTACTTATATCTTCCTTCTAGGATCTCTCTTTACTTCTTTGTTTATTATTTCAACGTTCAAAACTTGCGATGGCGAACAACCACCAACACCTCAGTTGAGACAGTCGGAGAGAGGACAACAACCCTCAACTATATATTCTACTTCAGAGTATACTATGGTGACAGATACAGGTGAACCAAAATTTTTTTATGAAGCACAAAGTGGCAGAAGCTATGCAAGAGGAGATGGAGTCCATGCATAAGAACCACACTTATGACTTGGTAGAGATACCCAAAAAAAGCCTTAAAGAACAAATAGGTGTTCAAAATAAACATAAAGGTAATGGCCAAGTTAAGTACAAAGCTCGCCTCGTAGTGAAAGGTTTCAGTCAGAAGTAAGGTATTAACTATGAAGAAATGTTTTCTCCTATTATGAAGATGTCTTCTATTCGGGTTATTCTTGGTCTTGTTGCTTCCCATGATCATAAAGTTGAGCAGTTTGATGTGAAGACTACATTCCTCCATGGTTATTTGGCAAAACAAATCTATATGGAGCAGCCAAAGGGTTTCAAGGTAAAGGACAAAGAAAAATTGGTTTACAAATTGAAGAAGAGCTTGTACGGGCTCAAGCAAGTACCACGACAGTGGTATAAAAGATTTGATTCTTTTATACTTAACCAAGGGTACAAAAGAACATCTACAGATTATTGTGTTTATGTCCAGAAGTTCTTTGATGATGATTTCATTATTCTCTCTCTATATGTTGATGATATGCTTGTTGTTGGAAAAGATATGTCAAGATTGATAGGTTAAAAAAAGAGTTGAGCAAGTCCTTTGAAAGAGTGGAGCAAGTCCTTTGACATGAGGACTTAGGAGCAGCGCAACATATATTGGAAATTAAGATCTCTCGAGACAGAAGTGGAAGAAAATTATGGCTATCACAAGAAAGATATATTGAACGTGTTCTGGAGAGGTTCAATATGGTGAACTATAAGCCATTCAGCATACCACTAGCAGCTCATTTTAAGCTAAGTGCACAACAAAGCCCTTCAAGTGAGAAGGAGAAGGAGGAGATGAAGATCATTCCATTTGCCTCGTCCGTCGGAAGTTTGATGTACTCAATAGTTTATACAAGACCCGACATAGCACATACAGTTGGAGTAGATAGTCCTTTTCTTGCCAATCCTGGTAAAGCATATTTAGAAGCAGTAAAGTGGATCCTAAGATATCTTAGAGAAACCTCTAAATATTCTTTATGTTTTGGAGATGGCAAACCTATCTTGGAAGGTTACCCTAATTCTGACATGTCAGGTGACTTGGATAAAAGAAAGTCCAAATCAGGATACTTGTTTACCTTTGCAGGAGGAGCCGTATCATGGAAATCAAAGCTATAAAAATGCATCGCTCTGTCCACCACAGAAGCTGAATATATCGCTGCTACAGAAGCCAGCAAGGAGCTCTTGTAGATGAAGAATTTTCTAAAAGAGTTATCTCTTAGGCAAGAGAAATAAATGCTAGATTGTGACAGTCAGAGCATCATTTTCCTTCATGGTTGAGCACATATATAAGGAGCACATTTGTATTGAGACATTATTTTCCTTCTTGGTTGAGTACATAAGGAAGGAACTCGATAAATTTTTTTCTGTATGCACTTGAACAATTAATAACTTACTATCACTTATTTAGTATTTAGGTCGATCGTCTAATAACACCCGAGACTGAATCTATTAGAACTTTAGCCAAGGGACCAATTACTGCCGTCAAAATATGGCCAAGTTACTGTGTGAATGGGTTTAGGTTCAAATTAATAAATACTCTGATCAGAGACAACTTCCAGGATTTTGATTTCATGAAAAATAGTTTTTTGTGTATTAAATCTTTGAACTACAAAGACGTCGATCCAGGCAGTGATTTATTTGGCATCTTATGAGAGATTGTGGAGTTGATTTATAATTAGGGCACAAAACCTGCTTAGATCATATTATTCAAGTGTGAATGGTTTGATCCGATTCAAGATCAAGATTAGAAAATTGACAAGCATGATCTTGTGGATATAAACTACAAGCGTAGATATCAAGGATATGAATTATTTGTCCTATCAAGTCAGGCTCAGATCGTATACTTCACAACTTATCCTAGACGAAAAACAACAAGGTCGAACTAGTGGGCAATATGCAAGACTAAAGCTAGAAATACCTTTGACGTTAACGAAATAGCTTATTAGTAGAACAAGCTATCTCTTATAACAAATATTATATATGTGGACTCAACGAAAGTTTCTCATTACATGACTAATAATGTAGAAGAGGAAAAATTATTCGAAGATGAAGATAAAGATGAAGGCAAAGTAGATGAAAGTGAAGATGAGGAGGAAGAGGAAGAGGAGGATGAGAAAGACGAAGAAGATAAATTTTCTGACGATGATTGAAAATAAAATAAATATATTTGGACTTGTGACATGTATTACATTTTGACTGTAGAGTGTACTATCCATTTAGACTTCTAACACTACTAATTATTTTTTGTGCAATTTTATTAATACTGTGAGATATGACACAAACAAAGACACATGACACACATTGATATGACACAGGACACACTCACACTGTGCATTTGGTTATATATATACTGGCCCTATGTGTCATATTTGGCTATATGTATAATTGTGTTACAAAATAGTTTAGGGTGTCAAGTTGTGACTATGATCATGCCTATGTTTTATCATCATATGTTACTATCAGGTATGATAGGACGACGCGGATCTTTCAAAGGTAGATCCTCTAGACGGAGTGCTCCTCCGTTACCGGCTACTAATTTTGGATCCTTGTCGTAGAGTACTCCAGTGTACCGACCAGTCACATCTCCGACTCTGTACGAATTCGTCGACGGTATGTGGTAGTACTCCTGGGACGAGAAGTTCTAGGCTTGAGATTACTCCCCCGTCCAGCCTTCCTCCTGCTGATGGCATAATGGAGACAGAGGAGCAGCTGAAGGAGGTTGAGCCGACTCTGTCTGCTCATGATCAGAGCGGTCCTCCATGCATGCCTCCGGAAGAGACGATGATGGAGATTTGGCGGGACGGGTCTAGCAAGTAAGTTAAATAGTTAATATTTTCCAAATAATTATATCTATATTTTCATAAATTTAATTATCGTTGTATAGATATCGTCCCTCAATGGTACAGAGAGCACTGGGGCATTTTTTAAGAAAGAACTATGGTGGGCCTTGGATAAACTACTTGGATGCTCCTGAAGATAGGAAAGCATTCTGGTTTGCCCACTTCAAGGTAAAAATATATTTACTTTTAATATCAATAATCATTTAAGTATGTTATGTAACTCTCTATTTTACATATTGTAGAAAACTTATTTCTATCCACCACATTGGGCTGAGAAGATCGAGAAGTAGTTTTATGTCATCGCCGCCAAGCTGATCCGTGATGCGATAGATGACCAGAAGGCTCATGATCACTCTAGACAACCGATCATGCCTGATCAGTAAACTTCGATTAAGACAAGATTCGAAGAACCCATGTACAAGAAAAGGTCGAAGAAGGCAAATGCGCCAAGGTCGAAGGCAGAGAAATGGTGTTGTGGCTCGATTCCCATGATGGAACACTTTTATCGTCTAGTATATATTCTATTAAGTATATATTATTTTAATAAAAATAGGATAAGATGTTTAATTTTAATAATAAATAATATAATTTTTAACAGGTACAGACGGGTGAGGATGCCAACATGGTGACTGTCTTCCTGGCCACCCATCGGAAGGACGAAAAGCTCATCGATGAGAAGGCCACGCAGACCTATGTAAGTTTTACTACCTTATTTTACTTTTAATATAACTTAGAAAAATATGCAAATAGATATCTATATAGTTAGTAATAAGTAACTTAGAAGTTAACAACAACTTTTTTAGGACGAGTATCTTAAACTACGTAAGCGGGCGACTGCTAGTGCACTTGTAGAAGGAGGGGTTGGTACTTCCTTGCAGCCCTCTACAGCTTCGTCTGCAGACGAGCTCTGGATAACCGCCATTGGTGGTCTTCAGAGGGGTACGTACTTCGGTACGGGATACTACTGCGCCTTTGTTGTGACGCAGTCCTCCAGGTCCCCCTCTGTCAGTGTGTATTCCTCGCAGCCTTCGCAGGTGTCGGCACAAGCCCATGAGAGCGTTGACCATAAGATTGCTGACCTACGAGACAATTTGCTATGGAGAATTATGGAGAGGCCACAGTCTACGTTGCAGACGGACGATGCGATAATTACAACATATTTTGATTTGCTCGAGCATAGCCTTATGGACCTCTGGAACCAGACGACCGATTACAGCCTTATAAAGCTCAAGACTATTAGCCAGACGACAGAGTGCAGGTTGGCAACTCTGGCCTCGTCTACGGAGCGCAGACAGATGAAGCTGGAGGGGTCTCATACGACCATGAGAGACTCACTTGCGAGGATACATGTGGGGCAGGATTTGTTGAGTCGGTCGGTGTAACAGCCCAATTCGCTCAGTTTTTAAGATGACTCAAATAACATATTGTCACTTGGACTTGGAGTTTCAGCGGTTCACTCGGAGTCTCGCTTGGCCGAGGTAAGCCCTCATTCAGGTGGGTGGCTACAATGAACCTGTTTTTGCTTGGCCAGTATACCTAAGAATTTGGATATAGATGCTAGATCACTAGGCAATAATCCCTTGCATGCTAATAAGAATACAACTCACCTAGATAAGGAAATAATCTTATCTTATGTTACTTGCATAGAACATGGAAATAGAAAATTGTATAAATATTGGTTCCTCGCACTATCCCTTAGACCGTGCTAGCGTAATCGCTTATGTTTACAAGTATGGCTATGCCACATGTTTCCTTAAGTTATATTCATACTTTTTCAATGCTTGTCTGCTTTACATAATCACTATGCTCATCTCGTATGATTTATGCCACGACCTAATAGCGCTATCTTGTATTGCATTAATCTAGTTAGCCAAAAGACTATTGAATAGTTATTCCGTGCAAGTATGAACCTGAAAGTATTCGGGACTGTTAGGTTGCCAAGGCATTTTCTGAACTAAGGGATTGTATCATGTCAATTAAAGAAAGAATCACTGCTCGTGGAGCAATACTCGTTCAGAACAAGAATAAAGAATTAACATATTGTGTCATAAATCTGAGACCCTAGACTTTCATGTCGCGGATAACTTGTGCATAAGGTATATTCAATCTATTCATGTAGACAATCGTCGGGGCACTGGGACTGATCCGATCCGGACAAAAAATCGTGTTAGTCTTCATATTCGGGCAGGATGGCATGTAGCACCTCGTGTTACTTTCGTTGTACGTCATTCTCACTCTAAGACTAAGTAGTCTCATGATCGGTCAGGGTGGCATATGACACCTCATTTTCGTTGAGTCGTATACCATTCTCTCTCATGACTACATCGTAGTCCTTTATGGCTATACCTGCGATAACTGTTCATATAGATTAAGTCATTATCGCTTATCGACAATCCACGTGTGAGTTATTGCATCGCACCTAGTAATCTGGAATACCTGAAAGATTATGAGTATTAGACATCTATACACATTTGAACATATTTGAGCATCAGAGTATTACACCTGAGTATCTGTATAACTCGTGCACCTGAATCAAAACCCGCTCGTAATACTTGTGTTTGCATATGCGATTTTCTTGGATTTTATTATATTTATTCGTTCTCGGTTTAACTTGGTTTATCTTGGGTAGGAAAGGACAAATAGTAAGTTGATAAGTCTCATCGAGTTACTCTATATCACATGGCATATTGTAACACAAGTTAGTCTTTATATCTTTGCCATAAAATTGATGCTAAGGAAAGACTAGAAAGACAACAATGATATAGTATACATAACTAATTGAACGTGTTTGGATTTATTGAGTGGGCGAGAAGCCTTCCCACCAGTGCATTCAATGTATTGATAATCCACCAGATTGTGTGTTGAGTATGGGAGAACCTCGTTCGGTACGGAGTGTCCCCTAGTGTGCGCTAAGGCGCAAAGTTTGCCCTGGAGCCTTAGAGTGTTGCGTCCGGAGCTGAAGCACATATACTGGATATAATATTGGAACATCGCCTATGTATCATTCCATGTTGTAAGCCACTTGGCACGTCTTTATTTTTTTAAGAGATAGAGATCGAGCGACTTGTAATCTCGGCCTAGCACCGCTTTTAATACTTATTCGTATCAATAAAGAGCTAGTTATGAATTAGACTTGTGTTCGTTCTACGATTCTGCTATATAGACCTTGCGATCTTGTTATTTTATCGCCCGTTCTATGCCTAGCCTTGCTCGGGTGCAACTTAGGCTCCCGAGGTATCACGCCCAATGCGAGGACGACCGGCCCAGCGGGGTCAGAGCATGACATATTGGTATCAAAGGTTCGGCTTTACGTCCTTGGTCTCATATCGATTCTCTCTGCTTGAAGCTTCGTTCGTGCGTAATACGTTAGAAATTCTCTCTCAATGTTCCTCGGGATGTTCCATACAATAAGTCTAGCTAGTTGAATGGATCTCATATGGATATTTTGCTTAAGCATGATAGCTATATAGAAGACCTTATGGACTGAGCAATGGGTGTTACATACTTGACTTATTTGGTGCTAACATATTGGTGTACGAGATTAGAATTTTGTTCGAATGAGATAAGTTGGATTCGAATCACAAAATTGAGAGATATCTATGAAATAAAGCAAATTTTAGGGAAAGAAGATATCGTTGATACGGAATAGAGGATCGTGCTTGGACTTTTAAGGAACGTATCGGTTGGATGTTTAGCGATGCGAACATGATTTCAAGAATTTTTGTGTGGCTTAAAACTGAGTGGTGTATGGGGAAACTTTGAGGAACGTTCCTTGGATCATGAATTTTGGGATAGCAATAAGTCGGTCAACAACGCAAAGTTGTACAAGAGATCAGTGCAAAGCCTTAGAACTTGTGTAATATAGTAAGATTGATATCATGTATCTCGTACAAGAATTATATGAATGGTTATTTAAAAATTGTGCAGAAGTTGGGATGATGTCGGATAAAAATTTGAAACGAATGACTTGGTCGAGAAAGAATAAAAAAATCAGAAGGGATTATATGATACATGAGGATGGAATCAAACGGATGGACTTCGTGTCGAGGATTGAAAGTTTTATTGAATTTATGGTGCATTCACCATAGCTTGACCGACTTTGCTATCGCTAAAGATGGTTAAAATACATGTATCTTGGGTATACCTTAAATATGTGTACGATCGAGACTCAACAATATGATAAACTCGAACCAACTTCGCTATCGCTAAGCTTGGTTGAAATGTATATACTTGGGGGACACCTCGAAGGTGTGCATGATCCAGACTCAATGGTATACGAAACTCGAATGCAGCTACAGGTAAATATGATTAGATGTGAATGGAACTAGTGTGATTGGAAGATAGCTTAATCCAGCGATAGCGCGAGAAAGATTTAGCGCGCAATAGAATTCAGATTGGAAGATATGCAATAATTTGAAAGAATTGATGGATCAAATATGATGTTAGAGATAGAAATTAAGTTGGATTGATGAAAACACAAATGACGATAATGAATTGATCTTGTGTATAACTTAGACGTTAATAATCGGTTGAACGATGCAATATAGTGCAAAGAAAATTTTGATAGTTATATGGACAAACTTGATGAAATAAAAATGCAATGAAGATTGGTAGACATGGGCTTGAGGATTCTCTAGTTGAAGAATGATAAATTTGTGATCAACGCGAACTTGAGAAAATAAATGCTTGAAGATAGACCTTAGCTCGATGCAACGAGATTGATGTTTAGGAAGAAAATTGATATAAATTATGACTCAGATGAAATAAACGCATAACAAGGGATAGCTCGTGAGTTTGAGGACTGTTCTAGTATATAGTTGGAAAATAAATCAAAGTCGAGGATAAGTTAACTTGGAAATTGATGCAAGTAGTGCTTAATGGTTTTGTGAATGAATACGTGAATCATGCCGAATGATTTAGAGAATATGATATGAGAATTTTGGTTTAGAAAATTGAATCATGACTTGGTGAACTTAACTTGGATAGATGAATATGTAGACTTTAGCGGATACTTCTGAGGAGATAGACTATGTGAATTAATAGGTTTGATATGCGATATCACGTGATACATAGATGATTGTGTTGTAATAGATTTTATTGTAGGACGACTTGCTGAATGATATTGTATCCATGGCTTGAGATATTTTGTTTGGGTAGGATGATATATGCTTGATGTTAGAAATATGAGTGATGCAAGATTGGGTAGAATACCCCGTACAAATGAACAATAGTTTGGCGTTAGTTTTGGGTAAGCGTGGTACTCTAGATTTGCACATTATGGATGGTGATCATGATTGTAACTATGACCTAGTGAGCTAACCTAGTGGTCAGGGAGACGATCCCTTGACGAGATTGAGTTGGTGTGATCAACCTTAGAATTGCCTGGGTAAGACTTCAGAGATGGGGCAACAATAATTAGATTTAGGACCTGGTTTTGAGATATGTGCCTTAGAATATTTAGAAGAGTTAGTGTACGACATGATTGGAACAAACGATATAAATTGGAGATTTGTCGGTGGAATTACTTGAAATCGAATGGATTGTGCGAAGGAAAGTTTAAGTTAATATTGAGGACTTGTCAGATTCGTGTTGGTGTTGAACGTATGAAATGAATCATAGAAAAACTTGGATGACGTACTAAAATTGAATAAAAATCATGTGCTTTGGAGATGTTCTTGATGGTAGTGTAATACTAAGTATTTAAAATCAAATTGGAATTGACTTAGATTTTGATCGACTCTGCTCGAGGTATCATGTTGATTTCATAAGGCGAAAGATACTTGATGGTGAATTGTGTAATAGCAAGGAGTGATTGAAAAAAAAAGTATTGATAAACGGGTTGGATATAAAGTTGATATGTGTCAGGATGGATAAGTTGAAGATCGTTCTTAAAGATTGAACAAAACATGAATTTTGACTTGGTTAGGATGCAAACGATATCATCGAAATGTATATCATGTTTGTAAGAGTATGATTGTTATATGCATGAGGTATGAATAAGGGATTGGCTAGGTCTTATTCGATGAATAAGTTTTTGAAAGATAAAATGTGTAGGCGTCAAAGTGATAAATTTGGAAGATGGTACAAGATTTCTAGCATGATTGAGCGATGGCTCGGGATAGAGGATTGTGTATCAAAATAATTTAGAGCTAGATTTGAGAAATATCACATGCAAAGAATTGGTGGATATGCATCAAAGGATTTTTGGGATGTTGGTTAGGCATAACACTGGATTTAGTCAGGCGATACCTAGTGATTTGTTGGGAGATGTTTATGACTCAGAAGTTAAGTGATATAACGTTGGGTGGTTCAACATAGTTATAGTTTGACCCTTTTGTAAGCAAGTTATAGCATACCCCTATTTTTGAGTAGTGCATCTCTACGCTAGGCGCAGTAGAGATTGAGGCAAGAATTTGATAGACTGCAAGGATATAGTCGGACTTGGAATGGATAAAGGAGCGATAGGTGTACTCGTACATTTGAAGATAAACTTGATTTGTTCAAGTTTGGTATAGAAGTTTTGTTCTTAGATGAGTTATATCTTAGCAAGTTTCGAGGACGAAACTTCTTTTGAGTGGTGTATTATGTAACAGCCCACTTTGCACAGTTCTTCAAGATGACTCAAACGACATATTGGCACTTGGACTTGAAGATTCAGCGGTTCACTCAGAGTCTCGCTTGGCCGAGGCAAGCCCTCGTTCAGGTGGGTGGCTACGATAAACCTGTCTTTGCTTGGCCATCACACCTAAGAATTTGGATATACATGCTAGATCGCTAGGCGATAACCCCTTGCATGCTAATAAGAATACAACACACCTAGCTAAGAAAATAATCTCATCTTATGTTACTTGCATAGAACATAAAAATAGAAACTTGTATAAATGTTGGTTCCTCACACTATCCCTTAGACCGTGCTAGTGTAATCGCTTATGTTTACAAGCATGGCTATGCCGCATGTTTCCTTAAGTAATATTCATACTATTCCAATGATTTTCTGATTTACATAATCGCTATGCTCGTATCGTAAGATTTATGCCATGACCCAGTAGCGCTATCTTGTCTTGCATTCATCTAGTTAGCCGAAAGACTATTGAATAGTTATTTCGTGCAAGTATGAACATAAAAGTATTCAGAACCATTAGGTCGCCATGGTATTTTTTGAACTAAGGGATTGCATCATGTCAAGTAAATCAAGAATCACATCTCATGGAGCAATACTTGTTCAAAAGAAGAAACAAGAATTAACATATCGTGCCATGAATCTGAGACCTTGACTTGTATGTCGTGGATAACTTGTGCAAAAGGTATATTCAATCTTTTCCTGCGGATGATCTCCGAGGTACAAGGGCCGATCTTATCCGAACGAAACATCGTATTAGTCTTCGTGTTTGGGCAGGATGGCATGTAGCGCCACATGCTACTTTCGTTGTACGTCATTCTCGCTCTAAGACTAAGTTGTCTCGTGATCGGGCAGGATGTCATATGACGCCTCATGTTCCTTGATTCGTATATAATTCTCGCTCATGACTATATCGTGGTCCTTTATGGCTATGCCAATGACAACTGTTCATATAGATTAAGTCATTCTCTCTTAGCGGCAATCTGCGTGCGAGTTATCGTATCGCACCTAGTAATCTGGAAGACCTGAACGGTTATAAGTATTAGACATCTGTACACATTTGAACATATTTGAGCATCGGAGTATCACACCTGAGTATCCATGTAACTCGTCCACCTGAATCAGAACCCACTCGTGACACTTGTGGTTATATATACGGTTTTCTTGGATTTTATTATATATATTCGTTCTCGGTTTAACTTGGTTTACCTCGGGAAGGGAAGGACAAATGGTAAGTTGGTAAGTCTCGCCGTTTTACTCTATATTGTATGGCGCAATGCCACACGAGTTAGGTTTTATATATTTGCCATAAAATTGATGCTAAAGCAAGACTAGATAGACATCAATGATAGAGTGTACATAACTAATTGAACGTATTTGAATTTGTTAAGCGGGCAAGAAGCCTTTCCACCAGTACATTCAATGTACTGATAACCCACCAGATTGTGTGCGTGTTGCGGGAGAACCTCGTTCGGTGCAGAGTGTCCCCTTGTGTACGATAAGGCGTAAAGTTCTCTCTGGAGCATTGAAGTGTTGCGTCCGGAGCTGAAGCACATATACATGACATAATATTGGAACATCGCCTATGTATCATTCCATGTTATAAGCCACTTGGCACGCCTTTATTGTTTCGAGATAAAGAACTTGAGCGACTTATAATCTCGGCCTAGCGCCACTTGTAATACTTATTCATATCAATAAATAGCTAGTTTTGAATTAAACGTGTGTTCGTTCTATGCTTACGCTATATCGACCTTACGAACTTGTTATCTTGCCCGTTATTTGCCTGGCCTTGCGCGATCGCAACTTTGGCTAGCGCGACATCACGCCCATTGCGAGGACGACTAGCCCTGCGGGGCCGGGGCGTGACAGTCGATGGCGGAGAATATTTCGAGGGCGGTATCTTCCATAGATTCATAAAATGCTGGAGCAGATACGTCCTCCTGGTCCGCAGGCATCGACATCGACTCCATCACTGCCTCCTCCATTAGCATCGATGACGCTTTCACAGGAGCAGTATAAGTTCCTTTTATCCCAGATGCGTGACGGTGCTCCTCCTGATCAGTAGTAGTCCTTGTTTGGACATATTTTAGTATTTTTGTGTGTATTGGCCCATTCTTGGGTCTTTGATGTATTTATTTCATGCTTTTTATTACATTCTGAGACACATGTGACACTTATTTTAAATTTATTTATCTACTTTTTGAGACATATTTAGTGTAATGTAATTTTATAGATTTTTTCTATGTGAGTTTAGTTTATTATTCATATTAAGTGAATATGAATTTATCGGTGTTGAATGTTCCACCGAAGGGGTCGGCGAACCCAGGAATTCAACGGAGGGTTACTACGGGTCTATTTATATAAACTGTGATTTTATAACTTCATGTAGAGTTTTGTTGGGATATATTTTACAAACTGCATCATGTTTAAAAAAAATCAATTTAGGGAAGTTTTGCGACGTTAAACGACGTACAGTTACGTCGCTAACAAGTATCGGAAAGTCGCTACCTGGTGCATGGACGTCGCTATATGTCGCTAACATGCTGACATGACAAGTTAATTATGAGCGACATGTTGCGACCAAATCTTATGTCGCCAATTTAACGATGACACGTCGCTAATCGTCATATATTCTGTGACGTCTTCTCGACGCAAATATACGTCGATACAGCGACGACTAGCTACATTTTTGTTGTCAGCGACTATGTAATACGTGACAACATAAAAACGTCGCTAATTACATAGCCAAATTATTTTAGCGATGTTTGTTTACATATTAGCGACATTTTTGGACGTCGCTAATATGTGTTATTCTGGTAGTGCATAACTTCTGTCCAAGGAGGGCAAGTATGACTACTGTTTGAAAACTTTCTCCTAATGAGGATAGAGGGGGAGATTGATGGGAATGGGGTCCATCCCCATGAAGAATAAACATGAATTTGATCCTGGAAATAGGTCACCCAAGGTTGAATTTGGCCAAGTACTTCGCCATTTTTCTGGGTGCAGTTTCTGTGACAAGATTTAGTTTTGGGAGGTTGTTTTGGATATGTTGCAGTAATTATTTGGCCCGGTCTTCAATACGAACGTTGTTGAGAAAAGTTATCTATTTCATCCAGGCTTTGAACCAAGTTATTTTGAGGTGTATTGAAACAGTTATGACCATCTGAAGTAGCCTATCTATTCATATTCTGCATGCATTCAGCTTGCATGCAACATTGGTTATGGATAAACGAATCTTGAAAGAAGGATGGGGCTGCCCTTTGGACTTCTCCCTGCAACGATTGTGATGTACCTAATAGGCATATCCTTCCTATAAATATAAGGGAGATGGTGGAGCATAACACAACAAGTAGCAAGAAGAATAACACACAACTTGTAATCCACCTCAAGTGAGTTTGTGAGAGAGATAGTGATCCTCAACTTAAGTTGTACCAACTTGAGAGAAGACCGTTTGTAATCTTTTATTTGATTATAGTGAAAAAGGTGAACAAGGGGCGGACGGAGGACGTAGGCTCAAATTGAGCTGAATCTCCGTAAATCTTGTGTGTGCTATCTCTCTTAATTTCTCTTCTTTTCTATTTTTATTTTATTATCATCTCATCACAAAGACGAAAAATGTCTTGTTTTTTTTTAACACCATCATCAATCATCCAAACTGGAACCTTATCCTCTTCTAAAGCTAAGATTGCAACTTTTCTAGAGATTCGGAGTAAGAATAATATAATGTCATTCTACATAGGAGAAAATTGTAGCTAATAAGAAAATAATGAACATGGTGGAAATTATTTTTTGTTTTGTTGTTACTGTGTTAATTTCACTATATATTCCTATAAAATTATTTTCAAGTGTAGGTGTCATATTATCAATGACTATACTTTTACATCAGAAATTAAGTATACCATTTCTATTTGTATGTAGCATTTTTCTCTTTATAAAGTTGAGTGTTATTGGTATTATGGTTCTTTCTTGACGAAATATTAAATGTATTATCAAATAATGAATTAAGTTCTAAATATATCATAATATGATATTAAATATTTTGTTACAGTATGATATTGTCTAATGATATTATCTAATAATGAATCAAGTTCCAAACAAATTATAATATTGTATTACATTTTTTGTTACGGTATGAAATTATCTAATGAAATAGTACCATATTATCAAAAGTTTTTTCATAGATAATATGATATTATCTAATGAGATACGTTCCAAATAGATAGAATCTGTTTCATTATGATGTAACCTATCAATTGGATATAATTATTTGTTCTAATTCTCAATATTTTTTTTTGATAATCTTCTCTTTGTTCCTTCAACAGAATAAAAAAAATTCAAATTTCTCTCGCAAAGTTCAAATTCATGGCGACTAAGAATTGGTTGTGTTGACATTATTTTTTCTAAGTGGGTTGTGGTAGCATTCATCTTTTATTGAATATAAACTATATATTTCAGTTCCTTAATTTGACTAGCGATTTGAAGATCTATATATCAACATTTATATAGGAAAACAATAAATGTGTGGCACACGAACGTGTGCTTCGACCATAGGGTAAGGCTAGTGAGAATAAATACAAAATTATTTATGTACAAAAGAATGTGTTGCACACACCACACGTGTCCGACCATTAGTTATATAAAACAGTATTACTGATCAACATTCTTTAGTGGCTAAGGACATCGTAAAATTTTGCATAAATGTCACTATCTTTCGCGGGCTATTTCTGAGGAATTGGCAACCTACTACGACGTTTTAATGACATTAGTGATGGACGTCTTTGTCGCCACTATCTCCTCATTTTTTCTTAAGTCAGTATGAGTCACCTGTCGTCATTATGTAGTGTTGCCCACCCAACTCCCACCAAGGCCATAACCACCCCACTTATACATTTGAGTTTGGGGTCAACATTCGGTTTATTCGTTTCGTCCGAATCGAAATAGTCAAAATCGAATAAATGAAAATTCTAAAAATCTAAAATCGAAATCAAATCAAAATTAGTCAAAATTGAAACCAAACCAAACCGAATAAAATATTTGGTTATTCGGTTTATTCGGTTGAACATTATTATTATTTTATGGATCGAACCTAAAGTTGAAATCATGGTTAAATTATATTAAAAGTTGTAATTTTATACACATATTTGTTGTATTTCAAAGTTGTGTCTAAAATTAGGCTTTAAAACATATACATAGAATTGTTGTTTTCAAAATATACATATTTTTAATCACAAAATATACATAGAATTAGAGTATTTACATACTTGCATAAATTTTATTCGGTTTTTTATTTTGGATCGAAACCAAAATACAAAATCGAAACCAAAATTGAATAATTTTTTTTAATATTTTTAAAATAGTAACCGAACCAATTTTTTTTCAATTCGGTTCTCAGTCCAAAATCGAATAATGCTCACCCCTAGTTTGCATATTACATGAACGAAACATTCGCATCCCTGATGAAATTGGCTAAATGGGCCATGGTTGTCCTTATATTGGACATGGATCTAGAGTTATCCAACCCACTTATAACCCTAGGTGGAATCAACTTCATGGGCCAGCAAAAGGAAATAAATGGGCCTATTGGGTTGAATCTTGCACCATTGATCAAGCGGTAGCCTATACATATATATTACCCTTTGTAAATAAGCATTCAACAAAAGAACTATTGGAACCTTTGCTTCAAGTTCGATTTTACATATGAAGTGACTTGAATATTAACCAACAATTTCAATCAAAATTTCAGTTCTAAAGTAAATCTACCATTGTGAAATATTTATTTGGTTGTTTGCTGAATTTATGACCACATTTCAATTGCACAATATTCCAAATTGTTCATGGTATGGTAATATTCTTGCTCAATGAAATTTCATTTTCTGTCTTCATACTTGGAATTCAGGGTGTGTATTGGGCCGGTCCGGGCCGACCTGTGGTCCGAGTCAATCGGGTTTGACTGGGTCCGGTCTAGACCGGGCTCAACCCGAGTGGAGTGACGGGTCGGCCCGGTCATAAACAACTCCAGGCCAGTTCGGGCCCATAACCCGGCCAGGGGATGACCGGGCCGAACCGGGTCTGGGTCCGGACCGGTTCATGAGCGGACCGGACTGGCCCGATTTTTAATTTTTTTTAAATTTATTTGTATATATTTTATATATAATCTATATGATATAACTTATAAGTTATATGTTAATAAATTCAAGTTAAAATTTATGGGGTTTTTGTTACTAAGTTATTTTTGTATAATTTGAAATTTATAAGTTATTTGTTAGAATTATTTTTATATAACTTTAAGTATAAATTTATAATTTATTTGTTAAAAAGTTTTTTATATAACTTTAAGTATAAATTTATTTGAAATTTATAAGTTATGTTAAGTATAATTTAAAATTTATAGTGTATAACTTTAAGTATAAATTTATTTGAAACTTATAAGTTATGTTAAGTATAATTTAAAATTTATAAGTTATATGTTAAATATAATTTGAAATTTACAAATTTATTTTTTAGGAAATTTATTTAATTTCTTTATATCAATATTTATATAACTTTAAGTATAAATTAAAATCTAAATATTTATAAATTGAATATTTTTATAAAAAAATAACTTATATAAAAATGTATAAAATTATTTTTTGAATTTAAATATAAATCTATAAGTATATAAAGAAGTGATTTATATTGACAAAAAGAAGTTAACTCTAAACAACTAACAACATTAAGTAAAAAAAAGGTAAATTTTTTTTATTAATGGCAATTAAATTATAAATGTATTATAACATTAAGTAACCAAAAAAATAGAAACTTGTAAATAATATTTTATTTGCATAAATCTTGTAAAAAAAATGTACAAGTCTTTTAAAATAATTTTATCGTCAGTCGCCCGTCTTTCGTTGAAGTTTATTGCTCAGCTCCTCCTTCAGTAACGTCATCTATAGCAAGAGATTCAAATTCCAATCCTGCGATATCGGCACTTTCATCTTTTGAGTCATGAGTTCTTTCTTCAGCATAGGTCCAATCTTGAACGCAGACACAAGCTTCAAAAATATCTGGCAGCAACCGACTCCCCTTCTTGCTTAGCATCCTTGAACCTGCACTAAAACAAGATTCTGATGCTACCGTGGACACCAGGACCATTAGAATATCGCGTGCTATAGAAGAAAGTATATGATACATTTTTTAGTGTCTCTTCTACCATTTTAAAATTGAATAATGAGATAAAGAGTCATCTTCATCTGCTTCATTAGAATTTAGATATAAGGGCAATTCTTGTGTAGGTTGAGAAGATTATTTTTGTTTCTTTCTTTATAGTACATCTTTAGCATATGATAATTTAGACAAAAAACTAGAGCTACTACCTTGAACGGTTGTACCGGCTCGGGTGGATACTACTCTTTCTTCATATGAAACAATTAAACTATCTAAAACATCCTTAACTTTTACTTTCAAACTACCTACGTCAACTCTCATATTATCTTCAACATCGTCTAATAAAATATATACACCATCTAATTTAATCTTAGGATCAAAAATCGAAGCCAAAAAATATATAAGAGGTATATCACCCGAATATTTTTTTTAAATTTGGCTTCCATTTTGGCAACAACATAATCAAAACCAGGAACATTTCTATATTTACAAAATAAATTAGACATGTTAAGAATTTCTGTTAAAGATAAATGAGAAGTTGGATAATAAACTCCAGATAAAGTACATGTAGCATTGTAAAATAGTTCTAAAAATTCAAAAATATAAGTAGCAATTAACCAATCATTGTCAGTTACTTGATAATCAAAACTAGGATTAACATTACAATAATGAGTAATCACATATTTAAATTTAATGCAAGATTGCAACATTAAATAAGTAGAATTCTATTTATGTGGTGCATCATTAACAAATCGCCTAAAAGTAACACCATATTGTGTACATAAAATTTTAAAAGCTTGTTGTCTACTTGTAGAAGAGTTCAAACTATGTAAACATGATCTAAGATTTTCTAATTTAGTTGAAAGAATTCAAGATATTCCTATACAATCAAATTAATAATATGACAAGCACATCTAACATTAAAAAGTCTACCTTCTAATATAGGCAGAAATTATGTTTTCAAAACATTAATAGAAGAAGTGTTATTACTAGCATTATCAAAATAAATGGAAAATATTTTATTGTGAATATCATATTCACACAAAATTTGCATTATAGCGTCACCGATTACAACGCCGGTATGTGAAAATTCTAAAGGCCTTAGACAAATGATGCATTTTGCAACATCCATCTTGCATCTATATAATGTTGCGTGATATAAATATAAGCATAATTTGCTTAGTAGTCCATATATCAGAAGTTAAAGCTTAATTTACTAACATGCATAAAATTTTCTTTCAAAGTAGCCTTATCTTTTTGAAAAAATTTTAGAGCCTCTGCTCTAGCAGTAGATCTAGAAACTTTACTAAAATAAGGATTAAGAATATTACCTGTATATTTATAATAGTAATTACTCTCACAAAATGTAAAGGGTTGTTACTCACAAATCATAAATCTTGCTAACTCAGTCTTGTTACGAGATTCAGAATAAGTAAATGTACCTAAAGAAGATCTTTGACCACCGGTACTTAGCTGTGTTGTGTAGCCTGCAGTGTGTCTTTACCATAACAACTATCGTAGTGTCTTTTTAAAGTGCCCGTGCCATCATTTTTTTTACTTGTAAACCTGCTTACATCTCTTACATTCCACAGACTTAGGTATTGGTTTTTGATCTTTTGGATCTAAAACCGGATTGCCTTCACTATCAGTAACAAATATTTTTGTAAAATAATTCCATAAAATATTTTTTTTCCTATTGCCAACATTTGTAGCAGTAGTCATATTCCTAACTTCAGGAGGTGACATTTGTGTCGGTGGCACAGATTTAGGAATAGAATTATTTTCAAATATATTATTATAATAATTATAGTTTTTAAAAGGTTGGTTATAACTTTGTCCATCCATATTTAAAAAAAATTAAAAAAATTAGAGCAAAATAAATTAATTCTCTACCAAAAAAGAGAGCGGGAGAGGAAAGAAAAATCTCAAATCAGAAAAAAACTATTATATAATATTAAAGTTACTTGTAACGTCTGCTATAAGCCTCCAAAAGAAATCGAAAAAAAATGTGCTGAGAGTGAAGAAGTTGGACTATAGTAATTGCTTTGCTTCTAAACTTTGTAATTGTCTTGCTTGCATCTAAACTTTGTAAGAGGGAAAAAAATTTGTAGAAGGAAATTTTTTTTCTTGTGTTTATTTTTCATAAATTATGGACTATTTATAAAAAAATTTGGGTCCAAATGACCCCAAATATCCTAAAAAAAGGATTGTTATAATGAATATTTTGGTCATTTTACAAAAAATGAGCAAAATATTCATAAAACGGGCAAAAATGCCACTAAAATGGGGGTATTTTTACCAAAATACCACCAATGGATATATTCTAAAAAAAAAAATTAAATATCCGACCGAAACAGATCGACCGGAACTGAACCGGGTCTGTCCGGGCCGGACTAGCGGGTCGGCTCCACCGACCAGCCCGGACCCGTGGGGGCTAGTGGGCCTGGACGGGCCGGTCCTTTGACCGGATCCTGGCCGGCCCGGCCCGGATTTGACCGGGTCACGTCCGGACCGGGTTTCGGATCGTCCGTCCATTTAGACACCTTGACCTGGATTCGTTTTGAGTACTAGGCATAAAATATATTACCACTTTCTTGTAAATGTAGGTCATTAAGCTAACATATTACTATATTCTTAAATAAATCAACAATTTTGGGTCGATGTTTATAATTAAAACGTAATTTTCTTTTTCTTTTCTCTGATTTGTAGCAACTAGCTTGGCAATATTAGAATAGTACTATGCTGATGACAGATATAGTTATGTATCTATTACAATCACTACCAAAAAAGTCAAATTAGCGACATCTGAAAATGTCGCTAAATAACCAAAAAACGTCGCTAAGTTGGTTTAGCGACGTAATTAGCGACGTTTGAAAGCAGTCGGAAAAAACCAAGTCGCTAAAACAAAAAACGTCGCTAAACGTCGCTATGCCGACGTTTTTTAGCAACTTTAATGTGTCGCTAAATTTAGCGACGTTTAGCGACGCAGAGTCACTAATTAGCGACGTTTATTAAAGTCGCTAAACGTCGCTAATTAGCGACTTATATAGCGACGTCACACCGACGTCTTTAATGACCTGGCAATACTGCCATGTCAGCAGTTTGCGACGTACATCGACGATTTTAGCGACATCTTTAGCGACGTGTAAGAGCATCGCTAATTAGCGACGTAATTAGCGACATAAGTGTATGTCGCTAAACGTCGCTAAACGTCGCTAAAAATGTCACTAATTTTCAAAAAAAATATGACTGAATTGCATTTCTGATTTTACCAACCCCTTGGGTTCATTATCAGGTATATGATGGTAGTATAAATAATTGAATAAAGAACACAGTAGCAGCACCAAGGGGGAAAATTCTAGTGCACTGGGTAAATACAGGCCAAGTATCAGTCATAAGTTGTAAACCAAAATATGAATAATATAATAAAATTTGAAGAAAAGAAAGCATCCAGCAAATATCATCGTAAACGTAAAGAATATGGCAAATTTATATCTATACAATCGCATCCTAAATAATAATAAAAATATAAATATCCAATAACTAACTATACTACTGCGGATCTGCAGGAGGCTGACCAACGACGCGCTTGAAGGATAAGAACTGCTCATACTCGTCCCGTGGAATCGACACCGATGTCGATGGAGAAGACAGTGACTTCGGTGGAGTCTGTGTCGATGTAGGCGCACCAGGAGGCCGTGCCCGCTCCAAGTCTGCGAGTCGCTGGTTGTAAGAATCTATGATAGATAACAGCCTCGTACTGCTATGAACCATTGAATCCTGCATCATCGTCAGCCTCTCGCCCATTGATACATGTGACGCCTGCAGCTCCATGATATTATGGTCATTGGAGGCTCTAATATCATTTATCAAATCCCGGAGCTCTGTCATGCTGCGATCGAGCATATCCAATCGTGCGATGAGCATCGGATCGTCCGCCTGCGGCTGGGACCGGGGCTGATCCTCCATACTTTGCAGCAACTCGTCACGGAGAGACGCAATCTGACGGTCAACGGCCTCCTGGACGGCCTCCTGGACTCTGGCCGACGATTACGAGGGCTGCGACTGCGAGGGCTGTGTGGAATACGCAGCTGTCGGGGAGGCCCTAGATGACTGCGTCGTAACCAGGGCGCCATAGGAGCCCGTACTGTAGTACGTACCCCTCTGGAGACCACTAGCTGCGGTCACCCACAGGTCATCCGCCGACGGAGCTGGAGCGGGCTGCGACGAAGTACTAGCCTCTCCAGGTGTAGGTGCACTAGCAGTCGTCCGCTCATGCAGCCTAATATACTCGGCCTAGAAAGGTTTGAAAACTCGATAATTGCCTAAGTTATATTAAAATTAACACAAAGTAAAGTAATACTTACATAGGTCTGTGAGGCCCTCTCATCAATGAGATTTTCGTCCTTGCGATGGGTGGCCAAGAAGACGGTCACCATGTTTGCATCCTCACCCCTCTGTACCTGTTAAAAATATATTATTTATTACTAAACTTAAACATTTTTCCAAGTACCATTTTATGGTACTTACATTAAAATAATATATTTTAAAAGAAAATATACCAAACGACGGAAATATTCTGTCATCGGAATCGAGCCACCACACCACTTGGCAGCATTCTGCCTAGCCGCCTTGGCCTTCTTAGACCTTTTCTTGTAGCTCGGATCGTCGAATCTAGCCCTCATCGTAGTCCACTGCTCAGGTGTGATCCAACCTTGGATCGGTTTTTCAGCACGATCACGAGCCTTCTGGTCATCCAGAGCATCTCGGATAAGCTTGGCGGCAACGGTAGGAAAGAGCCGCTCGATCAACTCGGCCCGGTACGGAGGATAAAAATATGTTTGTTACAATAAATATTTAGTAAGTTAGCATCACGGATAAGTTATATAATATGCATAAATTAGAGGATTTATTTAATATACTTTTACCTGGAAGTGCGCAAACCAGAATGCCTTCCTCTCCTCCGGAGCCTCAGAGTAGTTGATCGAAGGGCCATCGTAGTTGTTCCTCAGAAATTGGCCCAGGCGTCTCTGAACCGACGATGGACGATATCTATACAGAGATAATAATTTAGAATACTGAAAAAGTCAATATATGATGAATAAAGAGAAACACAAATATATACTAAACCATCTAATTGACTTACTTTGTACCGTCGGCCCAAATCTCTGTCCTCGTCTCCTCCGGAGGTGCGCATGGAGGATCTTGCTGATGCTGGGACAACGTCAGCACGACCTCCTTGACATGCTCATCTGTCCCCATGGTTCCGTCAGCAGGAGGAACGTTGGACGAGGGTGTACTATCACGCCAGGAACTACTCGTCCCAACAGTCGGAGATGTGAGTGATTGATATACTGGAGTACTGGGCGACGATGATCCGGAACCAACAGTAGGCAGTACCGGAGGAGCACTCTGTCTACCTCGGGACCTGCCGAATCCTTCGCGTCGTCCTGTCATATCTGATAACAACATATGATGAATATAGAGAAACACAAATATATAGTACATTCTACAGTCGAAATGTGATGCATATCTCAAAGCATTCTACAGTCAAAATATAATACATATATTCGTTAATGGGTACATCTACTTCGTCAATTTTTCAACCTTGATCTACATTCTACAGTCAAAATATAGTTACATTCTACATGCAATATATATTTTATTTTCAATCATCTTCAGAAAATTTATCTTGTTCGCCTTCCTCGTCCTCCTCTTCCTCTTCCTCGTCTTCACTTTCATCTGCTTTGTCTTCCTCTTCGGATAATTCTATATCTTCTACATTATTACTCGTGTAATGAGTAACTTTCGTTGAGTCCACATCTACAATATTTGTTACAAGGGGTAGATCGTCCTCCTGATAAGCTATTTCGTCAATGTCAAAGGTATTTCTAGCTTTAGTCTTGCATACTGCCCACCAATCCGACCTCGCTGTCCCCCGTCTAGGATAAGTTGTGAAGTACACGAGCTGAGCCTGACTTGATAGGACAAATGGTTCGTAGCCTTGATATCTACGCTTGTAGTTTATATCCACAAGGCCATGCTTGTCAATTTTCCAACCTTGATCTTAAATCGGATCGAACCATTCACACATGAATAGCACGATATTAGCAGGTTCTGTGCCATAATTATATGTTAACTCCATAATCCCTCGTAAGATGCCATAAAAATCATTGCCCGGATTAACGTCTTTGTAGTTCGAAGATTTGCTACACAAACAACTATTTTTCGTGGAATCAAGATCAAGAAAGCTGTCTCTGATAGGAGCATTTGTTGACTTGAACTTGAATCCATTCACACAGAAACGTGGCCATATTTTTATGGCAGTAATTGGTCCCTTGGCTAGAGTTCTAATAGATCCAGTCTCGGGTGTTATTAGACGATCGACCTAAATACCGAAGTAGCGATAGTAAGTTATTTGTTTTGCAAGTGCAAAAATAAAAAGTAATTACCAAGCATCTTACATATGCGCTCAACCAAGAAGAAAAATGGTATCTCATATCTTGTTCTACTTCTTCGTCTGTTATGTAGGGTCTAACCGACCTCAACTCATCATTATATGTGCTGAAAAACAATGAAGCAACTGCTGATTAGTAGCATAATAGTATCTTATACTATTACATTGAGATGATGTAAACGTGGACGTATTAATTACTTACCCCTCTAGCTTTTCCACTTCATCCTCGTCGCAATTGAGTAATATATACAATTGAGCAGCCCTTAGCTCATCGTCATTCAAATATCTCTTCTTTATTTTTCTTGAAGGCTTTCCGGACGCATTGAATACTTTGAGTATTGCATCATTAGATTCCTGATATGCGTCGTCGTTTCTCGGAGCTTTCGTCCTATTAGTAGCAACATGCGATTTGAAATACGTCGAGCAAAAGTTTGTAATCTCCTCGAGAACATAAGCTTCACAAATAGAGCCCTCAACCCGTGCCTTATTTTCACCTTTCTCTTTAGGTGATTCAGATGTCGTTCGAAGGGGTACATCCACCGATAACCGACAGGACCACCAATACGTGCCTCATAGGAAAGATGAATTAGCAAATGCTCCATAGAGTCGAAGAATCCAGGAGGAAATACCTTCTCGAGCTTACATAGTGTTACCGCAATGTCCTTCTCTTGCTTTTCTAGACGATCGACGAGCAACTTAGTACAACAAAGATCTCTGAAGAATATGCTCAGCTCTGTCAATGGGTCCCAAACGACCTGCGGTAAGAATTTCCGAAATACAATCGGAATTAACCTCTCCATGAATACGTGACAATCGTGGCTCTTCATACCCAGCAGTTTGTTCTCCTTGAGGTCGACGCATCTTCTCAAGTTCGACACGTACCCGTCTGGGAATTTTAGACCCTGAATCCACCTACAAAGTCTACTTTTATCCTCTTTCTCCAGTGAGAAAACTGACTTAGGTTGCTTTAACTTTCCATTCCCCTCCTCTATCAAATGCAATGCAGGATGTCTACATATTTCTTCTAAGTCCAACCTGGCCTTCTGATTATCTTTCGTCTTCCCCTTTACCTCCATTATAGTATTAATTATGTTATCAAACACATTCTTCTCGATATGCATGACATCAAGGTTATGTCTGATCAGATTGGTGCTCCAATATGGCAGATCCCAGAATATACTCCTCTTCGTCCAGTTATGGGTGCGACCAAATCCGTCACACTTGTACCCCTTAGCAGGCTCTTCGATAGCACTTGGTAAATCTTTTACCTCTTTCCATATCGTGCATCCGGGCCACCTTGGCGGTGGATTGGCCTTCTTCATAACTCCCGCACGAAAAGCATTTCGGTTCCTCCGGTGCGGATGATCCTTCGGCAAAAATTGTCGATGACAATCGAAGAAGCACGGTTTGCCTCCGTGTTTCAAACTGAAATCCTGAGTACGGTCCATGCAATACGAACATGAGAGACGACCATGGGTGCTCCATCCCGATAATATTCCATAGGCCGGAAAGTCGTTGATGGTCCACATAAGTGCTGCCCTCATCTGAAAATTTTGCTTTCTAGAAACATCGTACGTGTTGGCACCTACTTCCCACAGCTGATTCAACTCATCTATCAAAGGCTGTAAATACACATCGATGTTCCTCTTCGGATTGTTCGGACCCGGAATAATAACGGTTAGGAACATATACGGAGTCTTCATGCACATCCAAGGCGGTAGATTGTACGGAGTGACGATCACAGGCCAACACGAATACTGGGAGCCCGAAAGTCCGAATGGGGGTAAAACCGTCAGAGGAGAGCCCCAATCTGACATTACACGCTTCCTCGGAAAAATATGGATACTCTCGATCAAAGTGCTTCTATGCTTCTCCATCGGATGGATGATCCAATACTCCTTCGATCTGTTTTCGCCTGTGCCAACTCATATTTTCTGCATTCTCCTTAACCATAAACAACCGCTGCAACCGCGGCGTCAAAGGCAAGTAGTGCATCGAATCGGTAGACTTCCTTGCACCGATAGACTTTTCTCTAACAGTGGCCTTGTAGCGATCAGCACCACAGAATCTGCACGCATCTTCATCCTTATTGTCTTTGTAGTACAACATGCACCCGTTGCGACATGCATCGATTTTCTCGTATCTCATCCAAAGCGATCTCACCATCCTCTTAGATCGATAGAAGTCTTTAGGCAACTTTGCACCCTCGGGCAAGATCTCTATAATCAAATCGAGCAGTCGATTATAGCATTCTTGCGACATCTTAAAATCGGACTTGATGCTCAATAATCTTGTAACCACCTCCAACGGTGAATGATCCTCACAACTAGGATATAGTGGAGTCCTTGTATTCTCCAGCAACTCCATAAACTTTACAGCATCGGCATTCGGTGCCTCCTCAGCTACATCATAATTGTCCGGATTGAAACTAGATCTCGCCGCATCATAATTGTCCGGATTGAAACTAGGCCTCGCTGCATCATAAACCATGTTCACCAACCCGTCGTCGTAAGCATCGTGGTCGTGGACATCCATATACGGCTTCACATAGGGCTCCGACTCCGATGCTAGAGATACAAGTTCTCCGTGCGCGGTCCACTGATAGTAATTCGGCGTGAAGCCCTTCGAGTATAAATGATATGTAACTTCCACTTCTGGATGATATTTTCTGTTGCGACATCTCACACACGGACACTTAATTTTTGTACTGTCCATGTACTGAGGGAACGCCTTGGCGAACTGCAGGAACTGCTGTACACCCTCAATGAATTTATCCCGCACACCGCACATGTCATCTGGATGACGGTTGTACATCCACGAACGATGACGCAGATAGTAATTCATATCCATTTCTAGATACTTCTGCAAAAAAGACAGTATGTATCATATAAATCATTACATACAGTGGTTTATCACCTAACTTCATAACTTAACCGTACTATAAAAATCATAACTGATATAATACATACTTTCATTTATCAAAGTCTAAAATAAGCAATATTCAAAACAACTGAAAAGAGGCCAAGTCTCTTAGTTTTTTAATATTTTATACTATTGGTAAAAGCAAACAATAGTTTTTTTTACTACTTGAAAAGAGGCCAAGTCTCTTAGTTTTTTAATATTTTTTCTATGCGTAATTACTTAACTTCCCATATTAAATTGAATGAATAATTTTAATTAGTAAGAACTTTTTTGGAAAAAAAATTCCACTGTGAAGTCTCTGTTTTCTTATTATAAAGTAGTATAGATATATGGCTCATAGTATCCTAGTAAGTTGTGAGTTGGAAGCAAACACACACACACACACACATAAAAATGGATTAGATCTTATGTTAAGCCTAGGCTTACAAGAGTTGCCAATGGCCTCTTTTGCTACATAGTGCATCCCTCGAAGCCCAGGCCCACACACACAGACATAAAATGGATTAGATCTTATGTTAAACCTTGGCTTACAAGAGTTTCCAATGGCGTCTTTTGCTACATAGTGCATCCCTCGAAGCCCAGGCCCAAAGCTCATCTAGAGCAACTAGTTATCAATATAGTTGTTGTATTTACTAGTTATCAATATAGTTGTTCTATAAATACAGAGGCATCATCTAGATAGGAGAATTCAGGAATTGAGGAATCATAAGCTAAATCTAGAATTTCCACAACTAATTTCTGCTGCATTGTTCTATAAATATACAGAGGCACCATCTAGACCGAAAAATTCAGGAATTGAGGAATCATAAGCTAAATCTAGAATAATTCGTGAATTCCACAACTAATTCCTGCTGTACCCATTGCTAAAGTAGAAACTGTGCAAACTCCAATGGTTTCTTCTCCTTAATCCCCTGAAGAACCTGATAATTGAATCAGGATCCAGATCCCCTGAAGCAGATAATTCTTGCAATTCAATAAAGCTAGGCTGTACTGTAGGGAATTTACAAGGTACTAAAGTAACTGTTCATCACGAAGGGTCTCTACTTCTTATAGAGGCAGAGGGGGATCATCATAGTAAGTAAAATATGGAGGACATAGTAGCAAGACCTGCGAGGGGAGAGAGACATGGATGCTCAGTGCATACAAGTGCAATGCTCCTCTGCACAAGACAAACTAGGAAGAAACATCCATAGTGAAGATAGAATATTGTGTGTGTGTGTGTCGTGCCTGTGTCAGTGTCAGTGTCAGTGTCTGTGTGAGTGTGTGTGTGTGTGTGTGTGTGTGTATCTGCGTTTGTGTGCGTGTGTCGTGTGTATCTGTCAGTGTCTGTGTGCGTGTGTCGTGTCTGTGTGCGTGTGTCGTGTCTGTCAAGTGTGTGTTGTGTCAGTGTCACATGAGAGAGAGAGAGAGAGATTACCTAGAGCTCGAGGAGGAGGAGGGGGGGGTGCCGGAGTAGCCGCAGCCGTGGAGAGCCGGTCGCCGGAGAGGGGGGGGACGGGAAAAATCGAAAACTTTCAAAATTTTCGACAGATGGGAAAAAAGAATCTGAGCCCTTATTAACCAAAATTTAGCGACGTTTAGCGACGTCAAATAAAAACGTCGCTAAATTAAAATTTAGCGACGTCAAAGACGTCGCTAAACACGTTGCTAAATATTTTTGACATATACGTCGCTAATTACGACGCTAAACGTCGCTAAATCAGATATATTAGCGACATTTAGCGACCTTAATTGAACTTATAGCGACTAATCTTTTAAAATCTTAATAAAAGTCGCTAAACGTCGCCAAATGTCGTCATTTAGCGACGTCTAGCGACGTTTTTAATGGAGTCGCTAATTTAACGACGTTTATACCAGGAGTCGCTAAAATACGTCGCTAATCCCGCTTTTTCTAGTAGTGAATGGCTCGACCAATTAACATCGACAATTAGTCCCACACGTGTAATTGCTGTCGTTAACTAGCCCGTATATGTACCTAGAAAACCTGATCCAGATCTATTTTTTTGAAATGTCTGCTAAATGTAGTGTAGATCGCATTAGCTTTTGGTTTAATGGAAGGGGAGCCTACTATAATACTACTCTAGGTACTTAACTTGATATGATTAATTCCCCTAATTAACTAGGCATGAATCTTGTTGATTAGATCTACCAATTAGCACTTAAATAATAACTAGTTGCACAGTGAGATCTCTATTGGCATTAGGATTAAACTGGTACAAAATAAGGAAAATAATCTAGTGCAATTAATTAAGCTCTATTGCTTGTATGGACCATGGATAGATAAACAATTAGCAAGTGTCAGAATTGTTCTTTATACCTATCAGGTTATCGAATAGTTTGTGTATCAGTCAATACCTATCTGGTTATGGATAAATATCTATAAATGCATATTCGGTCGAGCTCTAGATTTTGTAGTAAAAACTATCACTAAAAGTTTACATATGAACTCCGATATTAATTGATATCTATCAGTTTGTATCGGATATTAGGATCGATTTCATACTTAATAACTTGCTGATGCTCCTTTGATCTTCTCTGTAGAAAGCAAAATGGTATTGCGGACTTGATTAATTTCTTGATATTTTGCTAGCATATTGTTGCATGTTGTGTGATTCAAAAGGCTGATCATTGAGAGAATGATTTGACACAAGGAACGAAGAAGAATTTCCAACTCACATTGAAAAAATGATGATGGGTGCATAGAAACAAAAAGACATTACAGTAATAACTTTAACTAATATCTGAAAGGTCGCTATCATGGAACCAAGTTGGAAATGGTTGTTCGGAGATCACTAGATTGTGGTCGTGGGTCTGATGAGCATAGTACACATGAAAGGCATTTTCGACATACATATATATATATTACGCATTACATCACCCCTCACCCAACCTAAAACAATTTGTACCGTTAAAATCTCTATCAGCCAATTACAGTTACAAGTGCGCGTCACCTGACTTCTGCCGCCTGCAACTCTAATGATAGTGATTAGTATAAGGCAAGATTGTGCAAGGAACACAGTATGATCCCAATCAAATTTGATCTATAGGATACGATATTGGACTGGATTCATATTCTTTAAAAGAAAAATGCCTTGGTAAGGCCTGAACCACAGGGGCAGCCCGGGGGAGGGGTAAACGGGACATGGGTCTGGAGCCCCAAGGGACCCAAATAATTTTAAGAGTTTGTAATATATACTATATAGTATTAACATATAATAAAAAAAAGCTGGTAAAAGAAAAAAAAAATCAACAATTACTTCTCCAGTAGCGAAAATTATTTTCTTCCGATTTCATAAAAAAAAAAACTTTCAAATTTCAGAGAGAATTGATGGTCAACGGTAAGTGTTTTTGGAAATTGTTGATTTTAATTCTCTCTTCCTTCTTTCTTCTGCTTATAATTGAATTTCAAACTCCTAAAAGTAATTATCTTTTCTCCTTCACGCCCTTCTTCTGTCCAGAATTTTGAAATCTATTTAGAGATTAGAAGTTGGAAATTAGGATCTTAAAATCATTGAATTGGTGTAAACTGTTGCTAAGACAACAACTACTCACTGAAACGACGATACAACTTCCGTTGAACAATCTCCAAGTAATGAACTTGAGTATTTAGTCTAAAATTTTAATTTTAATTATGAACTTGAGTGCTAGTGATGCTAATTATAGTGACAATAATTTTAATGATCTCAAGTTGCAATGATGATTTATTGAATTATGAGTGAATTCATTTGGAATTTTTGTACAACATACTATACATTGTTGTATTACGTCGTAAATTTTAACAAATATTAATGATAAGATAATTTGGGAATTGTTGGATTTAGTATTTCGATTGATTCGGGCATTGTTGGATTTGGGTCATGTACGGAAACAAAATGATCACTACAAAGATGTATGTTTCATTGTTTTGATTAACCATTATGGGAGAGCTAGTTTGATATTTAGATTAATTTAGTTTCTTTATGTTGCTTAGTCAAACTTGAGTTAGAATGACTTACGGTGTTTGATTATTCAATAAAATAAAAAATGGTGCAAGAATTCATGTCTAGGAGTTTTAATTAATTTGTAAAATATTTTTATGATATTGTGTTTAAACTTGATCAAGACGTCTGTACTTAGATTGCTAGAGTACTATTTTCTCGAAAGAAACGAGCTTTTAAGGAGATCCTAAATATAGAATTCATTCATGATAATGAGACATTGAATCTTTCCAAAAATTTTTTTAATACTTGTTTCCAATATGTCTTGGGCATCATTTTGGACTTCACCCCGGGCATTAAAATGCTCCGGGGCGGCCCTGCTGGACCGATCCCAATGGTCGTATACGAGATACAGCCCAACAATTTTTATCCCTCGCATCTTTGACACCCTCGCATCTTTGACACTCAGACCACATGGAGAATGCTCCAACTCCACATTGAGAAAACCGGAGTTCATCTAGGAAATATGATATTGGACTGGGCCCATATGCTTTTAAAAAATGCCTTGGTAAGACCTGGACCAATCCAAATCAGATACGAGATAAAGCCCAACAATTTTTACCCCTTGCATGTTTGACACCCATACCACCTTATGGAGAATGCTCCTAGCTCCACATTGAAAAGAGAGTCAGTATAATCCGATTATAGTATCATGAATATTTAGTCTCGAACCAACTAGAAGCACACAAATCAATCCCTCGTAAAATTGGACTATGATACCACATGTGAGAAACAAGGTGTGATCCGAATCGAAGTGGATCCATTGGGGTATGATATTGGACTGCATTTATATACCTTAAAAGGGAATCACTTGTTAAAGCTTGAATCAATTCCAATTATCTATATCTCATGTTCCTACTTCCTATCTGATGTGGGACTAAACTATTAACTCCATTAATTACCACCATTTTGAGTGCTCAAACGGATCCGAAATACAATCAGACATTTTGCAAGTAAAGACCCCGAACTTTTCTCCTTTTTTGGTGTTGAAATACGATCAAACTATCAACATCCTGAACTTTGTTTCAATTTGTAACTTGCTGCCCACGTATTGTTAACAAAGATACTATTCATACTTAGTGATACCCTACCTTGCCCACACAGTGTGTGGCATGTAACTGTAAGATTATGAAGATTTCACGATATTAATTAGTAGCTAGTTCTTTCTTTCTTTCTTTTTCATCGATACTAAAAGGAGATTTATTAATAAATCACAATCCGACTTTCAAAGATGGAAAATATCAGAGAAACAGTACAGTACATGTTAGCAGTCATGAACACAGATACAAATAACGAGAGAAAACAACCCCAGATCAACTTACCAAATTTAACATATGTAAGCTAGCACACATGGAAAGTAACCAAGTTTGTACCTAAACATCGATCATGAATCCTCCATTAGCAACACACAGACTGACAGTTGTTGGGCTATATGAGTTAGCGACTGGCAGAACACATGTTTGTATGTATATCTGAAGCAACATCAGTAGGAGAGGAAGTTCTGTCGTTGAGATAGGTAGCAGATCACCACCCAAACTTTTATGGAAACCCCTCCTATTTTGGAGCCTAACAAATGTAACAGTAAACTTTTCGACATTGTCGGGAGAATGAATGTTACACCAACTCAGAATGATGCTCCAAATCTAAAATATGTGCAATTACAATTGATCAATACATATACGGTTGCATTCTTAAAAGGATCTTTGACAATGGCCATTTGAGCTAGCTGTAGGGAATTTTTAGACCTCTATCTTCCTTTTATTTTTATTTTTTTATATGTAGTTTCCACCGGGTTAGGAACTAAGTTTCCAAGGAGGAATTCGAACCGTGCTCATCCCCACGGGAGTAAGGGTGAGCTTCCGGTTTATTCGGTTTCAACCGAACCGAAATAGCCCAAACCGAATAAACAAAAATTCTAAAAATCTAAAACCAAAATCGAACTGAAATTAGCTAACATCGTAACCGAACAGAACCGAATAAGCTATTCGGTTATTCGGTTTGTTCGGTTGAACTAACATTATTGTTTTATGGATCGGATCCAAAGTTGAAATCGTGGTTAAATTATACTAAAAGTTATAATTTTATATACACATTTGCTGTATTTCAAAGTTGTGTCCAAAGTTGGACTTCAATATATATATATATATATATATATATATATATATATATATATATATATATATATATATATATATATATATCAAATTATACACATTTTTAATCACAAAATATGCACAAAATTAGGATATTTATATAATTATATAAATCTTATTCGGTTTTTGGTTTTGGATCGAAATCGAAGAAGGAATTTTAGTATTTTCAAAACCGAAACCCGAATTTTTTTCAAACCGAACCGAATCTCTTATTCGATTTGGTTCGATTTTCGGTTTAAAATCGAATAATGCGCACCACTATATGGGAGCCCTCATCGTAACCAACAGACCACTACCCCACGGACAAGGGAGCATTTAGTATGGATACTTTCTAGAGTAACTAACCAAGTGAAACACTGAATTAACCTTAGGAGGAGCAAGCCCGTTGCCATGCCTCATTACCAAAAGAAGTGGAACTTACAGCCATGTGACTGGGTCACTAATACGTGGTACGGAGGGATCCGACCTATTAGGTCACAATTCTTACAATTCTTTCAGAAAATTTACTCTACCGATAATAAATTTGTATTAATTAAATATAGCGATAGAAGTTTAATAAATTTTAAAATAACGATAGGAATCGCCAGTTGGGTTGGCGAAAATTCGGATAACTTAATTTTCGCCAATCCGGCTGGTGAAAATCCGACCAAAAATTCGACGTGACAAAAAAAGAACACAAAAATCATATTTTCGCCAACCGAGTTGGCGAAAATTTGGATTCCCAAATTTTCGCCAACTCAGTTGACGAAAATTGGATCATTGGTTTTTTATGGTTTTTTGTTTAGTTTTTTGTTTAGGGGTTTGTTTGGTTTAATTTTTTGTTTTTTTGTTTTTTTTTGTGTTATTTTTCTTTGTGGTTTTTTTTATTTTTTGTTTTCGTAGGTTTATTTTATAGGTATGTTAATAGTAAGTCTTTATGTTAATAGTAACTAATATAACAATTTCATCGACCTCTCTTGGCTAATTCTCGATAGTTCAGACGATCAATCTCTCTTAGATTGAGTCGGTCCCTCTTTTCTCGTGTATTCTCCGAGGCCGCATCATCACCACCTCCTTGATTGTCCTCCACTTGAGATGGCATCGGTGCTGATAAAGTTGTCAAGATATGCGAATATGTGGTAACGCCGGGGGCGAATAGGCTATTCCACTGAGGATCTCCCTCAGGGGCCCACTGAGAATCTCCCTCGGGGGCCCACTGAGAAGTGCCCGCACCGGCCGTCGCCTGAGAAGTGCCCTACTCAGACCAATGAGAAGTGCCCGCACCAGCCCACTGAGAAGTGCCTGCACTATCCCACTGAGTAGTACTCGCACCGGCCGTCGCCTGAGAAGTGCCCCAGTCAGGCTAATGAGTAGTGCCCGCACCAGCCCACATCTCACTGAGAAGTGCTCGCACTGGCCGTCGCCTGAGAAGGGACATCGTCATCTTGCAGTGGCAGACTATCATTTTGATACCAAACTGAGGTATACTTCCTAGGGGAGCTTGCTTGTCGTTGTGCAACAAGACTCTGAATATAATATCCTGGAATAAGTAAGGAAGGGTTCGGAGGAGTCGGTCTTCGTTGCATAGCCGCCACAAATTTGACAACCGCTGTGCGCAACGGGTCGCCCACTGGCTAATTTTGGTTTGTGGTATTTAAATTTGGAAGCTGAAATATAACAATTTATGAGAAGGTGATTTTGATTTAGGACACAATAGAAGGAGATGTACAAACCAACCAAGAGAAAAAAGACATTGCCGTAGATTTTTAAATAGTTTTATTTTATGAGAACAATATGTAATTTCATTGAAATAGAACAAAGTTACATTCCAATAAAATTTGTACTGATATAAAAATTTCATCGACCTCTCTTGGCTAATTCTCAATAGTTCAGACGATCAATGTCTCTTAGATTGAGTCGGTCCCTCTTTTCTCGTATATTCTCTGGGGCTGCATCATCACCACCTCCTTGACTGTCCTCCACTTGAGATGGCATCGATGCTAATGGATTTGTCAAGATATGCGAATATGTGGTAACGCCGAGGGCTCCCAAATTGTTGCCAACTCAGTTGACAAAAATCTGTCTATTTTTGTCCAAAAGTCCAATTTTTGCCAACCTAGTTGGCGAAAATTAAGTTCTCCAAAATTTTGATATGTATCAAAATTTCTATCGTTATATTTAATTAATATAAATTTATTATCGGTATAGTAAACTTTCTGTAAAAAAATCAAAACTAAAATTACCGAAAGTAAAATTTGGAGGTCGAAATATCAATTTTTCGCGGTTCTAAAAATTTTGGAAGTCCGTCAAACGATGGAACTATTTATCCCGAAGTACTTTTCCATTCGGTCATTTTAGCACAAACTGAACCTTGTTTCGATCTCCCAGTCAAAAGTTATGATACTTTAAAGTTTTATATTTTATATTTTTGCCTGTAACATGTACGTCTTACTTCGGATGAAAATTCTCTCTACACGAATTGTGTTACTCTTGTTGAAAACATACAAATCGATCTATTATTTGATGAACAACAATTTCAAAACAAATAGTTATGGTCGTTCGAATTCTGCTCGATTGTAGACATAATATTTTTTCGGTAGATTTTTTTTTTGTTCAATGATAACATATTTTATTTTGGATGTTAAATTTTATTTTTTCTAATTTATTTAAAAAATTTATTGCTATAACAACTTTTTTAAAATCGAACTAAACTTAAATAAAACTAAACACAAAAAATCCTAAAAAATAAACCAAAAAAACCCAAAAAAAAAACAATTGGCATATTTTCGCCAACTCGGTTGGCGAAAATTTAAAAATATAAAAAAATTATTATTTCACATTTTCGCCAACTCAGTTGGCGATATGTATCGTAATTTCAAAATTTTCTAAACTTCTATCAGTATATTTAATTAATATAAAATTATTATCGGTACAGTAAATTTTTTGTTATGTTAAAGTGAACTCTAGCGCACAATTAAGGTTGTTAGGCAAGTAAAATAATCTAATTCAAATAGACAAATATATATATGAAGAATATGAAATATCAATTGAAATTCAGCAGACGAATATAAAAATAAAATAAAAAAATGAATGACAGAAACCTGGAAGATAACTAGATCCAAGTATTGGCTAACTAGATAAAGATACTTGGATCCAAGAGAGAAACCTATTGTTGGAAACGAAACACGGAAACCGTTCCCAACCAGCTCTAGCTGCTCAACTTTACGTCTTTGGACATGTCTCCGAATCATCTCTAGAACCATACACCTATGAAATATTCCTACCCATATAAACATAGAAGGGCACCACCTCCTTAGGGGACATGCAAATATACATAATAACATGACCAAAAGTAAAACATGTAATATTTTTATCATAAACTGAGTGTCTAGGGTCACAACTATAACTAAGCTAAATGAAATACAACTGAGAACAACGTAGAGCTCTTTGACTAGGAAAATGGGTAGTAGGTGCCCGCAGGTGTTTAAGTGTCTTCGGACCACCGCTAGCTGGGAACCGGCCCCTACAGCTAACCCAAGTTAATCTACACTTGATAGACTAAAGATTTTAAGATTGATTAGCAAAAATCACTTGAACTATTATTCTAGATCATTGGACATTGTTATTGAGTAATTACGTATATTTCAGTTTCAGATTTTTTTCATTAGCAATCATGACTGGTAAGGATGAAACTTTCACTGCTAAACCTATAAAGTTCAATGGGATCTACTTTAAGAGATGGCAAAGTCAAATAAAATTTTGGCTCACTACCTTAGGATTGATCTCAGCCATTGATGGTTCCACACCAATCACAAATGACTATGATGACACTGAGTCTAACATAGGTGTTTCCAAGTCCTTTGGTTCCATTAGACCCAAGACCCCTAAGGAAATAGACTACCATTGCTTCCATAGAATTCTAAGCTCTTTGTCTGAATCACTATATGACATATTCTTTGAATATAAAAGTGCTAAAAAAATTTGGGATGCCCTAGAAGATGAATATAGTTGTGATGATGCTGGAATTGAAAGATTCAATTCCTCCTCATTCAACAGATACTTTATGGTAGATAATAAACCTATAAATGACCAAATACATGAATTTCAAGATTACCTTAGGTATATTCAAGCCAAAGACACTTTCTTCTCTACTGAATATAAAATAGCTTGCTTAATAGACAAGCTTCCTCCTTCTTGGTCTGATGTCAAGAAAGACCTTATTCATACTCAAGGTGACCTTACCTCTGCTCAAGTCCTAAAGAAAATTAGAACAGAAGAACAAATTAGGCTAAGGTCTAACCTTAAGTCTGAGTCTAAAGCAAAGGTAAACCTAGTAGAATCCCAAGGCAAACCCAAGCCTCATCATCACCACAAACCCAAAAGGAACATCTTCAAGAAGAAGCAGAACCCTCAGCCTCACCACAAAACCATCATTACCATAAACCAAGAAACTTCGATCAAACTCAGGATTAGAAGAGATTTTGTTTTGTGTGTGGTAAAATAAACCATATAGCCACCAATTTTTTCCATAGGAAGAAGGAAGCTGTCCAGACTTCTTACAAAGGAAAACGTCCAGCCAAACCAGAAGCAAACATGCTTCTCAACGACTCTTCTAGTTCCTTCAGGTCTATAAGCTATCAACCCTTAGTCAATATTTTCTACCATTCTGACAATTGGTGGTTGGATTCTTGAGCTAATGTTCATATTTCTTTTGATCGCTCCTATTTTTCAAACTATCGGGAATCAGGTGGAGGAGGTGTAACTCTAGGGGATGGCTCAGCGGCACATATTATAGGTAGAGAAAAAATAGATCTAAAGATGACGTCAGAAAAAATTTTGACTCTTCACGATGTGTTACATGTGCCATCTATCAGAAAAAAATTTAGTTAGTGGGCCTCTTCTTATAGCTTCAGGGTACAAGATTGTTATGGAAGCAAATAAAGTAGTATTTTCTAAGAATGAATCTTTTATTGGAAAATGATTTGTAAGATATGGTCTTTTTATTTTGAGTACCGTAAATAAAATTTCAGATCCTTCCTTTGTTGTTTTCAATGTAGAATCTTCAAATATGTGGCACAGTAGATTAGGTCATGTGAATCTAGGTTCCTTAGGTTCTCTAAGAAGGATGATGAACTTAGATCTTATTTCTAAAACTCCAATAGATGATAAACACAAGTGTGAGATCTGTGTTCAAGCCAAACACACTAGGCTACATTTTAAATCAAGTAGAAAGGAATTCTGACCTTCTAGAGCTAGTTCATAGTGATGTGTGTGACTCAAATAGAGTTTTGACCCGAGGCGGTAGAAAATACTTTGTTACCTTTATAGATGATCATTCAAAGTATTGTTATACATATCTTCTCAAAACCAAAGATGAAGTTCTAGACAGATTTAAGGTCTATAAATCTGAAGCTGAGAACCAGTTAAAGAGAAAGATTAAGATTTTTAGATCAGATTGTGGTGGAGAGTATATATCAAATGATATGACCAATTTCTGTGAAGAACACAAAATAATCCATGAGGTAACTGCTCTATATTCACCACAGTCCAACGGAGTTACTGAAAGAAAGAATTGCACTCTGTTAGACATGGTGAATGCCATGCTCCTCAGCTCAGTACTCCCGATAATTTGTGGAAAGAAGCATTATTATCTGTCTGTTACATCCTTAATAGGATTTCTAGTAAGTCTAATGATAAGACTCCCTATGAATTATGGAAATGTAGAGCTCCTAGGATCCATTATCTTAAAGTTTGGGGATGCATGGCTAAAGTAGGAATTCCTGAACCTAAAAAGAGAAAGATTGGACCTAAGACTATAGATGTTGTATTCATAGGATATGCCCTAGATATGCCAATAGATTTCTTGTTACTCACTCAGAAGTAAATGAAATCAGTAACAACAATATTATAGAAGCAAGAGATGCAGTTTACTTTGAGAATATATATCCTTTCAAAGATAGAATTTCTTTCTCTCCCTCCAACTCCTCTCTTGCTCCGTCCACTAGCTCTAATGTTCAAATATCTAGTTCACAACCCGAACAAAATATAGAACCTAGAAGGAGTAAAAGAGAAAGAATTGAAAAGAACTTAGGAGAAGGTTTCTTCACTTTTTTGATATAGGGTGATCCCTCAACTTATGAAGAAGCAATATCTTCTAATGATGCCCCTTTCTGGAAAAAAAAAGCCATTAACAGTGAGTATAACTCCATCATGGAGAACAATACTTGGTTTCTAGCAGACCCACCTTTAGGTAGTAAACCCATAAGTTGTAAGTGGATATTCAAAAAAAACCTTAGAGCCGATGGTACTATAGAGAAATACAAGGCTAGATTAGTAGCCAAAAGTTTTACCCAGAAAAAAAGACTAGATTATTTTGATACATACTCTCCTGTAGCTAGGATCACCTCTATTAGAACCCTTCTAGCCTTAGCATCCATACATAATATGTTAATCCATCAAATGGATGTAAAGACAACATTTCTAAATGGGGACCTAGAGGAAGAAATCGATATGGAGCAACCTGAAGGTTTTATTACTAAAGGCCAAGATTAGAAAGTTTGCAGATTAGTTAAATCTTTTTATGACCTAAAGCAAGCTACCAATCAATGGCACAACAAATTTGATATAGTCATCTCAGAATATGGTTTCGTGCCAAATGAGTATGACAAATGTATATACTCCAAAATTTTATATGAAAGTTGTGTCATCTTATGTTTGTATGTAGATGACATCCTTATTTTTGGATCATTACTAGAATTGATAACTAATACCAAGGACTATTTATTCAGCCAGTTTAATATGAAAGATCTAGGTGAAGCTAACTTAATTCTAGGCATGCAACTGTCCAAATTAAAGGAGGGCTATACTCTATCCTTAGCACACTCTATCGAGAAAATGCTAAGACAATTTGAGTATTTTGATAAGAAACCTGACCTTACTCCTTATGACCGTAGTGTTATTCTCAAGAAGAATGAGGGTTCTCCCATGGAACAACACAACTCTTTTAAGGTGTGACCAATAGTTCTGTGGTATTTGCAGAACCGGACTCGTAATTGATAGTTTCTGATGAATGGAGATGGCGCGTGCGAAATAAGAACCTGTGCGCTCGCGCGCGGTCAAACAGGACCAGACCTGATATTTTATTTGCTATTGGGAGACTAAGTAGATATACTAGTAACTCAAATTAGTTACATTGGACAATATTAGAAAAAGTATTTAGATATCTTAGGGGTACTCTAGATTATATGCTGCACTATACTAGACACTTTGATATCATAGAAGGTTATTCAGATGCAAACTGGGTAACTAACTCACATGATGTAAAATCTACTACTGGATATGTTTTTACTTTATGAGGAGTTGCAATCTCCTGGGGCTCATGTAAACTAACTATCATATCTAGGAGTACAATGGACTCCGAAATGATAGCCTTGGACACTACATGTACAGAAGTCAAATGGCTAAGAAACCTTATTATGCATATACCTGTTTCTATTAGTCCTGTTCCTGCAATTTCTATAAACTGTGATAATAAATCTGTTATGGAACTACTAAAGCATGATTATGTGAATGCTAAGATGAACAGGCAGCTGCATCTGCGCTTCAAGTCTATAAAGAGCCTATTGGGCAAATATGTGGTTCTTGACTATATAAAGTCAGAAAAGAATCTTGCAGACCACTTGATGAAGGGTCTGTCTAGGACTTTGATCCTAGAATCATCGAGGGGGATGGGGTTAAGCCCATAAGTAAATTCACCAGCAGTGGCAACCCAACCGAGTCTGACTGGAGATCCCAAGAAGCCGGTTCAATGGGTAGGAACAAGCTGGACTTAGATGACTTTTTTGGAACATTGACCCAAGATTAAAATCTCATTCTATAATGCCCAAGTGGCTATACATGCGTACAATGATTTTCCATCCCAATGGTGACAGTGTTCTTGAGTGATATGGTTAGGATGAGTTTTAAAACTCTTAATAGGTCCAAGCAGATATGCGGGATTGAAACATATCACCAACCCTTAAGGACTTACTTATATGAGAGGTCGTGAAGACAGCGACTATGGGACAGGGCGATCCCAAACAACTCTCATGAATTTGGGATTAGTGTAAATGGCCAACCAAAAGCGCCACCCGTTAGACCCAGAACCTCTAGCGTACTATGTGTGCTATTTTCTGAATCTGGTAAAAGAAGTTTGATTTAAGGCATAGTCCATCAAGCACTTCTTCAGACAAAGACAATAATCACTAAGTGATATTCAAGGCTGTAGTCCATCTCATCTATGCATAGTATATACCTGTCCAGAAACTCTTTCATTTTTATTTCTGTCACTTATATTTCGGAACTTGACCTTTGGAAGGGGGGATTGTTAGCTGTGTTTGAGCAAAAGCTCAACTTCCCTTTTTTCTTTAGTCCCACATCGGTTGGATTACCCCACATGTATGTATATATTAGTTCTTCTTCATTGCTCTCTTAACGATGTTGTGTGGGGAACTCCTTGGGCCACACGAGCGCGTCGCCTCCGCCGTCCGACCCGGCTCGGCTCGGCTCGGCTTGGTTCAGCCCGGTTCGTTTCAACACGCGTAACGTGTGCGTGCCCACACCTGTGGCCGCCAAATGCCGTCCAATTTACTCTTCGGGTTCGGGCTGGGATCCAAAAATCTTTTTGCTCCTCTTTATTTTTTAAACGGATTTGACTCATTAAAATTTTGAACGTTGAGGCTCTATGTCCAGGTTCATTGAACACTTGTGACAGCTTCTGTAACAGCTCTTTTGACAACAATTTTTTTACGTTTCTTTTCATTTGTAATTGCTCCTTAATGGCCTGTTTATGAGCCATTTACTGTCCTGACCGTGGCAGTGTTTAGGGACTACCTATATATTGTGGTCTCCTCCTCCTTCCTTTGGAACAGAAAATTCTCCTACGTGAAAGCTCTCTCTCATTCCTTTCTCGAACCATATTATGTTATCTAAATCCTTACTTTGGGCAGAGTTAAGTTCGGTCTCGTTCTAAGCAGGGCTAAGTTCGATCTCGCTCTGGGCAAGGCTAAGTTCGGTCTCTCTCTCCGAGTTGTGTGCAACGAAGAGAATCCGGTGGTCAGAAGATTTTACCACTAAGAGCTTCTGAGAAACGTCTGCACATAGACCTCAGATCAACTTTTAGGGCAGTGCTTCGTGCACGACTTCCCCGGAGACCGGTAACAATTTTTATTTTCTTTGTTCTCTTATCAATTTCTGAAAAATAATATATATATATATATATATATATATATATATATATATATATATATATATATATATGGGTAAAAGGGATATGAGTCATAGGCTCATATTCCTACATGAGCCATGCACATGTGGACCAATAGAAATGAAATCCTCCATCCCATGTGCACCCATGTGCACTAGTATATTACATTTCTATTGGTCCACGTGTGCAATGACTCATTTAAGAATATGAGCATATGACTCATATCCCCTTTATCCTATACTAGTATATACGCACGTGCGTTGCACGTATTTCATATTAGTTGAAAAAAATAGTTTATTAAAAGAGCAACCAACAATTTCTTAATTTTATTATAGGTGGAAATATAATAGCCAAGAGCATGAAAGTTGGGAGAAATTAAATGACGGGAATATAAAATATTTCTCTTATCTCTTGGGTTCATGTGCCTACTTTGCATGCATGCATATCTTTGTTTTATTGACTATTATTTTTCAAGTTGTCTCATGCATGCATACATACGTTTAATACGTATTTAATTACAGTTTTTAATGAAGGGTATTTTTGGAACGAAAAACTTTCACGGTGAAGCCTAGTTTTGGCATTATATAGTAGAATATATATATATATATATATATTAACAACAAGAACACCATACACGTGTGATCATCTAGACTTCACGTTGAACGTATGCTAGCTACCATGAGTATATGCAACAGTACATTAATTTAAGTTCTAGGTTACTTACCATATCCATTGGATATGCTAAACATCTACAACTTTTAGATGTTAATTTGTTTCGGAAACGAAATATAATCTAGAAATTTCGAGCTTTAAAGGTTTCTCTAACATCCAAAAAATTAGGATATTAATATGTTACTAGTTAGAATAATTTAGGATACATTAACAAAGTTATAAATGGAAAAAAATTAGATATTTAGTTACAAACTAGCCTTAAGTTTATAAATCATTTTGATGACTTGGATCCAAGAGAGAAATTTATTGTTGGAAACGAAACGCGAAAACTGTTCCCCAAACCACCTCTAGCTGCTCAACTTTACGTCTTTGGACATGTCTCCGAATCATCTCTAGAACCATACATCTATGAAATATTCCTACTCATGTAAACGTAGAAGGGCACCACCTCCTTAGGGGACATGCAAATATACATAATAACATGACCAAAAGTAAAACATGTAATATTTTTATCATAAGCTGAGTGTCTAGGGTCACAACTATAACTAAGCTAAATGAAATACAACTGAGAATAACGTAGAGCTCTCTGACCAGGAAAATGGGTAGTAGGTGCTCACCAACAAGACAAACTAGCTATACCAACAAGTAGGGTACCACAAACAATGTTTATGTGAGTAAAAGTAGTTAAGATGTCTAATGATTGTCCTCATATATATATATATATATATATATATATATATATATATATATATATATATATATGATCCATCGAGATGTAGTATCATAATCAAATCCAAGTCTCTAATCTAAAATATAATCCATGATCAAGATTATACTACTAAATATACGTACATAAAAAGACAGAATGCGATACACGTGTGATCATCTAGACTTCACGTCGAATGTATACTAAGCTACCATGAGTATATGCAACAGTACATTAATTTAAGTTCTAGGTTACTTACCATATCCATTGGATATGCTAAACATCTACAACTTTTAGATGTTAATTTGTTTCGGAAACGAAATATAATCTAGAAATTTCGAGCTTTAAAGGTTTCTCTAACATCCAAAAAATTAGGATATTAATTTGTTACTAGTTAGAATAATTTAGGATACATTAACAAAGTTATAAATGGAAAAAAAATTAGATATTTAGTTACAAACTAGCCTTAAGTTTATAAATCATTTTGATGACAGAGATTAAAATATACTTGCATCTTAATTTATATATATAGTACCCGCTTGGGAAGATGACTTTGGAGTATGGAATCTTTAACAACATTAGATATCACTCCCACTTGAGAAATCATTGTATGGTCACGGCTCACCACGTTGGCAATGATGAGTGGTGAATCCGGCCAATAATTTTTTGACACTTTTCTTCTTTCACCATATCATAATATTTTTTTTGATTTTATGCATAGTGGATTTCTATATATTTGTATATTTTTTTGATTTTTCAAAATTTTTTATGCCAAATGTTTATGCCAAATGTAAAAAAATTATTTGGCCGGACTCACCGCTCATCATTGTCACGTGGTAAGTCGGGACCATAGAATAATTTCTCCACTTCCAAGATGGAGACATTGTCACGGCTTAAAACCCAATATCAACCATTGATCACAAAAGTAGCAATTAACAATCAATAATGCCATGGGAGACCTAAACCCTAAACCGTAGCCCTTAAGTAAGCAAGCTATATGAGAGAGGATTGAAACATAAATATTTGTACTTTAAACAAAGGCATGACTTACCCTCCCAAGGCAATAAGATTGATGGCCATAAGGAGACTCCCACCTTGAGAGCCATTGGCTGCCAAATCTACACTAATTTAAATGAATTGATACTCTCTTAATTAACACCACCTTTCCTCCACATGATTGCCAATATAATAACACATGAAGCGTCACAAATAATATATGGTTAGCTAGTGGTACGTAGTAGTACGAGTACCTTAACAATGGGGGAAGGAAAATGTTATTGAAATATGCATGTAATGAGTGAGTGAGTAGCCTAAAAAGAAAGAAAACAAATGCTTTGGGGACACCCCAATTATTCCATTTGTAATATATTTATTATAAGCCCCTCCCTGCTACCAATTGGGCACCATTTGCCATATCTCCGTCTTTGTGTTGGGAGATGATTCTTACTCCATTACAATTGATTGGACGACGCAGTTAAAATAATGATTTAGCATATAACTTTGATGCACATGTTGTGAAAAAAAATATAGTTTACGAGCAGGTCTGTTTACGAATAAAGAGACAGGAATCACATCGGAAGGCTAACTTTGGGAGGGAAACCTAAGCATGAGTAAATTGTAAACGTTCTCTCTCTGTTGGTAGTTGATTGGTGGCATTATATGGAAGTTCGAGTTACAATTATTGATTGGACAACATAGAAGTAAGCTATGGATGTTTTTGAGAAGCTATAGCGCTGGAGCACAAAACACTGTTTGGTTTGGTTTGGTTTGGTTTGGTTCACGGAATTATAATTTTAGAAAAGAAAAACTATTACTCTTTTCATGTAATAAGGAAGAAAGAAAAATAATTTCTAAAGAAAGAAAAGGTAGAAAGGTCTATCAAACGATTTACTTTCTCACCTCTAGCTTGTCAGTTTTTTTTTTTTTTTTTTTCAATTTCTTGGCTAGCCTTTTCAACGTCGGAAAAAAAAATTGATAAAATTTACAATTAAAAAAAAAGAGATAAGAATTGATTTCTTTTCTTTTCTTTTCAAAGAACCAAACGAGGCCTAACATAATTCAAGAAGTGATGCGCCATCCACAGATAGAGCGAACTTGTGCCGCAGAACTTTTCTGTTTGGTTCAATGGATTTCGAGTTGGATTTGAGAATTTTATACATTTGGAGTAAAATTTACAGAATTCTATGTTTGGTTGGGTTCTGAATTTGAATTTGAAAAGTGGATAATGTTTACTTTCCAAATCCAAGATTAGGATTGGAAGGCTATATCACATCCTCTCCTCCAACTAGAAATTGGGAGGAAGAATGTTGAATTTTATTTTTTGTTTATAATATTTTTGTTGTTCTATTAGATACTTTGTTAACACAATAATTAATTACTAATAACTTAATAAACAAAATTATTATTTAGTTAATATCTTAAATGTAAATTTTTTATTCTTAATTAATATAAATAAGTTGTTAAGATATAATTTAATTAATATTCCTAATAAATTAATATAAATATAAATACTTAAATATATAATACGAATATGGAATTATAAATTTAACTACATAAAATGAATTATAATGTACTATAATATTATTTTATAATTAGAATTAATTAAAATTAAAATATTTCAATAATATTTAAATCAATTAATTAATTTTTCAGGTTATAATAAACAAATAAAATAAATTTGTTCACATGAATAGTAATTATGATTACTAGTTAACGATAATTGTTAAATAGATAATTATGTAATTAATATTATATGATTATTAATTAGCCATAATAATTACGATCATTTGTAAACCATAATATTAGGTAATTAATAACCTTATAAAATTATAATATTTAATAAGGTTACCATAATATTTTGTTAATATCAATCGTTTATAATATTAGTTAAATATAATTTTTCTTTTTATAAATATATCATACTATCTAAACAAAGAATTTAGATTATGTCTACTTCCAATGCCAAATTTCAAGTTTACCAAACATTTTTTGTCCAAAGTTTTTAAA